>JAEQBA010000418.1:196274-410874 GCA_019434445.1 Phalangium opilio
AAAGATAATCAATGACTACTTTTATCCTTATGATTAGTGTATTATTCCGCCTTAGCTTCTTGTAATTTACAGATTTCGAACAAGAGGTTAGCTTCATCCATAGCCCACTTGATCACGCACGCTGGCTGCACGCGCTCTAGAAGCCCGTCCAAACGATTTTTTTTACATGTTAACTCGCGAATGCGGCGCGTCACATAGGTCGGTCTAAACTTTCAAACCCGTCTGGTTTTAACATGGGCGTCTATGGAGGGGACCAGTTTTATCAACGTTTTTGGCCCAAATAGTGCATCCACTGGTTCAAATCTCTTGAATTTTTAATGAGACGTGTATTGAAAAGTTTGATATTATCCTGTAAAATTTAAAGTCTTCAGCTATAATAGTTTTTTTTATAAAAAATAAAAATCATCACATAGTAGAGAAATTGAAGGTTCAATTTACAGGATAATATCAAACTTTTCAATACACGTCTCATTAAAAATTCAAGAGATTTGAACCAGTGGATGCACTATTTGGGCCAAAAGGTTGATAAAACTGGTCCCCTTCCATGTTAAAACCAGACGGGTTTGAATTTTAGACCGAACCTATTATTCTCATTCTTAGGGTCGATTGAGCGGGCTTCTATAGCGCGTGCAGCCAGCGTGATCAAGTGGGCTATGCTTCATCGAGGGTATGACTTGTATGAAACGGGTATTTGGGCCTTGGCTACTTTGAAGAAGCCAAGGCCCGAATTTGCCAAAAGACAAAATGTATCTTTTCTTTACCGTTTTTTTCTAAAATGTTTTTTAAATCAATCGGACGATGAAACTCCCTCTGAGCATTCTCTAAAACTAATAAAGAAAAATAATTTCAAGCTTTTTACTAATCCTCTAGAGTATCAGAAAAAAAACTTGAAACTTCGAATGACTACTTTTATCCTTATGATTAGTGTATTATTCCGCTTTAGCTTCACGTAATTTACAGATCTCGAACAAGCGCGCGGCTAGCTTCATCGAGTATGACTGTATGAAATGCGTATTCGGGCCTTGGCTACTTTTGAAGAAGCCAAGGCCCGAATTCGCCAAAAAGAAAAGTGTATCTGTTTCTCTACCCCTTTTTTCTAAATGGTTTTTTTAAATCACAGGACGATGAAAGTCCCCTGAGAATTCTCAAAAACTAATAAAGAAAAACATGATTTCAAGCTATTTACTAATCCTCTAGAGTATCAGAAAAAACTTAAATCTTGAAACAAAACTGTTATAATCGAGCTTGTAGCTCCCAAGTTTTGAGAGGGCCTTGGCGTATAAGCTTTATGAGAATCAATGATGACCGCGACCTTTACCCTAGCTCAATTTTGAATGAACAACACCCAAGAAGAAACGACTCTTATAGGCTACAATTTAGTTTTCCTTCTGAAGACTAAGCTCTTTTTTTAACGTTAGGCTTAGCCATCCAAGTTAAGTGACTGATGTGAAAGACTGGTAATCACTAATTAATGATGGCGCCCTAAACCGCACGCCGCGAAGAGTTAAGGGAAGCCTGGAGGAAAGGCGGGAAAACAGAATTAAGAGACATGAGGGGATGGAGGATTACGATTTATGGTCCGACATATGACTGCGCTAAGAACGACCTAATTTAGATTAGGGATAATAGGCCTAGTCTATATATTTTAATAAAACTTGCGAAAGATAAAAAGGATGTGATGCCTTTGCCAATAAGAGTATTTTGAATAATGGTACCCTGGAAGCGTAATTGACTTGTTCTAACTAGAGATATTGACTAATCGTGTAACAAAAGTTCGATAACCGAGCCTAATTTATCAATTAGGTAGTCACGACGTCGATATTGTCCTCAGGGAGAATTTAGACAAAGCCTAAAAGATACAAACACACTTTTTCTAAGAAACTTTCCGTGAATGTTTTGAAAATAACCAATAAGTCATGGAATTTTCAACAAACATCTTCGATAGTTTTGACAAACCATACAGTTTTTTATGAATATACTTGAAATTCCCATGAATTCCGTCGAAATTCAAACGAAATTCACAATTAAATGTGAATATCAGGAAAGTCAACTTTTAGGCGTTATGATGCCCATGCTTTTTCTACCAGCGCCTGTAGAAATGTTTCACTTACATTACACCAAAGTTTAATATGAAGTCAACCTTAAGGGGCAATGCTATTTTTTCCCAATCAATTCAATTAAAAAAATATTTCAAATTCACAAAGAGAAAAATGGATTTCAAAAATCCCGATGTTTTTGAGCAATGCTAATTATAGAGAACCACGTATTTAATCTATTTCCAATAATAATTCTTTCACCATTATGAACAACAAAGCAGCCAAAGAACTCAAACTAACAGTCTAGAAAATATACATGTTTGAGCGGGCTTAAACTTGAGTTTTTGAAGCTTCATTTGACTTGTTTATTTGTCCATTTTGAAAGAAGCAGTAGAGAAAAAGGCAGGGGATAAGGATAAATATTAAGTACTTCCCTATTTTTCATTCATTGCATCATGGTAGAATCGCTGGAAGGCCTAAAAAGGATAAAATACTAAATTGGTCTTACATATACCAGGAATTAAAGTATTTACAGCAAAAACCACGTATATTAGGCTTTTTTTCTATAAGCAGATAATACTACATTTATGGTTTTAAAAAAGGAGGGGGGATAAGGGCTGGGTTATGGATGATATGATATTATTCGCGTTCCCTAAGATATGGAAACGTCACACACGTGAAAAGACGGGTCTTGTCAAGACATCTATTGATTTTCGACTCCTCTTTGATGGCGGATTCTGGCCGCGGCATATGATGCCAAGAAAGACTTGTAGATTTCGATCCAAATACTTAGAGTACAGGGTGTTTCTGAAAGGTCTAAGAGAATTTAAGGGGGTGTAATTCTTAAGGCGATTTTGAGTTGATAATGTTCTATGACACTTTGCCGTACGGGCCACCGTTTTCAAGTTAATTAAGGCCTCTTAAATTTAACTAAGAAACTGAAAGGCAATGCTAATTTAATTAAGTAGTCACCTGTAAAATACTTCTATTTCAACTTGTCCGTACAATATTCCAGTTGTAACTTGAAAACGGTGTCCCTTGAGACAAAATGTCATAGAACCTTCTGATGCACTCCAAATTGCCTAAAGAACATCCCCCTTAATTTCTGACAAACCTTTCCGAAACACCCTGTATACTTGACACGAGAGAGAAAGAGTGAAGGGGGACAGGGTGTATGGTTTCGTAATATAACGACTGTTTAATTGATCAAGAAAGTACATTGAACGCGCAGTATATGTAAATGAAGGTGATGTTTAGAGGACTTAGTGTTTCGAAACTTTGTTGTTCTATAAAATAGTTTGAATTTTTCAGTTTATATTTGGATCGCTTTAAAATATTTGTGAATTTTATAAATTTTAAGAGTTTCTTTACTTATGAATTTAAAATTGCTTAATGAAGCCAATTTCCTGGGCACTTCTTAAAAATATAAATTAGAATTTCGAATGCGGAATTTCAAAAAATATTTTCCACATCGAGTCCCCCACTTCAGTGCTTAGTTTCTATGGCAAAAACTACTGCCTTTAAGGCCAACCATAGAATTTCATTATTTTTTTATAAAAAATAAAAATGGGCATAAAAAATAATGAATATTTCAAAAAAGGATCCATGGACCACACTGTGAAGTAAAAGGTCTTGGGGTAAAAAAATATATTGGATGACTATAGAAGGGAATAATAAGAGAAGGATGGCACTTGATATGGCTGTAACATGAATTTCATCAACCTCATTTGCCTCCCTTTCCTGATTGGCTAAGGAGCATTACGATTTCCCGCGAAGCAGTGGATGAATCAGTCAGGTGGTGCTATAGGCGTCCGATCGAGGTACTTCCCAGTGAAAGCCTAACGCGTAATGTCCATTACGGAAACTTAATTGGTTGTATCTTCTTTAATAATGTTGATAGAAACATGTTCCAATTCATATATTCATTACTTTATACGCTCTTTCGAATAACAAAGAAAAATGTAGCCCAAAGTCTCCCTTTAAGTTAGCGTTGTGAAACGGATTCAAATTATTCACACAATTAGCGCAGCGGACAACACCAAGGAAAAGTTAAAGTGGCGTAACCTATGGACAATTTTTTTGTGAAAGTTGGTTTAACGTTGTGTAATTGCGGGAACTTTCAGGGTATTTTTGAGATTGGTCGGACTCGTGTTGAAACCTGTACCCTTCTATTATTATTCTCCTCTGCTAATACCGACCAATATAATTCTTTATATAGTCCAATGCTTCGCGAGTAAACTAAATTTTAATACGTGCTTTTGTATAAATTTAAGAAAATTAACTATACTTTTTTAATTTTCTTTAAACATTTTCTAAATCCGAAAGAAATGCACGTTTTTAAGAGTTAAATTATTCTTAAATTTAGCCTTTCCAAAGAGGGGAAGGTTAAGGTAGAATTAACAGTGCGAAACTCGCAACACATCTTCTATAGCTGAAGAAAGAAAAGCGTGGTTAAACTTTTTTAACAAGACCGAACCAAGAAACTCTGATAGTTGCATGTTGTACAGGTACCCAATTAAGCGCTCTTGCGCTCGAGGCATACATGTACTACTCTAAAGCAATTTAAGACGGTTTATAAATTGGTAGATGACTGTAAAAAGAGCTAGTGACTCCCGGACTGAAATCGAGGTTCTTAGAGTGAAGCGCTCGTTGCTTCCAAAGTTGTTTAAGATAGCGAAGGTAGTGGATGGTGATATTTTGCGGAGAGCGAATTGCATGCCATGCCTCGGCTAGGACGAGGTAACGCTCGGAGTCGTTTAACAGAGACTGTATTGTAGAGTGTTTCTTCGCGCAGAGCAAGTCGGATAGACTCTCACTAGCTCCTCGTTAGAATCCCTGAAAGTTGAAACCTTTCCTTCTTTTTTTGTAAATGTGATACGCGAGTCCATTTGATGTGATCTGACAGATCAAAGACAATAACTAAGCGTCATCTGAAATTTGAGAGGAGAAATGACTTATTTATCACCGAGTTATCGGCGGTTAAGGTGTGTTATTGCGTAATTTATTAGTTTCAAGAAATTATAGAAAAGTTAAACTGCAATTCGGCATTCTCAAATTAACAATCGTTTACATGTTTTTGTCTTTCTTTTAAGAGTGGTAGTTCGAAATACGTGCTGAAGAGATTCGTAACGTTTATCAGGTGCAGATATTGGTATGTAAAAACATTTAATTTACTTACTTATCGTAGATGAATGACTTGTAATTATTTTTGTTAAAATAGAGATATTATGGTGTTGCAACATTTTACAGAGACAAATATCTAAATTTGACCCATATATTTTCATATTACTGCGTGCCCATTAGGATATTGAATAGTTTTTAAACGCAACAAGCGTTATTTATTTATTTATTTATTTATTTATTTATTCATTCAAGCTTAGTTAAGGTTAATTATTAAGATTAAAAACACGAATAAAAAACGAACCAGTATTTTTTACAGATCAGAAACAGACCAATGGGGTGCGACTTAAGCCGGTCGAATAATCAAGCTTCGCGAGTTGATAAAGTGACGGACGTTAAACCCGTCGTAGATAAGAAGAAAAGCGTTCGAAAAGAAAGTGAACCGAAAGGAGTTAGCCAAACATCACTTCACGTTTCCGAAGCGTCCAATGGCAAGAGACGCGCATCCAAGAACAGTTTGGCTCCGGTTGAGGATAAGAAAGAGGTCCTTGAAGTTAAGCCTAATCTGGTAGCAGTCGATCCCGAGTGGACATCCGAATACGAATTGACCAACAAAGAAAAGGACCTGGTTGAGTCTACTTGGAAGGTTTTAGTTGACAGTGTTGCCGAAGTTGGGGTCATCACTTTCATGAGGTAAGCATATCCACAAGTTTTTCTTAAGTATGATACTTCGTAAAATTTATGAGGTGAATAATTCCAAAGGTTTATTAATACTTAAATATCTTTAGCAAACCCGAAAAACATTTCCCACTCATGAATTAGGTTCTTTAGCATTTTGATTTTAAAGCTCTTCAATTAAACTGTAAGATATATGAGGTATTTCGGTTTAACAATAGACTTAATTAAACAATGACGTTATGCTCGTGAATAATAAGACTTCCTTTCATTCGAGTGGAATTAGAGAAAAGATGAAAATTTACTTCCGACGAAATAGTATGACAAAATATTCTCTTAAAATTCCGCTAGCCTCTCTATTAACATTCACTCCAATATTCAATAACTCTCTTTACGACTTACATTCTCACGCGAAAATAATAAGACTTTATAACTTAGATCGAACCTAGACAAAGCCGCGATCATTTCTTGAAAACTTAGTGCAGAATTGTTTAAGGTATGACAAATACCATAAGTTTATAAGCTATGTTCCATAAGTATGACACAACCTCTACTTCGTAATGCTAGAGACAAACTGAGAGCTAATTCGAGAACGACGCGAGAATTGACTACACTCGATTTTGCAGTCCATCTTCCAATTTAGTCTGTACTAAGCCTTTGACAGCGCCTCAACAGGTTGATAATCTATGACGTTTCACCTACGTCATATCATAAGCTCTCAGTAACCAGTGACAAACTTATGGAACATATCTTATGAACTTATGCAAATACTTCAAGACTAGGTGTAACTGAATTTGGGAAGTGGCTTAGACTGAAGAATACTTTTATCTGTCTATTATATTCGTCGGAATCGGCATATTTGAGGGACTTTTGAAGAGGAGCTTTTCTAATAACTGTCGGGCGTGGAATCTTGGGTCTTGGGAAGTTCCGAAGGTTGACAAAAGGAATTCTTTTGTTGGCGGTCGGAAGGTCTGCAAAATGAGATAGGGTTGATTTCTGAATCGGATTTTTCTCGCTGATTTAGCCCGTCACGAAACTTTTAAACGAAAACCGTACAGGAAACCGAAAGGAAATAGAATCCTAGATCCTTCACTATCGTATTTTCAAACATTGGGCTTGGGTGGCGGTAAGAGGACACTTTAATTCGAGAGCTCCGAGAAAATTTCAGTCTGCTCAGCTGCTGGGTGATATTTTTTCCCTTCTAAGTCCCAAACGTTTTCCTGTTAACAATGGCAATCATTGTGTGTTTAGATCTTGAGTCGTCAAAGTTTCTCGAGAAACGTTTTATATACAATTGTTTTTGAGAATAGAGGGTTAAAATTCCAATTGGTGACTGTGAAATTGCTTGGCCTAAAACGTGCACCGTGATTTTTTTCTCTAAATTAGGAAGAAAAAAACGTAACTTTTGTTATGGTTTAGATTGTTCGAGACCCATCCAGATGTTCAACAAGCATTTTTGCCTTTCAAAGAACTCTCCGCGGAGGAGTTGCATTTTAGTCGGGAGCTTCGAGCGCACGCTTTGAGGGTCATGGGCTTTGTCCAAAAGGTCGTTGCCCGCCTTCGCGAACCCAAGGAGAAAACGGAATGTCTTCTTAGAAGCCTAGGCGCCAATCACGTGACTTATGGGGCCAAAGAGCAGTACGTAGACGTAAGTTCATTTTGGAAGTGTTCAAATGTTTAAGATGTTCAACAATTTGTGCAGTCACACCCTCAATGTTCCAAAGTTAATCTTGTGACGTTAGTTAGGTCGCCCGTAAACTTTTCAAATATTATATTTTGACATAGGACTAAGTATTTACAAAAGTATACAGAAATAAAAAAAGTACACTTCATAAATAATTCCCTGCCTTTGGCTGTAGACGACATATAAACTGAGAAGCAAAGTACTCTCCGCTCAACCGCTTAAAGGAACCTACCAATCAGGGAAGAGCTTTTTGACGTCATAAGTTTATAGAAAGTAGAAAGTAGTACATGATGCTGGCGATCCAAACGTATATTTTTGGTACTAGAGCTATAGCATCTGCTACTTTATGAGTCCATTCACGGCTTGTTCCCTGTGCCACGGTCGGGAAGGTAATCATACTCAGAGGGTGGTCGACACTATTCTGTGATAAAGGAGAGCTTCTCATATCACATGGCACGACCAACTTTCAACGAAGCGTACTTTTGTTTTTATATATATATACTTTTGGTATTTATGATTGGTAGATAGGAGAAGTCAATTGGGTCTTGTATAACGAAGTATAAAAAGTGTCATACTTATGGAACATATCTTATAAACTTATGCTTCTACTTAAATGATCCTTGATAAGCGCACCATTGTTTTTTTTTTTTTTTCGAAATTTATTCATGCTACCAGAAGTGAGAGCTAACCAAATTTTTCACTTGGCGAAAGTGAATATTCTTGATAACACACGAACGGTTGGCCCTCTGGTAGCGGTTTTTTAATTTTCCCTCCAAAACGTGAGACGCTCGTGGTGGTAGACGGCCGAACTAGATTCCATCACCCGCGTCTGTGTTCCGCGGCTTTAGGTTAAGGGAAGGGGGTAGGAAATATTTTTGGAACTCGACCAATTTTTTTCTCTCTAGTGTAGGCGCGTGGGAAGCGGCATAAAATCCTCAAATTTGTTCACTAGTGCCAGGATCTACTATCAATGCTAGAGCCCTTCACTTCTAGTCTCATCTCACTTCTGATGCTACTGATTTATTAATTTTTGTTTCGGTCTATAATTTCATTTCTCAATTTTCGTACATAGTTAATCGGGCCTCAATTTGTTTTTGCCATCAAACCTTCGCTCGAGGCACAATGGAACGCGGAGGTGGAGGACGCTTGGCTGCAACTATTCAGGTACATGAGTGACGTCATGAAGGACTCCATGACAAGATCTAGGAAGTTCTCTACCAAGACAGACCAAGATAGTGATGTTTCCCAAATTGTAACGTGACCGTTGATCAACTCGGTGCTTAAAACCCATTGCAAAAGTCCATAACTACTTGTTTCCTCTAAGACCTCCTATTTTTAACGTGACGATCTACTTTGATAATATCCCCAACTTCCTATTGTAGAGAAGACCGCGTCGAGCCCATATATTTCTAGACTTTCTAAAAGCTTTTGCTTTTTCTTGAACCCTTTTAATTTACAACAATTTCATGTTTCTAATTATGGTTACGGGTTTTGGTATTCTCGAATGTTTTCAAATTGTCAACCTTGAAGTTAAATTCGCGGTAATTTGTTTCAACTCTAAATTACATATCTCAGCAATTTTCAATTAATAAAACCAACTACGTTTTAAATTTTCTTGACCATTTAAGCGTTATTTGGTACCATTGTATCATAAGTTAATTATACCTCTAAGTACACAAATCGCTTCCACTTCTATGGCAATAGTGTTTGTCTGGCTCCCTTTAATGAAACCCTATACTCTCTCCGTATCATTTTTCACCTCAACTTCAATACAAAATTGTACTGCCTAGCCTAGCGTTTCTTTTATCCCTTTTAGAATGCTTCAGGACTGAAACCGCCTCTATCTCACGAGAGAGAGAGGGATTTGGGGTTGCTTAAGTAAAATTCGTTCCCCCCCAGTGCCTGCCTATACGAAACGTAAAACTCTCCTTTATTCCACTGGATGATTTTATTTTTCGTCTCGACCGCTTGGTGGCTGCACCGCGACAGAAATTTTAAAATTTTCTCTCTTCGGATCTTAGCGCTATACGAGTTCTGACGTCACAGTAGCCTGCCAAAGAAGCCCAGTCGTTCCCCGAATTTGTGTACTTAGAGGTATAATTAACTTATGATTGTATATATAGCTTCCGCTAAAGGTGTTTTCGTTCCCAAAGTGTTGCCAGACCGTTGGTGAGTCGAGATATTGCAGGAAGGAAAACTAGCAGTTCACTTGACCAAAGTGACTCGCAGAGCGGCAGAGGGCATGACCACCTTGCCCTGAAGCTTAAAGCATGGATAAAGGATCCGTGTCACGTCTGAGGAAATTTGTTTTCACGATTAGAGGATAGGCAACTCCCTATCTCCGACGGCAGCTTATTCGATATATACACTGTTCCAGCTTTGGTTGTCAGCACGTGCAAACCTAGGTGTCTATGTTGGAGCGGCTTTGCGGTAATCTATAACGTAGCTTTGTGCGTGCTGACAACAGATGAGAGAAATAATGATTTTCAGGATTTAAAATCTCGAGATCATGAAGGCGGAGCTAAAACTAGGTTTTGCTAAGCTTAGAGGGTCAGTCAACTCTACCCCTCAATTATGTGAGCATCTATTGGAATTTTTAAACTAAACCACAGCCGAGAGTACTTCCTTTTAAGCCACCTTCGGCGGACCCGGGGCAGTTGGCACCTATAGTTTAGGATCGCCGACATATGTCGCCGCACATTCCCGACACTCTTGAAGAGTTCTGCGCGCGCCTCCGACCTCGCGTTGCTACCAATGAAATCACAGAAATATGAGACGTGACCGAGAACTCAAGGCCGGCCCATAAAACCTGCATAGAAAGTAACACGAGACATGTGTAGGCGCAATGATTCCTATTCGATGTATGTATTCCTGAATTACTCTAGCTCTGGTTCATGCACGGCCTAGCATTTGGGACTGTTGTATAAAGGGTAAGTTCATCTATTACACCCTCTACGCGTTTGAAATAGAGGGTTTCTGAGAGGGAAGGAGCTACGGGGACGTGACGTCAATATTGGTAGTATAAATTATATGGCCTGATCTGACGACTTCCAATAGTGTGCTACCACGAACTTTGTAGTGACGTCACATGCTCTTATCTCTTACCTTATTTTCAGGCGACCATATTGGCAGTCGCGAGACGTCGTCAGCTTGGGCAATACAAATTCGGGACCCAATATTGACGTCACAGTTTTTCCCCCCTAGCTTCGTGGTAGCACTCTATATGGTCGCCAAAACCGAAGTAAGAGATAAGAGGGTGTGACGTCACGATAAAGTTCGTGGTAGCAGACTATGGGCAAAAGTATATATATATATATATTTATGTTCAAACAAGAAGTCTGGATCAAGTAGGCGAAAGGACATACACCCATATCCCCTATGTCCTACCCCCTTTTAAGCGGAGAGTTCAGGGACTTATATACTTTTGAAATGAAGGAATGTCCGTATAATGTCAACATATAATTATGTCCAAAAATATAGTACAAATTTTGAAATAAAATAAGAGAAAAAGTTAGGCAATTAGGAATTGGAATTTTACACAATGAAACAACTTTGAAAAGGTTTGAAATTCTTTATTTTATTTTCCAACATATTCAACAGCTCCAACACAAGATTCACCATCAAACAAAAAGAAATTCCTCAGAGGTTGATCTTTCCCTGATACAGACTAATGAGATAAAACAAAAAAATACCAATAAGAAGTTGAAGTAATTGGCAAAACAACTGACTCAAAATTAAACCATTTTTCCCAGAACACTGGTATTACAAAAGCGGCGCCATAAGCCCACCAATTACGTAAAATATTTTTTACCTTAATAATATCTTGGGCGATTATACCTCCAACAACCGCACAGACTGGACTTACTTCACCAAATAAATTTCTATGAAAAACCAATCATTAAATTGAGAACATTAGTTCTAATTTTTTAGCAATATCATTTAAAATGAATTTCGCGGGCGCGAATTCAAAACTTACTCCAGACATTCATTAGAAAGACGATCTGAATCAACACCCAACTCTTTCATCACCTCTTCTTTTAGATTAAGTAAATCTTTTAGGTCTTTTTCCGAAGCAACATCACCAGAAATGGGATGTCTCCGTTTCTGCTCCAAAAAACGCAACATGACTATCACAAAAAAATAAAAATAAAGAAATTAGCAAATCATGATCCATAAATTAAAATTATACATTTTTTAATATTCGGAACGTTAACGAACTATGAGTAATGAATAAAACATGCGAAGTCTTCTTATCAATTCCAGATCCCATCTTTCCTGACTTTATCGATAACGCTTTTTCCAAAGAAGGGTAGTCAAAAGTCTGTGGAGAATAATTGGTTTTGCCAATGTTATTATTGGAGAAGCGAACAAAACTAGACACACCTACCTTTTGAACCATTTCGGTAACTTGGTCCTTCACATTTGTTTCATTTTCTTTTGACGTAGCCTTTGGCTTGGCTTCTCTGTTTTAATTTTTAATTATTTTATTTAAAACCATCATTTAAAAAAAAAGAAAGGAAAAACTTACTCAACGTAAGTATGATTTATTCCTAAATCAACAAAACCATATCCAAAAGAACCCCAAACATCGGTACTATAGAACTTAATGTTGTTGCTTCGACAGATTTGGTCTAATTTTAACAACATTGAAGTTCCTTCACCAGTGACGCAGATAGCGGTGAATGATTTAAAAAATGAATCTGGTTTAGAATTAAGGGGTTCAACATCCACTTTGACAGATACCATTGGATTAAGTGATTCAGCAGCGGCTTTGGATGCTTCCGCACGCTACATTAAAATGAGGTTAAAACGTAAATAGTATTAATGTTTCCACGCTAATGCTTTCAACAAAAAAGCTCACATTTTTCCCCAAATCAGTTTCCAAAAATAAAAACTGGGCAGTATCATTTTCAGTAACATTACGATGGTCTAATAATGTTACTTCTTTAACACCAGCCAAGACAAGGTTTTTTATAATTTCCGCACCCAAACCTCCAACACCAGCAATGAGGACGTTTGCGGCTCTCAACCTGCAGAAATATAACAAAAATAATTAAATAAATACTGCTAAAATTAAAAACATTATGACATATTATTAGCCAATGCGGCAAAGCATTGGTTTGACAGTACTACCTCTTTTGAGCGTCAAGGCCCCAAAGTCGTATTTGACGATCATGTTGGCGAAAGAGCAGCTTCGTCTTCAGTTATATTCATTATTGATTAGTTATCCTTAAGGTTAACTCTACGTTAACTATTAAAAGTTTAAAACAACTCAAAATCTTTTAAAAGCGTGCACTAAATGAACGAACCGGCGCCCTCAAGCAAAAGGCGGCAATCCTTGATTCCTTGTCAATGAGTGAGTGCAGACGACGGCTTTTTTGAACTTTAGGCGCGCTTTTTTCTATGGAATGGATTGATGCCAGGGTAAATACCAACCCGATACTAACTCATTTATCCCTGGTACAGGTTATGTTTTTAATTATGCCGCACTAATTGTTTTAGCTAATTGAATATAACCAAGTAGTATTAATCAAAACATCCCTTTTACCATTCGAAGTATAATTAACTAAATTATCAATTATATTAGAAAATAGAAACAGTAAAATTGAAACGCACGCTCCCACCATATTTTGAAGTCTGCCTAACTTCAGCAGCGCCATCTAGCGGTCCGTGTTTGCAGGCAATAAGCCTATTCATTTGGGACGTTTGCGGTGCAAACTTGCGGCAGCGTTTTTCTGCGCGATCTTTGCTGGTAAATATTTTGATTTTATTTATGTTTTAAGGGTTACTTTGCATTAAATACCAATGTTTTATCGCAACCGATCGGAAATTAAGCGTCGCAAGTGGAAAATTTATGCTTAACCGTGCCAAATACGTTTGTTAATTACGACCAAGGCTTAGGGGCCCACGTTCACGTTGCGGTTCGCAGTGCGGGTGTTACTACGACCAAGGCTTAGTATCCTATGTCTTTTGGGAAGTTGACTTGAAGCTGTTGCCCATTTCAATGGTGGCTACAGAGATCTTTCCAGGTAAATATTTTATTTATATATTAAGGGTTAATTTAGATTAAATACCAAAGTTTTATCGCAACCGAATGGAAATGAAGCGTTACCCCCATTCCGCTATCGATATTAAGTATCTAGACAATATCCAGGGTTGTCTCTCCACACCAAATCCCAACTAGACTCCGACACCTACCAAGGGAATTACAACTTTCTATTCTTGGTTGGTCCAATGGTTGGTCTTCCCTAACAACGCGTCGCAAATATTTTGACCTTTTAAGCTAGATCAAAATCTTAAACTCCCCTAATCAAACTTATTTTTCTGATGCCCCCTCTATCGCTCAGACAAGGGGTCATGGTAAATACTTATTATTCCACCGATATGCCCGTAAAGACCGAATGTAGGACATAATCCCCCCATTTAAGAAGAAAAGGACATAATCCCCTCAGGTCGGAGACAAAATCCCCCGGACAATTTCCCCCCGAATGGATGCCGAAGACAAAATACCCCCAGCCTAAGGACAAATTTCCCCCAGCCCCAGAACAAATTTCCCCCAGCCCCAGAACAAATTTCCCCCAAACTGTGTTTACGACAAAATACCCTAGAGAACGATTTCAATTTATACATCAATTCATGCGTTTAATAATTATATTCTTTAATATTGAAAGTAGATTTTCTTAATTCCAAGCCAAATTATTTCCGATACAGTTCAAGAACTGATGCATGTCAACCCAGCCCAACCTAACCTAACCTAACCAAACCAAATCTAACCAAACCTAACCTAACATAACCTAACTGGGGATTATGACCGGGGAATTTTGTCTAGAGCGTAGGGGGATTTTGACTAGAGAGTGGGGGATTTTGTATTGATAGTGGGGGGATTTTGTACTCTTAACTGGGATGGGGGAAAATGACCGGGGGATTTTGTCTTGAGAGAGGGGGTATTTTGTACGATTTTAAAAATGGGAGGATTATGACCGGGGGTCTTTTGTCTTGGGGGTATTTAGTCCGTATACCGTAAAGACCAGCTTAAGCACTCCTTTTTTCGTAGATCGGTCCCCATTTGGAATTCACTTCCCTCTGAGATTGTATCATTAAAATCTATTGCCCAATTTAAGTCAGCACTGAAACAGTACCTCAAACTGTACGTATGTGCCTTTATGTTCTTCGGAGCTGTAATGTTTTCTCATAAACCCTAGCTCGACATTCCCCCACAGGAGCAAAGAGAAAAGTTAACCATACAAAATAGGTTTGTTAATTACGACCTTTGTTTGTAGATCTATTTCTGCCTATTTTTTGATTTTTTATAAATTTTTAGTAAAATAATATTTTTTTTAAAAATTTCTAATGTATATATTTTTCACTTTTTAAGTAAAAAGCATAAAAAAGGGGTCAAAAAACTCCCCAAGTGTTGTCTTAAAAAAATTGAAACCAAGTCTAGTATCTAAAAAAAGTCAAAAAAAAGAACGAGGTTCAAGGCGAAATTTATTCAATAAGAAACAAAAAACCAAGTGTTTACAAAAATTTCGAACAAAAAAAATATTAAAGAGTTTTGTAAGTTAAAGTTTGAACGCAAAAAAATAAGTAGTTACAAATAAAATTTACAAGCAAAAAAATTAAGTTAAGTGGTTACATGAAAAAATTGCGAGTAAAAAAGATGTGTTTTGTGTCTTCTAGCTTCGATGATTTTCTCCGTATCTTCGAGTTAATGTTGAGAGAGATAGCACGTCCGGAAGAAGACATCGAGTAGCGGAACCCAACAAAGAATTGTCATCAGGAATGATACGTAGCAAGTCCAGAACAGCGGAAATCATCGTGCATCGTCAATCCAACAAAGGATGTCATCAGGAATGATAAGTCATCTGGAATGATCCGTCTAGAAATGACCAGCGACAGAAAAATCCAAGAATATCAGCTGCATCTATAAATGAAAACCTATTAATAAACCATCTTAAACTATTGCCTACTTTTGGGCCCAAAAAATGGATTTAAGTAATGTAAGAAAAAAAATACCCTAAACTAATTTAAGGAAAACCTTGATTATGAAAATAATTTAAAATATTCCCTAATTTAATTTAAGGAAAACAGGCCTTTCAAATCTATTCCCAAAGATAGACCCCGTAAATAACTAGAATTAAATGGAACAAGGCTTAATTAGGCTTAGGCAACGGTCCTCGTGTCTTAAAATGATCTCTGCGGGACTTGATTTTCGAAAATCGGTCGCTTTAGCTCTAAATTAATTAATAATAGCCCCTAAACTAATTTTAGGAAAACCTTCCGTTTATTTTAAAACTTCTCACAGACAGTATCCGTAAAATAAGTAGAGTTTAATAAGACACGGCTCAATTTAGGCTTACGGTCCTTGTGTTTTAAAATTTTCTCTTGGAGGGACCTGATTTCCGAAAATCTGTCGCGTTATCTCCAAATTAATTACGTACCCCGTTTAATAGATTATAATAATAGCCCCTAAACTAATTATTTAGGGATTCTCTCTTGTCCAACATCTCGTTGTAAAATATTATTTGTTTTACTTGATTTTTAATAAATAAATAAAATTCACTAACATTTAACACTACCTAATTAATTTAAATACTTGAAATAAAGTAAATAAGGTTTTTCCAAGCGACTTTCCTCGACCGCTTCCACGCAACGAATGAACCGGCTGACCGCTTAACTTCCAACTAAGTAAATTTCCAACGTCGGGGGGCGCTAAAAGCTCCTATGCGCGGTCTCTGGTGCGCCATATCCCAGGCGCGAGATCCAAATGGCCGAACACCGCTAGGCATAAATGAATGAACGCTGGGCCTGATCTGACGTCAAATCACGTGACTTATCACGTCAGTCGACGTGACCAATGACGTCAGCTGATACCCCCTGCCGTTACCCCCTGCTGTGATCCCCTGCTGTTTCAATACTATTACCCCCTGCTGTTTATATACTGTTACCCCCTGCTGGGACCCCCTGCTGTTACCCCCTGCTATGACCCTCTGCTGTTTCCATACTGTGACCCCCTGCTGTGACCCCCTGCTGCGACCCCCTGCGGTGACCCCCTGCTGGGACCCCCTGCTGTTACCCCCTGCTGTCACCCCCTGCTGGGACCCTCTGCTGTTACCCCCTGCTGTGACCCCCTGCTGGGACCCCCTGCTGTTTCCATACTATTACCCCCTGCTGTGACCCCCTGCTGTTACCCCCAGCTGGGACCCCCTGCTGTTTCCATACTAATACCCCCTGCTGTGACCCCCTGCCGTTTCCATACTATTACCCCCTGCTGTTACCCCCCTGCTGGGACCCCCTGCTGTTTCCATACTATTACCCCCTGCTGTGACCCCCTGCTGGACCCCCTGCTGTTTCCAAACTGTTACCCCCTGCTGGGACCCCCTGCTGTTTCCAAACTATTACCCCCTGCTGTGGCCCCCTGCTGTGACCCCCTGCTGTTTCCATACTGTTACCCCCTGCTGTTTCCATACTATTACCCCCTGCTGTTTCCATACTGTTACCCCCTGCTGTTACCCTCTGCTGTTTCCATACTGTTAACCCATGCTGGGACCCCCTGCTGTGACAGCAGGGGGTCATAGCAGGGGGTAATAGTATGGAAACAGCAGGGGGTCCCAGCAGGGGGTCACAGCAGGGGGTCATAGCAGGGGGTAATAGTATGGAAACAGCAGGGGGTCCCAGCAGGGGGTCACAGCAGGGGTAACAGCAGGGGGTCACAGCAGGGGGTCCCAGCAGGGAGTCACAGCAGGGGGTAACAGTATGGAAACAGCAGGGGGTCCCAGCAGGGGGTCACAGCAGGGGTAACAGCAGGGGGTCACAGCAGGGGGTCCCAGCAGGGAGTCACAGCAGGGGGTAACAGTATGGAAACAGCAGGGGGTCACAGCAGGGGTCCCAGCAGGGAGTCCCAGCAGGGGGTAACAACAGGGGGTCACAGCAGGGGGTCCCAGCAGGGAGTCACAGCAGGGGGTAACAGTATGGAAACAGCAGGGGGTAACAGCGGGGGTCCCAGCGGGGGGTCACAGCAGGGGGTAACAGCAGGGGGTCACAGCAGGGGGTAATAGTATGGAAACAGCAGGGGGTAACAGCAGGGGGTATTAGTATGGAAACAGCAGGGGGTCACAGCAGGGGGTAATAGTATGGAAACAGCAGGGGGTCCCAGCAGGGGGTAACAGCAGGGGGTCACAGCAGGGGGTAACAGCAGAGGGTCCCAGCAGGGGGTCACAGCAGGGGGTCGCAGCAGGGGGTCACAGCAGGGAGTAACAGCAGGGGGTCCCAGCAGGGGTCACCGCAGGGGGTCGCAGCAGGGGGTACCAGCAGGGGGTAACAGCAGGGGGTCCCAGCAGGGGGTAACAGTATATAAACAGCAGGGGGTAATAGTATTGAAACAGCAGGGGATCACAGCAGGGGGTAACGGCAGGGGGTATCAGCTGACGTCATTGGTCACGTCGACTGACGTGATAAGTCATGTGATTTGACGTCAGATCAGGCCCAGCGTTCATTCATTTATGCCTAGCGGTGTTCGGCCATTTGGATCTCGCGCCTGGGATATGGCGCACCAGAGACCGCGCATAGGAGTTTTTAGCGCCCCCCGACGTTGGAAATTTACTTAGTTGGAAGTTAAGCGGTCAGCCGGTTCATTCGTTGCGTGGAAGCGGTCGAGGAAAGTCGCTTGGAAAAACCTTATTTACTTTATTTCAAGTATTTAAATTAATTAGGTAGTGTTAAATGTTAGTGAATTTTATTTATTTATTTATTAAAAATCAAGTAAAACAAATAATATTTTACAACGAGATGTTGGACAAGAGAGAATCTCTAAATAATTAGTTTAGGGGCTATTATTATAATCTATTAAACCGGGTACGTAATTAATTTGGAGATAACGCGACAGATTTTCGGAAATCAGGTCCCTCCAAGAGAAAATTTTAAAACACGAGGACCGTAAGCCTAAATTGAGCCGTGTCTTATTAAACTCTAGTTATTTTACGGATACTGTCTGTGGGAAGTTTTAAAATAAACGGAAGGTTTTCCTAAAATTAGTTTAGGGGCTATTATTAATTAATTTAGAGCTAAAGCGACCGATTTTCGAAAATCAAGTCCCGCAGAGATCATTTTAAGACACGAGGACCGTTGCCTAAGCCTAATTAAGCCTTGTTCCATTTAATTCTAGTTATTTACGGGGTCTATCTTTGGGAATAGTTTTAAAATAAATAGCAGGTTTTCCTAAAATTAGTTTAGGGGCTATTATTAATTAATTTAGAGCTAGAGCGACAGATTTTCGAAAATCAAGTCCCGCAGAGATCATTTTAGGACAAGAGGACCGTTGCCCTAAGCCTAATTAAGCCTTGTCCCATTTAATTCTAGTTATTTACGGGGTCTATCTGTGGGAATAGTTTTGAAAGGCCTGTTTTCCTTAAATTAGATTAGGGAATATTTTAAATTATTTTCATAATCAAGGTTTTCCTTAAATTAGTTTAGGGGTTTTTTTTCTTACATTATTTAAATCCATTTTGTTGGGCCCAAAAGTAGGCAATAGTTTAAGATGGTTTATTAATAGGTTTTCATTTATAGATGCAGCTGATATTCTTGGATTTTTCTGTCGCTGGTCATTTCTAGACGGATCATTCCAGATGACTTATCATTCCTAATGACATCCTTTGTTGGATTGACGATGCACGATGATTTCCGCTGTTCTGGACTTGCTACGTATCATTCCTGATGACAATTCTTTGTTGGGTTCCGCTACTCGATGTCTTCTTACGGACGTGCTATCTCTCTCAACATTAACTCGAAGATACGGAGAAAATCATCGAAGCTAGAAGACACAAAATACATCTTTTTTACTCGCAATTTTTTCATGTAACCACTTAACTTAATTTTTTTGCTTGTAAATTTTATTTGTAACTACTTATTTTTTTTGCGTTCAAACTTTAACTTACAAAACTCTTTAATATTTTTTTTTGTTCGAAATTTTTGTAAACACTTGGTTTTTTGTTTCTTATTGAATAAATTTCGCCTTAAACCTCGTTCTTTTTTCTTGACTTTTTTTAGATACTAGACTTGGTTTAAATTTTTTTAAGACAACACTTGGGGAGTTTTTTGACCCCTTTTTTATGCTTTTTACTTAAAAAGTGAAAAAAATATACATTAGAAAGTTTAAAAAAAAATATTATTTTACTAAAAATTTATAAAAAAAAATCAAAAAATAGGCAGAAATAGATCAAAAAAATGGTTATAAGTAAATCGATTGATTTTTTAAACCGAGTCTAGTATCGAAACTTTAAGCTATACTTACTCAACCACCCCCCACGTCAGGCTTGCGGGCCCAATTTAAATTTAACAAGTCCCTGTTTGACTCGGGAATTATTAAATTTAAACTAAAGCCTTCTGTGGAGCCCACAAAACCAGGAAACTTCGTCCTTAGCATGGGATTTCCAATGAGAGTCCACTCGCTGTCGTCCACTTCTTCCACCGCAAGAAAAATTCGAATTATTATTTGGAAAAAGGCACACGAATAACTTGAAATTAATTACCTTAATACGAAAATCCACTCGAGTATTTTCGCTAGACGTAACGCAAAATGTTCAGGCATAAGACAAATGACTATTTTTTTGGCATAAAAGGCACACTCGTAACAGTAATAGGGAAAGAATACCCTAAAAAGCTAAGCCTCGCCTTAAACCCCGCTTAAAATCGTGTTTACTTTTAAAGGACAAAGCGTATAAGCAACCTTCTACCTTAAACATAAATCGTAAATTTATTTAAATCCTACAAAACTCACTCAAGGAGTTGCCAAACGCTTTTCCCCTAAAAATATTTATAATTAAAACCATAAACTAGATACCTTAATACCGCAAAGGTAATCTCACCCTTGAAATCCTGATTACGCGTTCATTATTCTTAAAAGGGAGAGCTAGGACCAGTGTTCACCTATTCCATAAGTAAGATTTTATTTATGTCCTGGCGAAAAGAAAAATCCCTAAAAATTAAAGGACACAATAAATAGAATAATAAATAATAAACTAAATACCCTAATAATTGCCTAAATGTCTCACAGGCTGTCTTAATAGTTTTGGTAATGCGATTCCCTTTCAACGGATAAAATCAAAGTGACACTTAGTGTAGACCTCAATTAAGAAGGGGATTGTAATGGTTTCATTGACCTGACTAATCTTGGGTGCCTTTTGCCAAAAAAATTGTTATTGATTCTAGAATCCAACATAAATTTCTCCTTTGGAAACAGATGGTAGCTATAAAAAATAAAATTCAAACAATCAAATACAGATTAAAATTATAATCAACTTAAATGGCCCAAGTATTTTCAGGACCGGGATAGTGCCCGCCCCCTTAAGTCGAAAAAAATAGGAACAGCAAATGTTGCTAAGGGGGGAATAGTTTAACGCAATGTGCCCCCAACAAGCGTTGCACCCCTGGGCCAGTACCCCCTCGCCCCCCCTTTAATCCGGCCCTGACTAAAACATACTCAAAGGGCATCTCTAGTAGAACCAGAGTTATGAACCACTAAAGTTGGGTGCAATGATATTCCTATGGAGGGGGGTATGTTTATAAATACTTTCCTCAATTACTTGGGCCCTGTTTAACAGATCCGCAAGTTTTTAGTATGGTTGGATGGGGCAAATAGGACTATAACATACTCAAAGGACATCCCCGTATTTGTAGTAGGATAGAACCAGAATTATGAGCCACCAAAAATGGGTGCAATGCTATTCCTATGGAGGGGGGTATGTTTATAAATACTTTCCTCAATTACTTAGCTCCTATTTGTTAGATCCCCAAGATTTTAGTATGGTTGGATGGGGAACTCAATATGCCCCCAACACAAATGTGAATCACGAATACAGTATTCCATTTTACCACAACTCCCCAAAATAAACTAAAGCTACGTTTTCTACAAACAAAGGTCGTAATTAACAAATCTATTTTGTATGGTTAACTTTTCTCTTTGCTCCTGTGGGGGAATGTCGAGCTAGGGTTTATGAGAAAACATTACAGCTCCGGAGAACATAAAGGCACATACGTACAGTTTGAGGTACTGTTTCAGTGCTGACTTAAATTGGGCAATAGATTTTAATGATACAATCTCAGAGGGAAGTGAATTCCAAATGGGGACCGATCTACGAAAAAAGGAGTGCTTAAGCTGGTCTTTACGGTATACGGACTAAATACCCCCAAGACAAAAGACCCCCGGTCATAATCCCCCCATTTTTAAAAACGTACAAAATATCCCCTCTCTCAAGACAAAATCCCCCGGTCATTTTCCCCCCATGCAAGTTAAGAGTACAAAATCCCCCCACTATCAAGACAAAATTCCCCCACTATCAAGACAAAATCCCCCCACTCTGTAGACAAAATCCCCCACTCTCTAGTCAAAATCCCCCTACGCTCTAAACAAAATTCCCCTACGCTCTAGACAAAATTCCCCGGTCATAATCCCCAGTTAGGTTATGTTAGGTTGGGCTGGGTTGACATACAACAGTTCTTGAACTGTATCGGAAATAATTTGGCTTGGAATTAAGAAAATCTACTTTCAATATTAAAGAATATAATTATTAAACGCATGAATTGATGTATAAATTGAAATCGTTCTCTAGGGTATTTTGTCGTAAACACAGTTTGGGGGAAATTTGTTCTGGGGCTGGGGGGAATTTGTCCTTAGGCTGGGGGTATTTTGTCTTCGGCATCCATTCGGGGCGAAATTGTCCGGGGGGATTTTGTCTCCTACCTAAGGGGATTATGTCCTTTTCTTCTTAAATGGGGGGATTATGTCCTACATTCGGTCTTTACGGGCATATCGGTGGAATAATAAGTTTTTACCATGACCCCTTGTGGGAGCGATAGAGGGGCATCAGAAAAATAAGTTTGATTAGGGCAGTTTAAGATTTTGAACTAGCTTAAAAGGTCAAAATATTTGCGACGCGTTGTTAGGGAAGACCAACCATTGGACCAACCAAGAATGGAAAGTTGTAATTCCCTTGGTAGGTGTCGGAGTCTAGTTGGGATTTGGTGTGGAGAGACAACCCTGGATATTGTCTAGATACTTAATATCGATAGCGGAATGGGGGTAACGCTTCATTTCCATTTGGTTGCGATAAAACTTTGGTATTTAATCTAAATTAACCCTTAATATATAAATAAAATATTTACCAGGAAAGATCTCTGTAGCCACCATTGAAATGGGCAACAGCTTCAAGTCAACTTCCCAAAAGACATAGGATACTAAGCCTTGGTCGTGGTAACACCCGCACTGCGAACCGCAACGTGAACGTGGGCCCCTAAGCCTTGGTCGTAATTAACAAACGTATTTGGCACGGTTAAGCATAAATTTTCCACTTGCGACGCTTAATTTCCGATCGGTTGCGATAAAACATTGGTATTTAATGCAAAGTAACCCTTAAAACATAAATAAAATCAAAATATTTACCAGCAAAGATCACGCAGAAAAACGCTGCCGCAAGTTTGCACCGCAAACGTCCCAAATGAATAGGCTTATTGCCTGCAAACACGGACCGCTAGATGGCGCTGCTGAAGTTAGGCAGACTTCAAAATATGGCGGGAGCGTGCGTTTCAATTTTACTGTTTCTATTTTCTAATATAATTAATAATTTAGTTAATTATAATTTAATAATGTCTTCTAAACAGCCCAAAACACTTTTCTCCACTTTTGAAAAGTGGTACTGGAGTTTATGGATTCCTAGGCTATAGCTGGAAAAACCACCCTATAAACATGTGTGTCTAATAAGTCGAAATCTGAAATCATAATTCCCATGAAAGTTAATTCATTTTACAGGGACCCAGTTTTACGTTGATCAAAAGTTCTGAAATGAAATGTGTAATATATTCCAAAATCTTTGTTTGTTTTTGGCCTAATTATTCCTGTTCTTAATAAGAAAATTGGTAAAATAAAAATAGTATGAAGAAAGAAGATACTATAGGTTTAGCCGCCCCTTAAATAGGGTGTCCTGTAAGAATAATCTGGTTGGAATACACGTCAAAACACTATCAGAAACTCCACATAAAATGGTGCAATCGCAAGAGATGCGAATCTTCCATCCAGCAATGACAATGGTCAATAATACTTCTGATAATACTAAGGTTAGTTTCCCCGAGATGTGCGCTAGCTTCAAACGTTACAGCAAAAGCGTTCCTTGGTTTCTTGAGGTAAAACTAATTAACCACTAACAAAATCCACCTTATTTCCAATCCTGACGGTAGCGCGTGTTTTTTTCTCATGTCCAGTATTTTTTATTTTTCCCACGAGGCTTTCCAGCGCTGATAGCCAGGCGGCGCTAGTATCGACTTGTCTACTTTTTATTATAGGGAGTTGCACATCCTGTTGAGCGTCGAGTGTTTTTCACGCGCATCCTTCATCCGTGTTTTAGTACTGCCAAAGGCAGTAGTCTGACACTACGCCAACAACAACAACAACAGAGCAAGTCAAACTAATACCCCCGTCATTAGATGTACATCATACGATGTAGGTAAAAAAGCCACATCACATAGTTTGCTTTCGAAATTTTTTATTTAAGCTTACATTTTGTTTCTCGTTTCAAAGGAAGATTGAAATTTATTAAGAATAAGTTTTTTTAAACAGAGTTAAGGGGTTTCAAAGGCGAAAATTTTGTCCAAATGAAATGTCCTTGTTCAAGAAGCTTCTGAACAGACTTTTTTTCGAATATTGAATCGTCAAGAGGTTCCATTTGGTTACAGACATCGACAATATCTTGTACCGGAGCTCGAGGAAACAGCGCGGCTAGTCGACTAGCGTTGTTCAGAACCCTTTCGTTCCAATAATGCGGCGCTACGATAAATTTTTTGCGGGAATTCGCTACCACTCGTTCGAACCTAACAACTTTTTTCATAATCCGCCGTTCACGTATAAAATCTCGGATACAAGCGTAAATAAGATATATTGATAGAACAGCGAGAAGAATGTAAAACCAATAGTTTTTCCAAAAGCTCCGATAATCTCCTGTGCGAAGGAAGCCCGTACCTCGGTCGACAAACGGATTGTCAGAATGCATTTTACATTTTCCGCGTCTATAACAATAATAAAAAGAAAAAAAAAACAGTTTGATCTGTGTGTTAGTAACGAACTAACAGCGTTTAGCTTGCGAAACATGTTTCGTTACTTTAGTAAAAGTATCTTTTAATATTAACTTAAACAGGGTTCAAACTGTCGTGCTGTACTACGTATGCAAACGTCACAACCTTTTATCTCTTAGCTCAGTGTCATCCCCCTATTGGGCGCGTACAGTATCTCCTCTTACAACAGCGCGTCCAGAGGGAGGGATACACAGTCTACAGCCCTCTCTACCGCCACTAGTCTTATAGACCATGAAACAGTAGAAGCGACAAAGGGGGGGGGGATAGGGTTTCTACTATGAATCAGAAATATATTACCTTACACGAAGTTCACTTCAATAATGGTTAGTACCGTGGACATCATCTATGAAGAGAAAACCCGAAAAAAAAAATTTGCAAGAGTGAAGAGGCGTGAATTTTTTTCCCCTCCCGACGCGCGCTAGTCGCGAAGCGAAAACGTTTTCCTCTCTGACGTTTCCTAGAAACGGCGGGATTCAACTGTATTTCGCGCAAGTGAGAAGCCGCTGCATAAGATACAACCATGATACGATTGTAAGAAAAGCACATTTTTCTCACTACGCGACGCTAGTGTTTTTATTTTCACCTCTCTGCCTCGCTGTTCGGGAGGAACGGTACCGGTTCTAGCCTGTAAAAATACTTCATAGATGATGGCCGGCGCGAGGCAGGGAGAAGTGAACTTCGTGTAAAGTAATATATTTCTGTATGAATGTATAATACTTCGTAAAGTGGGCGGTTACCCTTGTTGCGTCGCAACGGTGACGTCAATAAATAGATATTATACAAACTCCTCCCACATAAGGTTAGGAATTATCAATTCTTTATCCATAAATTACTGGATAATCGGTTAATTTCTCCAAAATGTTGAGGAATTTATAATAATTTATGTCGTATCAAAAGTATATAGATTTGAAACCAAAAAGTAGCCTACACTTCGTTGAAACTTGCTCGTGCCGTGTAATAGAGTGCTGTCAGTTGTGACGTCAGATCCAAGGTTAAACGTCACGAGTCTGCCTTTAGCAATGGGCGGCCATGACAGTTACTGTTTTTTCTTTATGGGAAAACAGCATGGGTGACGTCACACCGGCACTTCTGACAGCACTCTATATGAGAAGCCCTAATTTATCCCCGAATAGTGTCAACCCCCCCCCTCTGCGTATGATTACCTTCCCGACCGTAGCACAGGGAACAGTCTGTGATAGGCTCGTAAAGTAGCAGAAATTAACCTTTGGATCGCCAGCATCATGTACTACTTTCTATAAACCTATGACGTCACTAAGCTCTTCCCTGAATGTTTAGTTCCTGTAGGCCGTCAAGCGGAGGCTAGTTAATTTGCATCTCAGTTTAGATGGCGTCTACCGCCAAAGGCAGGGAATTGTTTATGAAGCGTACTTTTTGTTTTTATATCTATACACTTTTGGTCATATGATATATTGTACTGAAAATTTAACTTACGGATCGCAAACACCAAAACCATTCAAGCACGAGCTTCCAGTTGCCCGGCGTAGCGGTGCGTTGGCGTGGTAAAATGGACACGGCGGAAATTGCAGATTCAAATCCGAATGGCTTCTACACTTACCATCTTTAATACAGCAAACTCTGCATTGAAAGTGTAATGGTTCATTGCATTCGCAGTTCTGCGTATGAAATGGGAAGTTAGTAGCAGGAAACAACGCACACATTTACTGCTCGAAAAACTATTCTGCATGGTTTGTCTGGTATTATGCGTAGGGGACAAGAAAGCGGAAGACGTACCTGCAGGTTATAATCTTGGCAAATGGTGCTATTGCAACTACCCTTGTCACACGTTCTTGAGGAGCCTTCACAAGGATGACGATTCTTTGGTCCCCAGTCAACTGGAGGGCAGTAGTAGCGGCCATCACAGTGAGTAGTTGTTCGACATTCGTTCCATTTCTCACAAACCTGTCTGTCGTTCGGCGAGGCCATCTGAAAAGAAAATCATGATGGACCCATTTGGTGAAAGCATAGTCAAAGTGTTTATTACAAACCCGGCATTGGTCGTTACAGCAGTCATGTAGGAGGGGAGTACATTCATATCCTAATGCCAAATTAAGTCTACATTCGTTTGGCACACAACATTTGTCAATATATTGACACGTCTCTTCCGTACCGCAGTCGCAATACTCTCCACGGTCAATAACACCATTTCCGCATTTGTTCGATGAATAAGCTAACTTGTTATATTCTTCGCTCAAACAGAATCCTACATAAACGGAAACAAGAGTTTTCTTTGCAAAGTCTAAAATTTGCTTTCGCTAAATACGACGTTGGCCAAACAAGCTCAACGATAATTCCAACTAGAAATTTCTCAGCCACAAACCTTTTTTTCTAATAACCGCGTTCATTCGCATTAAGTCGCACTCTGTTATGTGCAAACCGTTCAAAGGGACGCTATAGACTTTTGATGGTTTTTCGCTTCCGCTACATCTTGGGTCATCGATCGAATCATGCCCAGACCCAAAACTCTGAGCAATGAGATGGAACAGAACTGATTGCAGACCTGGAAGACTTATATAGTCCTTGCCGAATCTGGAAATTTAAGAATATAGAGTAATTTCGGTTGAGAGGGGGAGTGAACTGTGTATCCCCTACGTTAGGGGCAACTTTGTACTAGAGAATACTATTTGCCCCCGGAAGGGGAGGGGGGGGATATAACTAAGGTAAGAGATAGAGGGTTATGACGTTGCCGTATATGGGAGAGAAATTACTCTATATCCACCTAATACCGGGGATAGGACGGCAAAATGACCCCCCTAGAGTATCCACAGTGTGTTAAGCTTAGTTTAAGCAGAAGTATATAATACTTCTCTTCGAGAGAAGTGTACCACAAAGCGAGGTAAGTGTAACGTCACTCTTCCCAACATCGGAACATTTAGAGCAAGGTTACTAAACCGAATCACATACACGATAAATAGTTCCCTCATCATTACTCTATTAGCGCTTAAATATTTGGCAAGATGCGCTTGTGCATTTTGTCCCACGTACGTCAAGACGAGGTTTGTGGGATGATTGCTGGGGATTTAGTGCCAAACAACTATAGAATTCACCTTGCGGTGCGATGCCCATTTGTAGTTTGATGAGCGGGAAAGCAAACTAAAAGGGTGAGCCTGGGAAGAATGACGTTACACAACTAAAGTATTAAGAGGATACAGAGTGTCATCCTTCTTCTATTATCCCCTTCTAGTTTAAGTTAGGTTTGCTTTGCTATGCTCAATGGGGGGTCGGTCTTCTATCCCTACTTTCGCAAGCTTATCATGTTAAAAAATACAGGTACATACCTGTTTGTAACAAAAATATTATTCAAACGCATTTGTCCTTTGCCTGGATAATATTGAAAGGTAGAGCAGATGCCACCATCTGGTCCTTTTGGATTGGAACTGGCGGCGTAACCCATTCCTAAAGTGTTGTACTGGGAGAAATCTCGGGACATCAACGTGACGGTGAGACACGATTTCTCTTTTCCATAGTGGCTCAGTTTCTCTAGAACCTCGATCGGTGAGAGAAATTCGTCCTTCAGTGGATAATCCTCCGCTTCTTTGTTACGGAACACTTTATTCCCTCCTAAAGCTATTTGGTAGCCATCTCTCTGGTTATTACCATTAAGGTCCTGAGAAATATAATTGAAAAATATTATTACAAATTGAATAATTGAATTATTTGACATCAGAAGAAATTTAATAGAAAACTGGCATACCAATTCCCGAAACGACCGAGCAATAGGCGAGAAAATTAATCTTAGAATGTTTTCCAGTGTAAATCCCCGATTTTGATAGTAATTGTAAAATGTGTGGTCGACTATCACTTTTATATAGCACAATCGGTTTTGAGATGTTGGGTAAATAGCATCAACGAGGTGCGATATCGCTCCTTTATTTTTGGCTGTAAATTCACTTTTTGGTTCGTGTTCATTTCCAACTGTTCCATGTCGTAATTGGATTTGACTAACGACAAACTTCTTTTCATCAGATTCCGATGACTTCGTCAACGTGGACGAAAGATGGCATCCATTTTTGAAGTTTAACTTCGAGCATAGATTTTCAAGGTCTTTATCATTCTCGTTGGCTTCGACGGATGCAAAAAATACTTGAATAATAAGCAGAACAAGAAAACTTAACTTGTTAACTGCCATGTTTAGGGTTAACTATGAAAATTATTTTTGAAAAAGCGCGCGAAGAAATCTGGTTACACGTGAATGATAAAAGCTGGACATAAGCCAAATAGTTATCTCGATACTCCAGTAACCAGTTCTCTCTACGAGCTTAGCCCACTGGATCACGCACTCTATTATGCTACGAGTGTACGTATAGAGTCAACATAGACCGTGTAAAGAAGAGTCTCTCCTTTGTTATCGTCTATCGGAATACTAAACTAAAAACTCAAGTAGTTTTGTATTTAATGTAATAAAAATTCAATATTGCATACTCAATATAGGAAATAGATACCTTTTCGGACCTTGATGAGCTTTATTCAGGTATTTGGTCAATTTTGAGGTTTACGATCATGCCTCGGTTTACGTAGTCTCTGCTCGTCTCCCCCACTTCCCGAGGGGCCGTGACCATATGCTGTTGCTGTCTTGTCGTGATTGTATACTTTAATCTTCTTAATCACATTTTAAAAAATATCAAGCCTGGAAGATATCTGTAGAAAGGAAAGAGTTTACCTTTTTTTAACACAAAATGGTTCTCCTCGAAAATGAGTCGGTGAGTACTGAGTTGATGATTAACAAGAGTATCTACCAATTAAAAAATAGGAAATATCATTTTGGCCAAGGCTTAGGGGAAATGTTTGCATTTCTCAAAGGGTTAAAGCAACACTGCATTGATTAAAAATTTTAAGTGGTTAATAGAAACGACTAAATATTAAAATGATAATTATACTTTTATTTTCAGTTCCTTACTGAGTTGACACACATGTTCCAAAATGGTCGCCAGTCAGGATCAGTTTCATTGACAATGAAAAGATGTAAGCGAGGAAAATTAAATCCAAACTCAAAGTTTCTCCTTTGTTCATAATTATTCATACTCGCGGCGCGTTCATTACGTTTTAGATGATGGGAAAACTAAACCAAAACCAAGACCTGAAAAGGCTCCTGAAGTTCCTCCCCCACCACCATCTGAATATAAATGTTTACTCAGGGCTAAATTAAGGAACAAAAAAATCGCTACTATCGTAAGATCAGAATTGTTAAAATATTATGAGCTAAACGCGACTGACACTTAACTTTTCAGGTTCACGCTAAGGATGTAAATAAGTTCCAACTTGTAAGAACCACGCATAATTAAAACTAAAACAAAATTATGCACATGGAGGATTTATACCAAGAGGCCAGGTTACCTGGAGGACAGAAACCAGTCTGTTTTTTGTCCTCCAGGTAGCCTGGTCTACTGATGTAAATGGTGTGAATCCTCCATGTGTGTAAACCATGGATGAAGGATGCGCGTGAGGAAATTTGTTTTCACGCTATAGGATAGGCAACTCCCTATCTCGAACGACAGAATATTCTGTATATACTCTGTTACAACAACGGTTGTCAGCACGCGCAAAGCTGTTTCTCTATGTAACGTAGCTTTGTACGTGCTGTCAAGAGACAAAAAACTTCAGGATCTTCAGGATTTAAAATATCCGCGAGTATTTTTAGCTCGAGTGCACGGACCTCTAGGCCTTAGTTTCAAATACGTGTGAAATTGCATACAGTCTACTACACGCATTTGAAACTAAGGCCTAGAGGTCCGTGCACTCGAGCTAAAAAACTCGCGGATATTTTAAATCCTGAAGATCCTGAAGTTTTTTGTCTCTTGACAGCACGTACAAAGCTACGTTACATAGAGAAACAGCTTTGCGCGTGCTGACAACCGTTGTTGTAACAGAGTATATACAGAATATTCTGTCGTTCGAGATAGGGAGTTGCCTATCCTATAGCGTGAAAACAAATTTCCTCACGCGCATCTTCATCCATGGTGTAAACTATCTATTACAATTAAAACTTGTCCATTTTAGGCGTATTCCAACCTTTTAAAAGGAAACATTGACGGATTAAAGAAGAAAGATAAAAAGAAAGTTCCTTCATCCAAGTCCAAAGCAACCCAATAAAAACAATTATTGTCTTATAGACTTTTCATTGTCTATTGTTGAATAAAAAATAAAACATCGCTATGTAAAACTCGCTCTTATTTTGTACATGAATAAAAAAATGTTATGTAAAACATCAAACTCATTTTTTTTTAATAATTAAATCTTCTAATCTTCCATAAATTGAAAACTCTGCACCGCTTAAACAAATATATTCCAGATATCAAATTCAAAACAATATCATATTGGAATTTTACTTTTTCTAAATCTTTTTCCAGCCTCTAATTTAATTTAATTTAATTAAAAAAATAATAATTAATACTTAAGAGGAATAATTAAATGCTCAGAAAACCTTTTATAAGTTTCAATAGGTATAAACTTTAATTTAAAGGGACTGTAAAGAAGGCATCAGTGGGTGGGTAAAAATTATTTGAAATACGTCAGAGTCACGTGACCAAGGAGAGGCGTGGTTCAAAGAAGCTTAGTTCGTTTTATTTTGAAAACAAGCACTTCGGGGAATTGGCGCTGTAATCTTGCGAAAAACAAGGACTAGGTGTCCAGTCCCACTCTATGTGGAGTCTTTGTATGTTGTTGTCACGTGGTGCCTGTGACGTATTTCAAATAATTTTCACCCGCCCGGCGATAGCTTCTTCGTAGTCCCTTTAATTTCAATATAATGAAAGGCAGTATTGAATAAGGATAATATTGCCTAACCTTTCAATGATAATGAAGATAAATTCAATTAAATTAAAATTATAATTAACAATAATGATGCTGCTTTTTGGAATCTATAGATTGATAAAAGTCATCTGAGCATTTAATTAAATGAACTCCCCCATGTAAACTCATTTTGGGGAGCGAAAATATTTAGAAAAAGAGCCAAAAAGGTCACCATGACGTCATCTTAGTTCTTAGAAGTTAAAAGATATAAAGATGTCACCATATAAATAAAGTAAGCATGGGCGAATACTCGAGTAACACGAATAACTCGATCGAATATCGAGACGAATAACCGTCTCGATATTCGATAAGCCCCATTTCAGGTATTCGAACGAATATCGAATAGTGAATTTTACTATTCGGGCCTACTATTCGTTAAATATTCGACTAACTATTCGAGAAAACAAAAATATTAACCCTAAAAATGTTTTAAAAAAGTAATGGCAGTTACACTTTTTAATGTATAAGTTTCTATGGGAAAATAGGCCTGAAGTGCTCCTACTCTATAGCGCATCTAAATTCTAAATATAATTTAAATTGATTTTAATTAATCCTTCTATTTCTGACTATTCGATAAGGGCAATTTTAAGTTAAGCCTAATTATTCGATATTCGGTTCCCAAACAACTATTCGTCTCGGTATTCGATAAGAAAATTTTTCACTATTCGATATTCGTCTCGACAGTCAAAAACTGGTATTCGCCCATGCTTAAAATAAAGTGATGGTCGACTCTTTTAAAAATATTTCCTTTCTCGTTCGGCCATGAACCCATTGCATTCATCCTTTATTTTATTTTTATTTTTTTTAAGACTTAAATTTAATTAAAAATATTAGAGAATTATATTAATTACTATTCTTAAAAGAAAGACTGATAAATTGCGTAGAAAGTACAAATCTTAGTATGGCGTTAAGAGTTTAGCGTAACTCTTTGAGAGACAGGCAATATATTCAACACTCACAATGGGGGGGAAAGAAAAATTACAAAGAAAAAACATAACATAACGAGAGATGGCTCGACACCTACTTTGTTTCAAAGGTATAACATAAATATATATATATATACTTTTTTTTTTTCTTAAATTTTAGGTTCCTTTTTTAAAATATTACGTGTATATCCGGTAATAAGTGTAAAGTGAATATTATTTACCACTATATTTCCGTGTTTGAAGATTCACCTTGTGTAGTAAACGCGATAGTACAAAGTTTTTGAACGCCATAGAGAATAAGAGTTATCAAATTTTAACAAGTAGACTCCTTGACCAGGATAAGCGTGGCTACCGGCGTAAACTTCTTCGTGGCAATCGCGCCTATAGACTGGAATAATGACACTGATTGGCGGTTTCTTAAGTAAGTGGTCCGCGCTGCTATCTGTTGGAAGGTCGCCGTTATTCCGTCTTGCAGCGCCTCTTTCTACATCTGCTGAAAAATAATAATACAGAATCGTTTGGTTGTTAGTTGCGACAGAGCCTTCCGTAGCTTGGCTCTTAATTGGCACATGGCGTCGTGATTTGTGAATGGGAGTTGCCAAAATAAATAAAGGATGACAGAAATTGTCTATTTAGTGTTACAAGTATTCTAATACAAGGAAATGACACTTAACATATGTCCTTGTATTCTAATGCAAGGAAATGACGCGTGTTCTCGCGTTCTTGCGCAAGGAAATGACGCGTGTCCTCGTATTCTACGCAAGGAAATGACGCGTGTCCCTGCATTCTGATGCAAGGAAATGACGCGTGTCCCTGCATTCTGATGCAACGAAATGACGCGTGTCCTCGCATTACTACGCAAGGAAATGACGCGTGTCCTCGCATTACTACGCAAGGAAATGACGCGTATCCTCGCATTCTACGCAAGGAAATGATACGTGTCCCTGCATTCTAAGGCAAGGAAATGACGCGTGTCCCCGCATTCTAGTGCAAGGAAATGACGCGTGTCCCCGCATTCTAGTGCAAGGAAATGACGCGTGTCCCCGCATTCTAGTGCAAGGAAATGACGCGTGTCCCCGCATTCTAATGCAAGGAAATGACGCGTGTCCCTGCATTCTAATGCAAGGAAATGACGCGTGTCCCTGCATTCTAATGCAAGGAAATGACGCATGTCCCTGCATTCTAATGCAAGGAAATGACGCGTATCCTTGCATTCTGATGCAAGGAAATGACGCGTGTCCCCGCATTCTAGTGCAAGGAAATGACGCGTGTCCCCGCATTCTAGTGCAAGGAAATGACGCGTGTCCCCGCATTCTAGTGCAAGGAAATGATGCGTGTCCTTGCAACTTCTCCAACAGAAAAGCAATGACGTCACAAACATTTACCATTCAACTACCCCAGTGGCAATTGGTTGTATGTTCAATAAATACCTTGGTCATGTTCAGTATTCTCTTCATTTGTATCCTCGTCATCAGTGTCCTCACTCTCGGAAATGTGTACTGACACTTGGGTCCCCGGATTTTTGGTCCATTCGAAGTAGACGCCGAAACCAATGTCGTAGGAATCAGTAGCAAACTCCCAAAATAAACACGAACCATCAGAATGGGTAGGAACGCGAACCGTAACAGTCTCTCCGTGGCCAACTCTTATTACACTATCCCCGCCCCCTTCTTGTCTTATAGAGTCCTTAAATTCCACAATCTCCTTTCTGGTCCACATTGACGCTGACGCTATTGGTGGTGTGCCATCATCCACTGCGATAAAAATATATCATTGAATTGCTATTGCAACATTTTGACAAAATTAAGATCTTACATTCTTCCTCGCTGGTATCTGGTTCGGAGCTTCCATCAACGTCCAATTTATCATTGACGTCATCTTCCAAATCTTCGCTCTGTCCCTTATGAAGACTTTTGACGTTTAAATTGTTATTGTTACTATTCCTAACATATTTCCCCGGTTTGGAAGCTAACGAAGTCGCGCTGAAGGAAGACAAGGGATTGGTCACGGAAGATCCATTTAGTTGTTGGGCCTGTTGTTGCTGTTGATGCAAAAACTGACGTTCCAGTACTTGCTGCATGTACTGCTGATAGTGCTGCGTTTGTAGCTGCCGAATTAAGCTCGCTTGCTGCATCGAGAAAAAATGTATATACATAAAAACTTAAAAAACCATAAATTCACAGTACAGGGTTCGTACAAAATTTTTGGAATGAAATTCCTAGCTGACTTTTCCAGGTTTTCCCTGACTAAATTCCACAAATTTCCCTGACCATTTGCAATAACGTACATGGCGAATGTATATGAAAACCAATCTATATTCACTCAAATAATTTTTGCACGAGTTATTTTTATAAAAATTAGCCAATTAATTCGTTTAAATTTAATTTAAAGTAAATCATAAATAACCTGAGCGAGCGAAGCGAATTTGGGGCTTTGCTCAAATTTCAGACAAAAATTTTTCTGATCACCCTTATACTTTAAATTTCCCTCCAATATATTTTTCCCTGACATTTCCCTGACTTTTTAGGTCCATTTTAAATTTCCCTGACTTTTCCAGGTTTTCCAGGTCGTGTACGAACCCTGCAGTATGTGATCCTCAAGTCTAAAACCATTTTGGTCTACACAAATTCTTTCAATTCAAACAAAATCATTGATCTTGGATTTTGTGGCAATTTTATTCAAAACTCTATTGCATTTCCTAAACTTAAAGGAAAGTAGGAAAAGTTCAGCGTAACATCATACCTTAAAAGAACGGCCATTTTCTAAATATTAAAGGAAAAATATTAAAATAAATGATCTCTGTTTACAAAATAATTAGCATTTAATTAAGTCTTAAAAACGATAGTCGATTACTAGTACTGCGCCACCCGCCATTGGTTTAGTGGCGTCTGCTAAATCGAACCACTTACCCCTACAGGATTGGTTGAATTCTAATAGACTGAGAGAGCCTAGGGGCATGGATAAAGAATGCGCGTGAGGAAATTTGTTTTCACTCTACAGGATCGGCAACTCCCTATCTCGAACGACAGCTTATTCTGTATATACTCTGTTACAACATCGGTTGTCAACACGTGCAAAGCTAAGTCTCTATGTAATCTAGCCTTGCGCGTGCTGACAAGAGACAAAAAACTTCAGGATATTTTAAACTGATTTTAAATCCTGAAGATCCTGAAGTTTTTTGTCTCTTGTCAGCACGCGCAAGGCTAGATTACATAGAGACCTATGTTTGCGCGTGCTGACAACCGATGTTGCAACAGAGTATATACAGAATAAGCTGTTGTTCGAGATAGGGAGTTGCCTATCCTAAAGCGTGAAAACTAATTTCCTCACGCGCATTCTTTATCCATGCTAGGGGTTTGATTTAGCAGACGCCACTAAACCAATGGCGGAAAGCGCAATAGTCCACGTTTTTAAGACTAATTAAATGCTAATTATTTTATAATTAATAAGAGATCATTTATTTTTTTTTTAAACATTTTTCCTTTTATGTTTAGAAAAAGTCCGTTCTTTTAAGGTATAATGTTATGTTACCCGAAATTTTCCTTTAAACCTTACAAGTAGTTTTTGTGTTCACTTTCACATGATCACAAGTGGAAGCAACAATAAAAAAATATCCTTAAGAAAATAATATCACTAACCTGTTCAGGATTTCCAGGATGTTGTTGTTCAGCGTACGCTTTGAACTGGTGGTAGGTTTGCTGATTTAGGGCATCCTGAATCAATCTCCTTAAATTATCAAGAATATATATAAAAGTGGGTTAACTTATTCAATATTTATTTTTGCAGAAATCAAGGACCACAATGTTTGCACGAGAGAGAGAAAAAGAGGGAATTATTGATTTTAACCTTAACCTAGTTGGACAACCGATAATTATAGGAAATGGGGTCTAAGAGAGAAGAAGGCCAAGGGAGGGGTGAAAACAAAAATCAATATATTGATTAAGTACATGGATTACGGGATACATGGCTTATTATAATAGGGAATTTAATTACAACTACATTGCCCTAGTTTCATAATTAATTAAGAATTCGGGAACCAATATTAATTAAAATAACGACTAATTTATTAAAAAAAATGTTAAAAAATCATTCATTATTCAGCATTAAACTGATTTCCAATATTGACTTGGATTTTGGATTTAAAGTATTTCAAATTTGACAACTGTTCATATGAAAATCTCTTGTATTTATAATTAACAACTCACTTTTGTTGAATTTGTACTTGGCGATCTGCCTCCTCTTTCCTTCGAGCTTCTTCCTCAAGTCTGAGACGTTCCGCTTCTTCTTCTTCGAGCCGTTTCCTTTCCTCAGCTTCTTTCCTAATGTATCCAACTAAGTTTCACACATTTTATACCAAATTTAGAGAGAGTTAGTTACCTTTTCTTCTCTTTCTCGTCAAGATCTAGTTTATGAGCTTTAACAAATGGACGAAATAATGGACACACACTGTCTAAAAGCTTTATAAATTTTTCCATAGCTTCGCTTGGCTCCAAACCTCCTAATGAAGCCCACGCTTGCCTGTATATAAACCGTAAATATTATTGAAAATCCGTTGGATTATCTTATATTGTTGATAAATAAAAGTTAATATACCGTCTGTCCCTGCCAATCACGTCAAGATAACCAACGGGTGGTGAGGTTTCTACGGAATATTTACCATGGGTTACTTGTTGCGTGTATGCTATAAGCTGAAGTTTGTCTTTATACGATGCGTGGAATGCCTTCCCTTCATGGTCTACAATATTCCACGAAAAAACAATTAAATTAATAACATAAACATAACAATTTACGCAACAACAGTCAACAGCTATAGAAGGGACTAACATAATTTCAAGTGAGAGCCAAGGCTTAGCATACCTTTCAAAAATGTTGTTGCTATTTTATACAGTTCCTTTAAATTAAAGCCCCAAGAGTTTTCGTAATCATCATTTTCAACGTTCAAACACTTTTTATCTTCCATAGTTTTCTTAATTTCGTTTAAATTTGGCGTAATATTTAAATTTTGTATCTCATGCACACACTTATCCGCGTCTCCCTCCATCTTGAAAGCTAATTCCATAAGTTGAAACCCTACTGGTTGAAATTTCCTAACCACTATGGAGTATGGACCAATCGTCATTACGAACGCGTGTCAAGTTTTCACGTCATCACTATGCCTACGCGGCGCCAGTGAACGAGAAATGGCGCCAGTGATTGAGAAATGGCGCCAGTGAACGAGAAATGGCGCCAGTGAACGAGAAATGGCGCCAGTGAACGAGAAATGGCGCCAGTGAATGAGAAATGGCGCCAGTGAATGAGAAATGGCGCCTGTGAATGAGAAATGGCGCCAGTGAATGAGAAATGGCGCCAGTGAACGAGAAATGGCGCCCGTGAATGAGAAATGGCGCCAATTTTTAAAGGCGATAAGTATGAAGAAAATAGACAAGATTCGAAATATTTTAAGCGACGTGCCTTTTATTAAATATAATATAAAAATGTGCGCGTATTTAAACACAGTATATAAAAATAGTTTTCTTTTCCATGAATTCTTTTTCAAGGAAAACAATAAAAAAATGCTGATAAACGAAAACCAACTCTTAATTCTAAAAAAACTACATACCTAGGCCTAATTGCAATATAAAAACCCCTACTGAATATTTCAAAATCATTCTAAATGCTAATATCCAACTGCAGACTAGAAACGTGTCAAAATAAAATTTAAAAAAAACCACTGGTTTGGTGGTATAGAGTGCAAATAAAAAAATCAAGGTTTGATAATAACATTTAAGAGTCTTTTAGTGAGACTTTAATAGTAGGCTTTAATAAGGTCAATTTTAGATTTGTTTTGTATCGATGGACGGATATAATTATATTTTTTTCACACTTTGCATAACATAAACTAAACCTGAACACCTATATTAATACCCGCTATTTTTTTACGTAAGACGTTCACAAGGCGTTCCAACCTGTGAAATGAAATCAATAAAAATGTTTAATTTGAGAAAAATTATTTAATTAATATTTAGTCTTTAAAGGGAGGGTGAAGTAGAAAATCAAGTGATTTTTTATCAATTCTTCTACTAATTACAAGACCAGTCTGCATAGTGTAACATTCAGGAAATACTTCTGAATGATTTTAAAATTAAAATTAGGTTCAGATTTTATGGGTAATTTTAAACAAGGACTTCCGACCAATCGTGTAACGCCTGCCTTTTTATTAACAAAATTCTTGTGGCACGTTCCGTGTCGAATGAAATTTATCACGAGATTTGAAAAAACTCGCGCGCGACGTGATAATCGTGGTACGAGACATGGAGCGTGGTACGAGACATGGAGCGTGGTACGAGACATGGAGCGTGGTACGAGACATGGAGCGTGGTACGAGACATGGAGCGTGGTACAAGACATGGAGCGTGGTACGAGACATGGAGCGCCCCACGAGAATTTTGTTAATAAAAAGGCAGGGCGTTACGTGATTGGTCCGCAGTCCTTGTTTAAAATTATCCTTAAAATCTGAACCTAATTTGAATTTTAAAATCATTCGGAATTGGTATTTCCTGAATGTTTCACTATGCAGACTGATCTTATAATTAGTAGAAGAATCTATAAAAAATCACTTGATTTTCTACTTCACCCTCCCTTTAAAGCGAAGACTATTGCGCAAAAATTGGTTTAGAGTCGTCTGCTAGCCCGAACCTCTTACCCCTACAGGATTGGTTGAATTTTTAGAGACGGGGGGGGAGGGGAGTGGTTGTAGGTTCAGTTTAGCAGACGTCACTAAACCAATAGCGGATGGCACAGTAGTCCTCGATTTTTTTTAAGACTAATTAAAGGCAAATTATTTTGTAATAAGACATCATTTAGTTTTTTTTCCTTTAATATTTAGAAAAAGGCCGTTCTTTTAAGGTAAATGACTGTTACGTTACCTGAAGTGAACTTTCCCTATAAAAAAAAAAATGACTCACTTTTTGCAATTATCTTCAGCCTCGTGTCTAGCTTTAATTTCCTTCTGTAGTTTCACTCTCAATTCTTCATCAATGTTCGAATTGACACTGTCAATATGAAAAACTCCAATTTCTTCTTCCTCATCGTCATCGTCATCGTCCGAATGTAATTTTGGCAGTTGGTCTTGGCTTTTACTACTGTCATGTCCATTTAAAGAACCATTAGTGTTCTGAAGAGAGTATAACCTCAAGGAACTCAAATCATCCTCCATTTCTGTCATTTTATGCATAGCTGCCATGGCTTTACTACGTTCCTCGGAAACCTGCATTGAGAAAAGAAATATATAAAATTTACCGAAAACAATATGACGCTTTCGGCTTCATGCAACCTTTTGGCAAACAAAACCATCGCAGTTCCATATTTCACGGGGGTTATTCAGTTCATCCATTAGAGATTGAGGTTGCGAAGAACCTCTTCTAGAGTTTAAACTTGATAGTTGGCTCTTACGGCCACGACTAGCTCGATTAACTTTGGCTAGTATTTGATCCTTATGAAATTCGAGTTTTGTTGGACTGTAAGTTTCGTCCAAGCCTTTTAGTAGTTGGTCCAATCCCTATAAAGATGTTTCTCAACTGCAATAAACCGTCCAAGAAGGCTTGACAATATGCAATAATAAACTTACAACTGTGTCACAGTCACTTTCTTCTTCCGTGCATTCATTTCTCCATATGTTTTGCCTAAAAAGAAAAAAAGGTACGTACATAACACCTTGTTAGCTTTCTCTTAACATCTTACAAACTAGATTCTATCAGAAGGGGATAATAGAAGAAGGATGACACTCTGTATCCTCTTAATGCTTTAGTTATGTAACGTCATTCTTCCCAGGCTCCCCCTTTTAGTTTGCTTTCCCGCTCATCAAACTACAAATGGGCATCGCACCGTAAAGTGAATTCTATAGTTGTTTGGCACTAATTCCCCAGCAATCATCCCACAAACCTTGATTGTCTTGACGTGGGACAAAATGCACAAGCGCATGCGTCTTGCCAAATATTTAAACGCTAATAGAGTAATGATGAGGGAACTATTTATCGTGTATGTGATTCGGTTTAGTAACCTTGCTCTAAGTGTTCCGATGTTGGGAAGAGTGACGTTACACTCACCCAGCTTTGTGCTTGTACACTTCTCTCAAAGAGAAGTATTATATACTTCTGATTCTATTTAGTATTTACCTAAATATTATTTGTTTTAAACTTTCAACTTCAGCCATTAGTTTGTTCCTTTGTTCGATAACCATTTCAAGACGTTCCTGAGAAGCTTTATCTCGTTCCTTTTGAGCATAATATATTTCTGCTAACAATTCTGAAAAATTTCCTGCAGCGTTATTTGGCGTTTTCGTTCCTCCAGACCATTCTGGTTGCGATTGGCTTTGACTTTGATGTTTTTTCCAGATCTAAAATTTTAACATGATTAGTTAGTAGTTACATCTTAGTAAGTGACTCAAGGCACTTACCCGATGACAAATGTCTTCCAGCGAATCCCCACAACTGTCTATTTTAGTCTTTCTCCAAGAATCCAAGCAACAAAGGGAAGGTTGCGGGAAAACTAAAACGTGAGGAGCATCGTTTACTTCCATTTCATGATGATGGTGATGATGATGATGATGTTGATTGCAAACGAATGATTGACTTCGTTTCTTTCTTCTACTTGATTCATCTCCGCAAGTAGTTCGTTTACCACGAGATAAGAGAGAGCACTTCCCATTACTTTTACTTCTCCGAGAAGGACGACGTTCTAATGAAATTTGAGGGTCACTGTTATGGCGCCTTTCAACGCCGCCGCAACATATAGGTTTATTTGGAAGATCTAGAAAGAATTACGTAATAGATATTTTTGAGATTCGGGAGACACTATTTTGACTATAAGTAAAGGATTTAGGTCTACATTAGGTTGGGTTGCTGTTAGGTAAAGGGCATATCCAAAATTTACCGAAGGTCTTCAAAGGGAAGTATATACTAACCACAAACAATGCTTTCATTTGAGAAGCTGTTTTCATCATTTGGGTATTTTCGGGAACAAGGCGTATTACAAGGCGGTGTATAATATACAGAATTGTTTTTAGTATTAGGAGTAAAATGAGGTGTCAAACTAAGTCCTCCATGTCCTAGAGGTAACTTTATGGGTGTACTAGATGAACAACAATGACGGTCACGTCTCGTAGCAGAGACCTCTGAAGCAAAGTTATTAAAAAGGGCCTTTTGGGGAGTCCTCAGCCTGGATTTTGACGGAGTTATGGGCCACTGAGTTAAGTAATCAGCATTGCCATCAGATGAAGGCAAATTAAGTTGATCCCCTTGAAAGCTTCCATAGTCAGAACCAACATCTGTAAATGGGCTACCGCCACTTTCTTTACTAGCTGAACTAGCTGAGCTACTTGATTTCGACAGATTTTGATTTCTGGAGGCAAGTTCGGTTTTTAAGTCTTCTGGCACTTTACGAATTCCATCAACGTTGGGCTTTTTAGTTTCATTGATTTTATCAGTTTCAGACAAAGGATGTATCAACGTTAAGGATGAATCTGACTGGACGGAGTTTCCTTTGCCACTCTCGCTAGAGTAGGATAATTTTCTTCTAGGTGGTTTAGCGGGCGGGCACTTTGACTTGGGTAGGGTACTGTTCATTTTTACACTCTTAAATATTCCATGATTTCCTTTTCAATTTGAATTTTGAAATAACCGAACCCTAAAGAATATTTTTTTTACGTTGTTATGAGCCAAGGCTTAAGTTAAATGTCAATCATCATGACGTTAGTGACGGTTAGTCTTAGTAAGTCGCGACAGTACTCTGTGAACCAATTTAATAAGGATTGAAATTAATAAAACTTTTATTACTTACTTGCTCGCATTATAAAACGTTTGAAACAACAACAATTCATACATAGAGAGCATCTTTACGCCATTCCTTTCATAAAATTATAACAATACCCTGTCCTAAAATGCTACACGGCGACTTTTCAACATTGACCGAAAAATTTGAATGAATGAAAAGTGTATACGATTATGTTTTTATGATAGTGACGTTAAGCCAAGGAAAACTATAACTGGAGTGGCAAAATGATATCATATGATGTGTTGCCCTTTTGGCTTTGTATTTTGGTTTTTATCCAATTTTCACCTTAAATACTGAGTTATATCAACTTTAATTTCATTTCGGAAAAGTCAGAATTTTCAGATAATTGTTCAATTTGTCAAATCAGTTCCAGGCGAATCTGGTTTCTATATCCACTCTAAGGTTTATACTCTTTGTACAGTAAACCGAAGCAGTGAAGCTACGGGAAAAGAATGGGGATGAAAATCCACATGGTACTTTTAGCCCAATCGGGGCCCGGCCATTCATTCGCTAGTACTACATTTTCTTTCTGTCTGCTACATTAATTTTAGTCGGTTTAACTTTGTTCACAGCTGGGTGCCTGCCGCCGGACACTAGTTTTGTTTATTATTGAAGATAGGCGTTGTTGAGCACGAATTTTATTTAACGATTTCAGGCTCTCTTTAATTCTAAAAAATGGGCAAAATGTATTGCGCTGCGCCTTTCTGTTTCAGCACCAAAGGTCAAGGAGGAGGCCTACCCGAAAAGATGTTCTATTCTTTTCCTTTAAAAGATCCAGAAAGGTAAGTAAAGGGTGAAAGGGGATGATGCACTCATGTCATGTGCACTATTTTTCATGAGGGATGGTGCACTATTTTTCATGTGGGATGGTGCACTATTTTTCATGTGGTATGATGCACTATTTTTCATGTGGTATGGTGCACTATGTTATGGTAATGGGATGGGATGGTGCACTGTATCATGCTAATGTGATGGTGCACTGTGTCATGCTAATGGGATGGGATGATGCACTGTGTCATGCTAATGGGATGGGATGATGCACTGTGTCATGCTAATGGGATGGGATGATGCACTGTGTCATGCTAATGGGATGTGATGATGCACTGTGTCATGCTAATGGGATGTGATCAAAGAACTTGGAACATGTTCCAAGTTCTTTGGATGTGATGATGCACTGTGTCATGCTAATGGGATGTGATGATGCACTGTGTCATGCTAATGGGATGGGATGTGATGATGTACTGTGTCATGGTTATGGGATGTGAATGTGATGATGCACAGTGTCATGCTAATGGGATGGGATGTGATGATGTACTGTGTCATGGTAATGGGATGTGAATGTGATGATGCACAGTGTCATGCTAATGGGATGGGATGTGATGATGTACTGTGTCATGGTAATGGGATGTGAATGTGATGATGCACAGTGTCATGCTAATGGGATGTGATGATGCACAGTGTCATGCTAATGGGATGTGATGATGCACTATGTCATGTTAAAGGGTAGGGGTGAAGCACTATCATGTTCATGAGATGGTATAATGCACTCGAGATTTTATGGGTCATATCATGTGATGTTGTGGGTCATGTAATGTTATGCTATGGGGATGGGATATATTCATGTGAGGATGAGAATGCGCTCATGTGATGTTATGGGTCATGGGAGACACTCATGCGAGTATGAGACCATGTCATAGGATGATGCACTACGTCATGTTAATGGGATAGTATGATGGACTATACCAAGCTAATGGGATGGGATGATGTACTATGCCGAGTTAATGTAATGGTATGAAGCACTGTCAAGTTAATGAGATGGTTTAATGCCCTCATGGGATGTTAAGGGTCAGATGGGATGGGATAGGATGTCATGTTATGCCATACGATTATGCACTTGGGTCAAGTTTAAGTTATAGGTCAGTGTACCTATTGAGAGCTTTTAGTTGGCTGAGTAGTACGCCAAACCCTCATGTCTTACCATAGTTGTGATGCCCATAACATGGATGAAGCCAACCTTCCTGGCTCCCTCCATGTGGGTTTCAGCTTTCCTCCTGCACTGAACCCACCAATATGGCCGTGTAAAATTTAAATTAGATTATTTTGACTCTTCACCTACCAGATTACAAGTCTGGGTTAACAACGTTGGACGACACGAACTAATTGAAAAAGCGGAAGAAAACCCGCAAAAAATGAAAAACTACCATTTGTGCGTGGATCACTTTGATCCTCTACAATTAATGAATGCCAGGGACCCAAAATCAAAATTAATTAAAACAGCCATTCCAACAATTTTCTATGACAAAAATCAAAAACGCATATTATCAGGCATTTTAGGTTTAGAGCATGTTGCCAAGTTCCACGAAAACAAAAGCCCCGCAATAACAACAATAAACCACAGACATAACGTGTTTCAAATGACTCCCGCCAGCTTCAATCACCTCGCTCGAATTGACCTTACAGAAACGCAAGCCATGGTTTTGGATCAACTAAAAAAGCAAAATATCAAAGTCATAAAACTAATGGATGAGGAGACAACATTGGAAAGCACCCAATCAGTATTACCGGAGAGTAATACACCTAGAGTCATGTTACTAACGAACGACAGAACCCAATTAATCGAAGTTAAAGGTGAATCGATAGTAGCCATTGTTACGGATAAAGTTATTAAAAACAAGTTACAAAAAGTAAAGCGTCAAGCTTGGCGTCTACAAAATCAAAATGTCAAGCTTCGGGTCCAAGTAAAAGAGCTGAAACGCGGAATAACCATCGATAAAATCATCGAAAAATCCACTGAATACTTAGACGATGGAATCTTGAAAGACTTGCTGATATTTAACTTAAGAAATGCCGGTAAAAAGGCCGCGGGAAAACGATTCTCTAATAATATAAAGTCATGGGCCTTGAAATTTTATAAGAAATATCCGAGAGCCTACAGGGATTACCACAAAGATTTAGGGTTACCGGATCGAAGAACTCTGAATTTATACGCCCGTGGATCTGATGAACCCATTCCGGAAGAACTTATTACCGCGGAAATTCTACCTGATGTAAAGGATAGCGACGACGAAGATCTTCTAAGCGAATTTACAGAAGAAGAAATAAAGCAAGCGCTCCAAGATGACGCGGAATTGAGTGATTTACACGACGATGACTTAAGTGATATGGATGTAAATGAGGATGAAAGTGTTTCGGAAAATGCTTCGCAAACCATAAATGAAGAACAGGAGATTCTAAATAATTCCCCCGCAACATTCACCATTGAAGTGATACAAAATCAACCTTCGCCTTCTACCGCTGTGCCTATATCTGAATTGCAAAGCGAGCATAATCAGCTAATTCCAAATAATACCGCTTCAACTCCTGGTACCTCGGAAACTATCCTTGAACCAATTGCAATTAATTTAAGCTCGCCGTTATTGAACGTACAAACTGTGCTAAGTGTTAACAGCTCGCTTCCAGAAATTGCAGATAATATTGCCGCAGAAAATGCAATAACGTAAAAAAAATTTGTTCTATAACCCTGTAATATATTGTTTTGCTGTACTTTTGTAACAATGTAATAAATTAACCCAAATCCGAAGGAAGGGGCTGACGTTCTTTTAGAAGTTGACAAAAATGGTTGTCAAAATTTCCAACGACAAACTGCGTTGCTTGTATAATTCTTTCACCAATTTTTTTAGGAAACATTGAACTTAGTCTAAAATGAGAAGGCATAACCGTCTGAAATATTTCTGGCAACGCTTGCCAACTCCCAACTAAAATGTATATCTGTTTAGAGCAAACTTATCGATGGAATGTTTCCCTTGAGATTTTCAAAGCACATTGTACTTGATTGTACCTCTTTTGTCTCCCCAAACTAGTACCGCACCAAACTGACGCTATTTCTCTTCACTTTTTAAAATAATGCCCAATCAGCCACAATAGCCCACGCTTTAGCGCGCGCACCCTTATCCAAGACGAGGAAATATATATATATATACATTCTAAAAATATACTTCTCCACTTGAGAGACTGAGAGAAAGTGAGTTTTCTCTTCCTCGCATGTCAGGAAGATGAAAGGTTTATCCATAATGGTTCGTCAGCGACAATTTCTCTGTTGTACGAAAACAGTAGTGCCACGTGTAAAAATATTTTGGCTAAGTTAAATTGGTCAGAACTAGCCGTGCTAATAAGCGCAAGAGTTCAATAAGAGCAAAGTTCATATGTTACAAACAAAAAGTATACTTCGTTCACAGTTCCCAACCTTTGGCCATTGACGCCATGTAAAATTAGAAGCAAACGACTCTCCTCTCAACCTCTACACGAACTAACCAATAGGAGAAGTGGATTTTGAGGGGTTAAAGGTTTATAGAAAATATGGTGGCGATTGAAACGTTAATTCTTGGTGATAGAGCAAGCATCGGCTACTTTGTATAAGAGCCGATTCACGCATGTTCCCTGTTCTACGGTCGTGAAGGTAATCATACGGAGAGGGGGTCGACACTATTATGAGAGGTAACGCTTTCTTTTATTACACGGCGCGAGAAAGTTTCAACAAAGTATACTTTTGGTTTTTATCTATGAACTTTTGATGTCATGTTCAGCAATTCGACCTTCGCGAGTTTGAAGACCTCCCATAACATTTTCTCAATGCAATAGACCTTTTCGACGTAAAAAAGGGGTGGTAATGTCGGTAATGGGACATGAATGGGGGTTGATACATCGCCGTCTCTGCGCAATCTCATGATACAAAATGACTACAGCGTAGGCTCCAAAAAGCGAGATAGAAGACCCCCGTGTCCTTCCCTCTTAGTTACATTGAAATGGTCTATTACTGGTATCGGATTTTAATTCCTACCTCGTATTGTATCAGAGCGAGGGGCTGGTCACTCAGTGTAATCGGTGTACACGGCTGTACCTTTGACTGTACTATAAAGTGATTACGCATAATCTTTAAAAGTCCTGCCCTTGACAGTGTTGGAATGATTACACGTAATCTTTAATCGGTGTACAAGGAATCTAACAGTGATTAGCCCCTCGTATCAGAGTGTCATACTCTTTCTTAGTCGATTTACTCTTAGATTGACTTAAAAGTTGATCACAACTAAGCTGTTAAACCATTATACATAAACCTTGATCGAAGCAACACTACCTTATATACTTTTTACCACCCTTACTTTCTCTTCTGTCCCTGGAAACATTTTGGCACCGGAACTAGCTCCCAAAAACATTTTAGCAGTCAGCGCAGCACCACTTTTCTCTTCCTCTCACATCTTCGAAGTACGCTTCCGTCCCGAACGTCTTTCGCTTCCACTTTTTTCACGAACTCGGGCGTCGGTGGTTGTTCTTCGAAGAAACAGGTGGTTAAACTAATATTTTCTTCGATTGTCGTGTCCATGAAAAAAATGCCATTTTTTTTTAAACGACGTGATTTTTCTTCAGGAATATAGATTGTAGTTGAAATTGTAACTACAGCGAGACGAAAATGGTTTACTGCGATTTGATATCCCGCGAAAGCACTTGGATGTGGACACCACCCAGTATCTTGGAAAGATACTACCAAACTCATCCACTTTTGGTACAAGTAGATTTTGAAGTGTTCGGAGGAGTTCACGGTAAAATTTCTAATTTTTTCTCATCGACGATTAAAACTAGTGTAAATTTTAACCTAGTTAATTCTAAAGAGATGAAATTGAATAAATTTAGGGATGAATCCGATTTATAATTTTTTATCCGTGAATCATCTGCCAAAATAAATTCAAAATTCTTTTTTTTTTTCATCTGAATAGAATCTAATTTTGAAAAGGGCTTCCGTTACTAAGAGATAGACGCGAAAGGGTGGGTTAGTAAACGAGGGGTAATTCACTCTTGATATCAAGGAGGTGTTTTTCGAATTCCTAAATTTCTGGTTGATGGATGGAACACGGCTTTTAGCTATGACGTCACGTCAGAATCAAGGCCAACGTCACTTGACGTATATGTGGTGTTTTCTTGATTGAAAAACATCGGGGTGATATGGGGTTGATGTCGCACTATGTTGTTCACACAATTTTTACACTGAACATCAAATTAATAGAGCTAGAGCTATCTCAGTTGTGACGTTAGTACATAGGTAAAACGTCAAGGGCTTAGCTTCCGCAGTGCTCGGTCATGTTTGGTATGGTACCGCTTTGGTTCTATGGGCAAATAGCATGGGTGACGTCACACTAAGGCTTCAATTGGGAATTTTACAGAGCTTCTCGGGAATTTAAAAACACTTTTACAACAGGGGTGGTTTTTCCGTTGACTTCATTATTAACTGAAGTCAAACGACAGGTGTAAGAAAATTTTAGATTACGAGTGACTTATCCCTTGATAGCGAGACGAAAGAGTTATTTTTAGAATCGCCAATTACCGAATTTTATTTTACAAGTAGGCCTTGTTAAGTTACTCCTTTTCAATTGGTATATTTATATACCCACTAAATTAGAATACTAAAAGGAATGCAAAGTTAGAACACGCTACTAAGCGATTCCAAATACCCGGAAGGTACAAATACAAAAGATGTTAACTAAAGAAATAAATACTTTAGATAGAGGAACTTAGTTCCGAACTTCCGACCCATTTCCTCTGCGCGATAGAGAAGAAAGTCTTTTTAAGTAATGTTACCACAAGAGACAATACAGAAGAATATCAGCGCGCATACCAAAAACACTGGAGGTTATCCCTACGAAAAAAAAAATATCTGGTACCTTGCCAACTAAGAATGTTAGTAGGGTACTTCGTATCTTATGTAGACCTAAATAAGTGTTTTCCGAAAAAATGGGGTTAAGTTTGAACACGGGACTTTTTTCGTTGAAAGATTTTAAACACTTGTTTCTTTACTTTCCCTTCCAGGTGTTTATTTTACTAAGGTACGTTGAGTTTTAAATCACTCTTCGTAGTAAGTACAAAGAGATTTAGGCTCATTTCTCTAATTCTAAAGTATGCCCGTGACATGACGAACGTTTTGGGTATCAGAGGTTGGATTCGTTTGACGAGATGGGGTACCGTTTTTGGTCAAATTCAAGGTGAAAAGGACAAAGTCGATGAAATGTAAGTTTCTCTGTGTGTGACCTTGAAAAGGTATGGGTAAAACGGGGATCATAATTTGTACATGGGCAGGGAGCCCAGCCAAAAATTTTGAATTCCTTATAGGAAAAATAGCATTTTTTCCCCGGAATTATAGGATTTTATAGGAGAAAAAATGTGTTTTTCATAGGAAAATATAGGACTAAAAATGCTCAAATATAATAGTATTTTGGCTTAAACTATGTCGAAAAATAACAAATATTGGATTTTACTTTGAAAAGAGGAACCGAGGGGCTAATCACTGTACACCGATTAAGGATTACGTGTAATCATTTTACCACTGTCAAGGGCATGGTTTAATGATTACGAGTAATCACTTTAGTACAGTCAAGGGTAAAGCAGTGTAAACCGATTACACTGAGTGACCAGCCCCTCGAGAGGTACTTCATTAAAATTACGAAAACTTGGACTAAGTTAGAATATTACAGGACGGGTTCAAAAATATAGAATTTTATAAGAATTATAGGATTGCTGGGCATTGGTTCAAAAGTCATGGGGGGGGAAGTCGGGGGAATAAAATTTCTCTGCAAATCATAACCAGAAAAACTTGAAAAAGCTAATGTATCAAAATATGGGCGCCATTTTGTAAGAAATGCGCGTAAGAACTCGGATTTTTTTCGGGCTGGAGGTATGATTGGTACAGAGGTGAAAAATCGCGGAACTTGAAGGAAAATGCCAGAGTATGGCATAAACCAGGAAAACTATCGTACTAAATGTGGGCGCCGCCATTATGTAAGAAATGCGAGTAACAACTGATTTTGGGGGCTACATTGTGATTGGAGGACCTTGCCTTATAATGGCGGCTAGCATCTTATACAAGCTATTTCAAGATCTATCGTAAGGAATCTCCGTGGAAAGGTTTCTTCACCTCTTGGGATTAGGGTTGAAGATGCAATCGCTGAGTAAAGGGTTTAATTCACGGAGAGAGTTGGCGGAAATGGGTAACATCTAATTATAAAAGAGCAGCGTCAGGGATCTTGTAAATGTTATATTTTACGAAACAACTCGAGTCAGCTTAAGCTTGTTTATTTTTTCTAAGATAGCAAATTAGGGAAGGAAGGAATTGCGCTTGGAATGGAAAGATCCTTTCTTTAAATGATACTTCCTATAAACGTTTACTTGTTCGAGAGAACGCTCTGTTTGCATTTTATTAATGTTTTGCTAAGGTTCATATCTCTCGAACTTTACTTGGCGCAATATAGAACTTTCCAATATTTTGAACAGATGTTCTACTTAAATATTATCGTTTCCATAAGCGATAAGCTACAGGGGTGGAAACTAAAAATACTTTATAGAAAAGGAACCAAAACGAAGTTCTTAGCAAGTTAGCAAAGCCTCTAACAGACTGTCGGCCAATTTTAAATTTAGGTTCAATAGACATCGGCATTTTTAACATTAAAGGATGGAAACGTTTGCTCGCGACCAGTTTATATATATATAAACCTCTTAATTTACTGGCACTTGCAGGGAAATAAGTTCAATTGATAAGTTGAAATAGCTCTAAACGATACGGAACACTTATTTAATTTTCTATCAAAGATCGCAACCCAAAGGTTTAAATGTAGCTTTTAGAGATGGGCCGATACCGATACCATATCGGTATCGGTACCGATATTTGGCTTTAACCGATATATCGGTATCGGTTAAAAATGAACCGATATTTCTACCCGATATTTTTTGAAGAAAATAAATACTTATGTTGAGAGTAGATGGCGCCATAAGACCTAAACTCTGAGACAGCACAGATTTTCATCTATTTTTGGATAACGTAACTAGTGTCTAAAATGGGTTTTTCGTATGAAAAGCCAGTTTTATAGTTTCAAGTACCGAAATTGGATCGAGAATCATCTATAGAGATGGGCCGATACCGATACCATATCGGTATCGGTTTGATATCGGTTTAATCGAAGGATCGGGTAAAATATCGGTATCGGTACGGATCGGTTTCCCAAGTATCGGATCATATCGGTATCGGTTTAAACTGGTATCGGCCCATCTCTAGTAGCTTTAGGGTGCTGTCAATATGACAATGTACGACATTTTGCGGGATTTTTTTTGGGGGGGGGGGGGGGTCCTTTATCACCTTCTTTTGAAGTCGTACCATGGATAAAGAATGCGCGCGAAAAAATTTGTTTTCACGTTATAGGATAGGCAACTCCCTATCTCCGACCGCGGCTTCTTATATTATTCGATATATATATTGTTCCAGTTTCGGTTGAAAGCACGTAACGTAGGTTTGTGCGTGCTGACAAGAGACGAAAGCAATACTGATTTACAGTACCTAAAACCTCAAGATTTAAATTATTTCTTTCGTCGGTTGTCAGCACGCACAAACCTACGTTACATAGAGAATTAGGTTTGCGCGTGCTGACAACCGAAGCTAGAACAGAGTATATATCGAATAAGCTGCCATTGGAGATATGGAGCTGCCTATCCTGTAGCGTGAAAACAAATTTCCTCACGCTCATTCTTTATCCTTGCTATTAGTGATTCAAAATCAAGGCTATAGAGTAATTTCATTTCCATATATGGCAACGTCATAATCCTCTATCTCTTACCTTTGTGATATCCCCAATGTTGGGGATCCCCCTCTCTACCGAAATTACTCTATTGACAGCACTCTTGAGACCAATGTTTTTAGTTCATTTGGTTTCCTCGATCAAATTTATCGCGACTATGCATTTAATTTCTCTACAAAACCCAGGTAAAACAATACACATTTTCCCTTCACAACACAAACAAGTTGGGTGCAGTTCAACAAAATAATATAGGCCTAGTGATATATTTTATGGTGACATTAAATAGGCGATGTCCACCAGGGGCGCGGACATCGACATGGGAGGGAGACATGCCTTACACGTCTGCTTCCCTCCCTCCGTCCCACTTTAACAAGTTGAGCAAGAAAACGGACTTTATAATATCACCAATATCGCCTATTAAACAGCAGATTGAGTAATGACTAATAACAATAGTTCATAATATATGTTGCATAAATTTGTCACTGGTTACAAACTGGAGCTTGTCATGAAGTGACGTAGGTCATAGATTCTCGCAAAGCGACACCTGGTGAGGCGCTGCATGTCAAAGGCTTAGTACAGACTAAACAGGGTGTTTCCGCGAGAGTAAAAAGGGAGAAGAAATAGGGGGCGAAAACCGGTTTTCAGGGGATGTCAACATGGCGTCCTAACGTGGCCAGAGCGGGCAGCCGGCAAGGGGAGAGGAAAGGGGGTAGGTAACTTGACGTCACGCGCAAAGACCCTATAGGAAGATGAACTGCAAAACCGCGTGTAGTCGTTCTCGAACTATCACTCAGTAATTAGTCTCTATCATTACAAAGTTAGTCTCTATCATTACAAAGTATAGGAAGTATCAATTACTTATGGAACATATCTTATAAACTTACGCTAATAAGATAAGGGAGTAAACATGGTCAACTGTCATCACATAATTGAGGTCCAAAATCTACCTGAAAACTTACACTCCGGTTTTTACCTTTTCAGGGCTCTTTGGTTGAGACTTCAAGGCAGCCCTGGTGCCAGAATTGAAAGGACTGAATTTAAAAACTGGCAAATTGTTGACGGTTACACTTACAGAAACTTCACTGTTCGATTTTAAATTAATTAAAACTGGGGAAATAAAATCAACACCCTGAAAAAACAAACCGAAATCCATAATACTGCCTTCATTTTTGCAAAATCCTATATTTCCCCCCAAGGTGGTTCATATATCAAAGGCTTACTGAACCTCTAAGCTAATTAAGTTAATTCCAAAATATCCAATCTGATAGTTTCTAAATCGCATGTAAACTTAAATTAATAAAACCAAAGAGAATGTAGTCATGTACCTTTCAAAAAAGTGCCAAATATTAGCAAATTCATATTTATTACCGTAAATTTCATCACTTTTAACGACTTGCGGCCATAATAGCCGCTACACCTATAATAAAAGGAGGGGAAAAGAAAAATTGACAAAATTAAAATTTCAAAACCAAAATCCTAGATTTTGTAATTATCATTTTTGTTTGTTTGTAAAAGAATAACGAAGAAAAATTACAAAAAAGAAGCCTAAATAAAAATTATTTTTACGTATAAAATTATACGATGGAGATCAAAGTATAATTTGCCATGGAAACAAAACATTTAGATTCCAAATGAAAGTAACATCCCAAACTATGCAGAGAGAATTTAATTTTTAAAGGTAAGTGTTTGTTTCAGTGGTGTGCGAGTCCCGTTTTTTCGGTTTCGAGCCGAGTCCGAGTATCGAAACTAATTTCTTATCGAGTATCGAGCCGAGTCTCAAAAATACTTTCGAGTATCGAGTATTTAGATAGGTCAAATTTTGGTTCTTTCGAGTAATTATCGAGTCTCAAATATTGACTTGTCGAGTAGCAATTTTGTAAATTTCTTGAAAATAACGAAGATGTTCAATTATCTAACATCTAACTAGTTCAAAAAGATTGTTAGTGATCAATTAAACATTGAACAATTGATTTTTAAAATAAATGCTCATGAACTCATCGTCTGCTATAGTTGTAAGCCTCGGACTCGAGTATTTGTCCGAGTATTTAAGATGTTAAAAAGCTACTCGAATCTGTCTCGAGTATCTCAATGTGTTGTTATCGAGTATCGAGTCGAGTACTCGGCTTGATACTCGAACCGAGTACTCGAACTTAACGAGTACTCGCACACCCCTGGTTTCTTTACCGTAAAATTAACGGCAAAGCTAAAGCTTACCTTTATAAATTAGGAAAGAAAAAGCATAAAGAAATGAAAACTTACGAAATGAAAAAAGTGTTTACTTTAATTATAAATTAAGAAGATGGAAATTTGAAAACCAAAACCGAAGCAAACGCAACGCAACAGAGAATGAGATAAAGCAACATAAATAAATAAATTTAACGAGAAGCTTAGCGATAGAATAGCGCACTTCATCTATAGTCTAATTACTAATTAGGTTTAGTGGGTGATCCATGATTTACTAATTGAACAACGGATAACGTACTATCAAAATCAATCTTTTCAGTGATATTCTTAGTTTTCACATTCTCTTCTTGATTGGCGATAAAAATCAATCCATTTGGTAGTTGTTTCCATCCGTATTTGTGCATCCATTGAAGTAATTCCGCTTCCTGCAAGCCTCCGAGTAAACTGGACAAAACTGGCTTCTCAATGTGTTGGTAGGTTATGTTCACCACATGACAGATAACTAAAAAAAAAGGTGGAAGTCAGAAGTCAGGTAAAGATAAGAATTCCTGATTTCTTTATCTCAGGGTTCATACAACTTTTGGGGAAACAAATTTCCCTGAGATTTCCAGGTTTTTTCCCCATATACTTCCCTGAGTTTTCCAGGTTTTTCCCGTATATGGAGTATCATATGGAGCAAATTTTAACGAAGGAGGGGGGGGGGGCAAATATGACTATAACATACTCAAAGAACATCCCCGTATCTCTAACTGAACCAGAGTTATGAGCCTCCAAAGTATAGTGTAATGTTAATCCTAAGGAGGGTATGTTCATGAACATTTTGCTTAATTACTCGGCCCCTGTTTGTCGTAGCCCTATGTTTTTAGTATGGTTGGATGGGGGACAAATTGGACTATTACATACTCAAAGGACACCCTTATATCTCTAATATAACCAGAGTTATGAGCCTCCAAAGTATAGTGTAATGTTAATCCACGAACATTTTGCTTAATTACTCGAAAATTTCCCTGAATTTTACAAAAAATTCGAAATTTCCCTGAGGTGTTTGTCAACTATTTATTTCCCTGAGGTTTTTGTCAACTAGGCCTATTTATTTCCCTGATTTCCAGGTTTGTATGAACTCTGTTATAATCATACATTTCCTGATAGAGTCATCAAAGCCAATATTGTTGGAAATCAATTTGTAGCTCTTCTTTAGATCAACCTAAAATGTATCATTAGTTTAATGTACTTTCACAAATTTTAAAATCATTAAATCATTACCCAGAAGTTTGAAAATTGGCATGTTTCTAACAGATTATGAAGACCTATTATCGCTTTAATATCTTCATGTGCCTGATAAATAACAGGGATTAAGTATTTTTCTTTAAACATATAATAATGAACATATTACCGTTGCTTGAGACTCAAGTAAGCATTTACAAAGGACAAAATCAGTATGGGGTAAATTCGTTAGTGCTTTAAGCAAAATACGAACAACCACATCTGCTTTGTATTCAGTGGGGTTGAATTGATAGCTTTAAAAGAGATATTATTAGAACTTGAAACAATAAGGAGATCAAATGTATTCATAGTTTCATACAGTTTCAAAATGGCCAAGTTGGCTTCAAGATCGTAGGTATTTTCCCTTCCCTGCATCTCAACATAGTGTTCTAACGTTGGAATATTAGCTGGGTTGTACCTGAAAGGTTTTTGATTGAGATATTTTGAAATCGAAACATTGAAAACCACTACAGTAATAATGTCACTGTGAACTGTACACATGGCATGATTTAATTTAAGAAGCATGGACTGACCAAGGCTTAACACATTATAAGTGTAATCACTAGGTTAACAGCTTTTTTACGCGGAAATTACTACATTAATCGCTTCTATAAACACATACCCATTTAAAATCATTACTTTTAATTAAAAAAATTGTACATTACCTATCAATTCCCTTCAACATAGAAGCAACAGTCGCTCTCATCTGCGCCGCCATTTTTTTTGATCGACAATTAGGTAATTTGGTTTTTAAAGGTTTTGAAATTTGAACTTTGACATGAGCACCAAAGAGAGTATAGGGGAGGAGTAGAAGCTCCCCCGCTCCACAAGGCTAAATTACAATGTTGCCCCTAAATTATACTAGTGGTACGAGGGAGTTTCCGGCTCAGTCGCGCCACCTACGATACCATTTAATGTCTCAAACGGAAAGATGCGCGGTAGAAAAGAGCAACAAGATTTTCCCCTCTTTCCACTCCTCCCCTATACTCTCTTTGTGAGCACGTGACTAATGTCGTCTCCGACGGAATTATTTTCAAATAAACTTAGTTTTTAATTAAACGATAATATAAATCGATAAAACTTTCAAATTTAACTACCTATATTTAGCTATTGTAAAATATTGTCTAATATAAAATTATAAATACTGTGAAATTTATTATAAAAATGATATTGTAACCATATACTGCTACTTTTGACTTATCTTTAGTATTGGGGTATATATACCAGGGCTAGAACAGTAAGGGATGTAGTTGCTTCGGCACTACATATACTAAAATTGGAACGATACAGAGAAGATTAGCATGGCCCCTGCGCAAGGATGACACGCAAAATCGTGAAGCGTTCCAAATTTTTTGGAGTTTCTATATTAAATCATTGAAATAACGCAATAAAAGAAATATGAACGGTATCAACAAGGTGGTAAAAATTTTGCCAAGTTTAGCACAAACCCCTCTGCCATGTAATCATATCAGCTATCGCTATGCACATGCTACAGCTCAAAACCCAAAGTATGCGTAGTAATTTTGCTCATTAGTCGCATCGCATTATTTTAATTAAATTGAAATTTTTTTAAGCGAATATGACGTTGTAATAGTTGGAGGTGGAATTGTTGGAGCTGCCACAGCTTGCGAACTGGCAACGCGTCATCGTCGATTGAAATTTTGCCTCTTGGAAAAGGAAGAGAAATTAGCAGCGCATCAAAGTGGTCATAATAGCGGTGTCTTGCATACGGGAATTTATTACGTACCGGGCTCACTTAAGGCTCAACTATGCACGCAAGGGATTAAGTTGGCTTACGAATACTGTGATAAGCATAATATACCTTACAAAAAATGTGGAAAGGTGACAAACCCAAAGAAATTATTATTTTCACCTTTATAATCATATTTCTCAACCTATAGCTGATTGTCGCTGTTGAACCGCACGAAATCCCACTATTAGACAATCTCTACAAGCGAGGGATTCAAAATGGTGTACAAAACTTAGAGATAATTAATGGGAATCAGATTAAAAATATAGAACCAAATTGTAAGGTAAAAATTCAAGATGTTAGGAGCTTAAGTCGCCCTTAAACTAACGGTAAACACCATCTTGCGTTTTCCATAGGGATTGAAAGCTATATGGTCACCAGAAACTGGGATCGTTGATTGGGCTCTCGTTAACCAATCATATGGAAATGAGTTTGAAAAAAAAGGGGGGCATATAAGATTGAACTTCAAAGTTAGAAAATTTCTATTAGACAATGAAGAAGAAAAATATCCTTTAAAAATTAGTGATGGAGAGGTAGATATTAATTAAAAATCAATAATAAGATATTGGCTATTTTGAATAACAATATTTTATTCACAGTCCACCATATCATGCAAATTTGCAATTACCTGTGGAGGTTTATACTCGGACACTCTTGCCGAGCTAACAGGTTGCAGTGAAGTGCCAAAAATAGTTCCTTTTCGTGGAGAATATCTTTTGTTGAAACTCGAAAAGTCCGATTTAGTTAGAGGAAATATTTATCCCGTAATTAATAATTATCCTTAAACTCATTTTTGTCGCGCATCTTACCAAAATATTCCATAATAGGTTCCTAATCCAAAACTGCCCTTCTTGGGTGTTCATTTTACACCAAGAATGAATGGTGAAGTATGGCTTGGACCGAATGCGGTGTTGGCGTTTAAACGCGAAGGGTACAAAGCGTACGAAATAAACTTGTTGGAATTATATGATATTTTAAAGTTTAGGTTAGTAGAAAGGAAAGAATAGCCTCTTTAGATCTCGCTGCTGTACTATTGAAAGCAACAAAAGTGGATAATAGAAGAAGGATGACACTCTGTATCCTCTTAATATTTCAGTTATGAAACATGATTCTTCCCAGGCGAAGGATCCCTTTTTGTTTGCTCATCAAACATTAGATGGGCATCACACGTACGGCACCGTGCTAGGGTGAACTCCTTAACTATTTCATACTAAATCCTCAGCAATCAACCCACAAACCTCATCTTGACGTGGAACAAAAATCCACACGCGCGCCTTTGCAAATAGTTAAGCGCTAATAGAGTAATTATCAGTGGTGTGCGAGTCCCGTTTTTTCGGTTTCGAGCCGAGTCCGAGTATCGAAAGTAATTTCTTATCGAGTATCGAGCCGAGTCTCAAAAATACTTTCGAGTATCGAGTATTGAGATAGGTCAAATTTTGGTTCTTTCGAGTAATTATCGAGTCTCAAATATTGACTTGTCGAGTAGCAATTTTGTAAATTTCTTGAAAATAACGAAGATGTACAATTATCTAATATCCAACTAGTTCAAAAAGATTGTTAGTGATCAATTAAACATTGAACAGGTGGTTTTCAAAATAAATGATCATGAACTCATCCTCTGCTATAGTTTTAAGCCTCGGATTCGAGTATTTGTCGAGTATTTAAGATGTTAAAAAGCTACTCGAATCTGTCTCGAGTATCTCAATGTGTTGTTATCGAGTATCTAGTCGAGTACTCGGCTCGATACTTGAACCGAGTACTCGAACTTAACGAGTACTCGCACACCCCTGGTAATTATGAGGGAACTATTTATCGCGATGTTGGGAAGAATCATGTTACAACTACGCCGTTTTGTGGTGGTACACTTCTCTCGAAAAGTATAATATACTTCTGGCGATATCTATAGAGTTTGCAATGAAAGTATATAACTATGCAGTTCCTAAACTGAAAAGTTGTTTAATAATTCCAATATTAGGGGATTCCGACGACTCGCGTTTAAACACTGGAAATATGGTCTAGGAGAGCTATATCGTGGAATTAACATTGCAGCCCAAGTTAGGCAATTACAACGTTACGTGCCAAGTTTAAAACTGAAAGATGTTACAAGGTACATCATGGAAAAATAGCGAAAGAAAGTGCTGCAAAGTTTTTAATTTAAATGTTAAATCATTTAAGGGGTCCCTCTGGAGTTCGAGCTCAAGCCATGGATGAAGAAGGCAACTTAGTTGATGATTTTGTCTTCGATAGTGGTGAAGGCGCCCTAAGCCAAAGAGTTATCCATTTAAGAAACGCTCCATCACCTGGAGCCACTTCCTCCTTAGCTATTGCCAAAGTCGTTGCCGATAAGTTCAAAAATAGTTTTGAAATAAGATGTTAAACATCAATCAAGTTTTCACGAGTTTAATATAAAATCATAAGCATAATGACAAAGGTTTTGACAATATTAGTGCACTGTTACAATTATAATACGCTAAAGTAGAAATTGTTTAGCGTAGATGTTATCTACAAGGTTGCGTTCCATTTAAACTGCAAATAAATAAAATAAGAAACAATTATGCACAATTTTTAATCAATTATTGAATCTAGTTAGGTTACTTTTAACTGTATTACTCAGAATAGCGTATAATAATTAAAAATCATTCCTTGTTAAAATTTAGTCATTTTAAAGGTTAGTTTTCTCCTCATTGTGTTACAAATTGTTAATTGTGTTAATTAGGAATAAGAGCAACAATAACGTTACAAGGATTAAATTCCTCTGCATAATTTTGCGTAGCCAATCATAGCTAATTTTACTGTTGTTGTTATGTTTGCTCGTTACTAATATTATCACAAAGTTGTTAAAAGTTATATTTACCATTTTTATGATGATGATAACGCAGTATTGGTGTGTTGTAATTTATTTAGATCAAATCAGCAACTGCAAAAAAATAAAATAAATGAAGTTTAAAGCACCGCATCTTACTTTGGTTTATTTTCATAGCGAAAAACTTAAGTTTGCGTTAGATTAACTCAGAATAGCGTATAATTCAATTTCATTGACAAAAATGGATCTCAATTAGAAAGATTCTCCTCATTGTTAATTAAACTTGCAAATTGCAATCAATCAAACAGTTTAAGTTATAATTTTTCAGTGATCACATTTCCAGGGGGGGGGGGGGACTTCATGCTACCGTACTTTCTATCATCTTTTGATGCTACTGTCGTAACAGCAGTTGCATCTTTAATTGCAGATGTATTCGCCAAAACTTGAGCATGCTCAAATCATGCGTAAATTGCAAAAGTACTAAACTAGTTTTAAATTCGCATGTTGTTTTTAGACTTTTTCTTAAAATAATTCATTTGTAAAAATTCACTCGCATATTTTTCAATATTTCAAGTATTTTAGTTTAAATATGTGCCGTAATAAGTTAGATGTCTTCGCTAAAGATCGATAAGGCAATATCAATTCAACACCTCAAATCTTTGATCATGCGTAAATTGCAAAAGTAGTTTTTAAATCACGTGGTTTTTTAGACTTTTTCTTAAAAATAATTCATTGGTAACAATTCACTCGTTAGTTTTTCATATTTTTCGATATTTCAAGTATTTTAGTTTAATATTCGCCGTAATACTCGACAAGTTACTTCAGAAGTGGTATGATACTAGAAGTATTGAGCTAACCAAATTCTTCACTTGGCGAAAGTGAATATTCTTGATAACACACCAACGGTTGGCCCTCTGGTGGCGGTTTCAGAATTTCCACTCCAAAACGTGCGACGCTCGCGGTGGTAGACAGCCGAACTAGATTCAAAGAGCGCGTCCGTGTTCGGCCGCTTTAGGTTGAGGGGAAGGGGATAGGAAATGTTTTTGGAACTCGACCAATTTTTTTCTCCCTAGTGTAGGCGCGATGGAAGCGGCGAATAAAATCCTCAAATTTGTTCACTAGTGCCAGGATCTATTACCAATGCTAGAGCTCTTCACTTCTAGTCTCATACCACTTCTGGTTACTTATATATTAACATATTTTGTTGTTAAGCAAAGTTACTGAACTTCTTATTTAAAATAAATCAATGTTAAACTCTCAAAAGACAAACCTGGTGTGATCACTGCAACGTTGTACATTCTCATGCACAACCAAACTGATAAAAAAGCGAGCGTAATGACTTACCATTCATGGGCATTTCATCAATTTGCGTACTGTAGTACTGTTCAATATCCCTCAAGATACGAATATCATCGTTCTTTACAAAGTTGATGGCGACACCCTTACGTCCAAAACGACCCGATCGACCAATCCTAAGAGTAAAATGAATGAAATCAAAAATATCGTTAGTGACAAAGAATTTCTTTTAACTTTCTATTACAATTTTGAATTTAAATGTTAGTTCACTCAGAATAGCGTATACTTTGATTAACCATGTTATCATTTCTTAGTGTTAAAGTTTTCCTCATTGACAAACAGTTACATTATTATGTTAAATAGGGTGTTTGTGGGTGACATTTTTATCATGCCTTTCCACATGCAGTATGCGTTTTGCTTTCAATTTGAGCAAAGTTGCAAAACATCCTATTACACGTGAATAGTCAAGGAAATGGTCATCTTACCTGTGAATGTACAATTCACGATTGTTGGGAAGATCGTAGTTAATGACAAGTGATACTTGTTGGACGTCAATTCCTCTAGCCCAGATGTCTGTCGTGATTAAAACCCGACTATAATGGATGAAAGAAAACAAAAAAGGCAGTGTGTTATTTGACTTGTACACATAATGGAGCCCCGATTTGCAATGAGAAGCGCATAATGGAGCCCCGATTTGCAATGAGAAGCGCATAATGGAGCCCCGATTTGCAATGAGAAGCGCATAATGGAGCAACGATTTGCAATGAGAAGCGCATAATGGAGCAACGATTTGCAATGAGAAGCGCATAATGGAGCAACGATTTGGAATGAGACACACATAATGGAGCAACGATTTGGAATGAGACGACGCACATAATGGAGCAACGATTTGGAATGAGACGACGCACATAATGGAGCAACGATTTGGAATGAGACGACGCACATAATGGAGCACGATTTGGAATGAGACACACATAATGGAGTAACGATTTGGAATGAGACACACATAATGGAGCAACGATTTGGAATGAGACACATAATGGAGGAACGATTTGGAATGAGACACACATAATGGAGCACGATTTGGAATGAGACACACATAATGGAGCACGATTTGGAATGAGACACACATAATGGAGGAACGATTTGGAATGAGACACACATAATGGAGGAACGATTTGGAATGAGACACACATAATGGAGGAACGATTTGGAATGAGACACACATAATGGAGGAACGATTTGAATGAGACACACATAATGGAGCAACGATTTGGAATGAGACACATAATGGAGCAACGATTTGGAATGAGACACACATAATGGAACACGATTTGGAATGAGACACACATAATGGAGTAACGATTTGGAATGAGACACACATAATGGAGCAACGATTTGGAATGAGACACATAATGGAGGAACGATTTGGAATGAGACACACATAATGGAGCACGATTTGGAATGAGACACACATAATGGAGGAACGATTTGGAATGAAACACACATAATGGAGCAACGATTTGGAATGAGACACACATAATGGAGCAACGATTTGGAATGAGACACACATAATGGAGCAACGATTTGGAATGAGACACACATAATGGAGCAACGATTTGGAATGAGACACACATAATGGAGCAACGATTTGGAATGAGACACACATAATGGAGCAACGATTTGGAATGAGACACACATAATGGAGCAACGATTTGGAATGAGACACACATAATGGAGGAACGATTTGGAATGAGACACACATAATGGAGGAACGATTTGGAATGAGACACATAATGGAGCAACGATTTGGAATGAGACACATAATGGAGCAACGATTTGGAATGAGACACACATAATGGAGCAACGATTTGGAATGAGACACACATAATGGAGCACGATTTGGAATGAGACACACATAATGGAGTAACGATTTGGAATGAGACACACATAATCGATCAACAGCTTTGAATGAGCCACAATTGAACAGTTTGGAATGAGGAACCACAATTGAACAGCAGTTTGGTATGAGACACACATAATGGAGCAACGATTTGGAATGAGACACACATAATCGATCAACAGCTTTGAATGAGCCACAATTGAACAGTTTGGAACGAGGAGCCACAATTGAACAGCAGTTTGGAACAAGGAGCCACAATTGAACAGCAGTTTTGAATAAGGAGCCATAACTGATCAAAAGTTTTGAATAAGGAGCCATAACTGATCAACAGTTTTGAATAAGGAGCCATAACTGATCAACAGTTTTGAATAAGGAGCCATAACTGATCAACAGTTTTGAATAAGGAGCCATAACTGATCAACAGTTTTGAATAAGGAGCCATAACTGATCAACAGTTTTGAATAAGGAGCCATAACTGATCAACAGTTTTGAATAAGGAGCCATAACTGATCAGCAGTTTTGAATAAGGAGCCACAAATGATCAACCCTTTGGAATTAGCACCACCCACAACTGCCCATAAACCATACATAACAAAATAATTCTTACGTTTGTCCTGCTCTGAATTCTTTCATAATGGTGTCTCTTTCTTTCTGTGGCATGTCTCCATGCATGGAAGAGACCGTGAAGTTAGCTTCCCTCATCTTTTCCGTTAACCAGTCCACCTTTCGCTTTGTGTTACAGAAGATAACTGCTTGAGTGATGGTCAATGTATCATACAAGTCACATAAAGTGTCAAATTTCCATTCCTCTCGTTCAACAGCAACAAAAAACTGCTTGATTCCTTCCAGTGTCAACTCATCACTAAAATGAGAGAGAAAGGGGTCAAGTTACCAAAAAACCTATTTCTGAATCTCCCAGAATTCCTAGTCGCATAGCATTATGATTCATACATACCGTTTGACTAAAATCCTCACTGGGTCTGTCATAAATTTGCTGGTCATTTCCAAAATTTCGTGGGGTAATGTGGCAGAAATGAGGACCACTTGGGTGCAAGGTGGCAGATATCTATAGACATCGTAGATCTGTTCTTTAAATCCTTTGTTTAACATTTCATCAGCTTCATCCAATACCAACATCTTGATGGCTCGTGTTCTGAGATGTCTTCGTCTAATCATGTCTATAACCATAACAAGATTAAACCATCATAAACTTGAAAAAAGACTTCTCTAAACTTACCGAAGACGCGTCCTGGTGTTCCAGAGACAATGTGTTGTCCGTAATCTAATTTTCGGATATCTTCACCCAAATTGGTTCCTCCGATGCAAGCGTGGCATTGAACGCTCATGTAATCGCCCAAAGCTAACATAACTTTCTGAATTTGTACAGCCAATTCTCTTGTTGGTGAGAGAATCAAGACTTGTGTTTCCCTGACTTGAGTGTCAATTATTTGAAGTACTCCAATGGAGAATGTAGCAGTTTTACCGGTTCCAGACTGTGCTCTTTAAGTGAAACATTAACCATTATAAATATAAAATCCTAAATAGATTTGAGCCAAGGCCTACTTACTGCGCAATAACATCGCGTCCTTTTACAACTGGTAGAATAGATCTTTGCTGAATAGCAGATGGCTTTTCAAACCCTTTAAAATTAAAATTAAATTTAATGCAAGAACAAAGGGGCTCCGGTCCGGGGTCCCCGGACTCCTGGAGTGGGCCATTATATAAAGCAAAGGCTTACCATAACCATAAATGCCCCTTAGCAAATCCTCCCTCAGATTCATAGCGTCGAAGGTTGGGATTACTTCGACATCTTCACTGGTTTCAAATTCAACGTTGGATAAATCATCCGATTGAACAATCCTTCGATTAGGTTTATCCCTCGACATTTTTATGGATAAATGTTCCATTGCCATCCTGATTTTAGTTTTGGTAACCAATTAATCGCGGGAATAAAATTAGCGTTACCGCTCCGGTCCAAAATTTCGACGAAAACAAAATGGCGATTTGGCACACGAGGAACCTTACAGTCAATGCTGGCAAAGTATAGAAAACACACCCTAGTTAGCTGCTGACAAAAAAGTTCTAAAATTACGAGCAAAAACAGCTTGCAATGAATCTATTAGAGATAATTTTAACTGTAACGCACATTTCGAGAAAGCTAAGTCCTTACTGAAGTTGCTGTGATGGTCTTTGAGTTCGATTTGATCGTCTTCTTGACTTTGTTTATATTGACTTTGATGTTATTGCTTACGTCACCGCCCGGTCGGGTCTGTTCATGAAAAATTCCTAGCGTGCAGGGTTGCCATATTGGGTGGCTTTCTGTACTTAAAATACCGCCAATAGGGGAAGATCATTAGAATGCCCAAAAAACTGACAAATGGTGCTGTCAAACCTTTTGAGCGGCTTATAAATCATGATTAAATAAAATGATTTCATTTTGTTTTGCGTTTTAAAAATGGGGTCAGTATAGAATTTGCATAAAAATTTCTAAAAAAAAATAATTTCAAATTTTCACGATAAATTTTTGGCTTGTTTTTGGGCTGGATAGTTTAGATCTAAAGGCCCGTTCAGACGACACTCTTTTTCTCGCTACGCTCGCTGTGCTGAGCTCATCAGATTTTCTGGCTTCACCAGCCTCTAGAAAATGCACTGTTCACACGGCCAAAATTTTCTCATTCTTGATTTCGGCAAAGCGAGAAAAAAAGTTGAAAATATTCAACTTTTTTTCTCTCTTTGCTCGGCACAGCCAATAGAATGTTTCCGAAATGACGTCATTCTTTGTTGTGTAGTCTGCTACTCTGTAGAAATGTGTTTTCTTCGGTTTCATTAGTCCGAATCTCTTGAAATTTTACTGATAAGTATATTGAATGATTTTAAATTATCGTGCAAAGTTTTAAAACGATTAGTTGTTTTCCAAAAAATTCATTAAAGTTTTATTTATGCATAATTAAAACCTTTTTTTTTAAGAAAAGAACTATTCGTTTTAAAACTTTGCACGATAATTTATAACCCTTCGATATATATCTCATTAAAATTTCATGGGATTTGAACCAGCGAAACCGAAGAAAACACCTTTCCACATAGAAGCAGACTACACAACAAAGAATGACGTCATTTCGGAAGCATTCTATTGGCTGTGCCGAGCAAAGAGAGAAAAAAAGTTGAATTTTTTCAACTTTTTTTCTCGCTTTGCCGAGATCAAGAATGAGAAATTTTTGGCCGTGTGAACAGTGCATTTTCTAGAGGCCGGTGAAGCCAGAAAATCTGATGAGCTCAGCACAGCGAGCGTAGCGAGAAAAAGAGTGTCGTCTGAACGGGCCTTTAGGCAGTTTTTGGGCTTCTTTTCGAAACACCGATTGGCGGTTTTTTGGGCTTGTTTCCAATTTGATTTTGGCGGGTTGAAGGTTTTCAATCTGGCATCCCTGCTAGCGTGTTGGGCAGGCTGGGAAATAAGGATATTTTTTAAACTAGTCCTTTGGACCAGTGACCCCCTAGTGTCTGATGTTGGGTACGTTCAGTAACGAAAATCTCAAGGAAATCGCTGTTTTCTTGATGTGTGGTTGATGGGCTCGAGACGTCACAGTGACGTAAAAGGCTTTTGAACGGAAAAGTGGCATTTTGAAGTTAGCGCTGTTTTAGAAATAGGAGTTGGGGAAACGTCTTGCTGGCCCTCAAAACGTTACGAAGCGCAAATGGCTCTTTTTAATTATAAACGAGCTCGCAAATAATGAAATTGTTTAAGAAAATTATGCCTATTTTAATGGTAGAAGTAGTTTTGTAAAGAAAACTAAATTACTAATACAATTACTGTAGGAATAACATTGTTGGAATTTAATTTTTAAATCCCGCGCCAACTTTTCGTCTGCCAAGTGTTCAACAGTCAAGCGCTACGTCACGCCATCAAAAAAACCATATCGATTAGATGGTTTTTTTGATGGGCAAGCGCTGAGCATCATGACGTCAAAACCGGAAACGCGAAAAACCGTACAGTTGGAAAAATCTCACATCGCTTAGTAAGCGCTGCCATCAAAGAGGGTTACTGAACGTACCCATTATTTACTGGTCTCCGGACTGGTCCCAGCCTTTGCTCTCCAATAGATTTGCAATTAATAAACTGGTCCCGAGGACCAGTAACCCCCACTTCTTGAATTAAAAAACTAGTCCAAGCAATTAATAAACTGGTTTTGGACCAGAGGAAGTGTGCTATTTCCCAGCCTGGTGTTGGGTGATGGTGCTTGTCTGCTAGTATCTTCAATAAATTTTTAGAAAATCTAATTATCTGTTTATTAAAAATGCCTATTGCTGAAGAGGAAATTGTTAAGGAAGATGGACCCGGATTTGTGGGCATCAAATTTTGTCAAGAATGGTTTGTTTAGTTTCACAAAACATTAAAATTGGTTAAGCCTAACGCCAGTTTTTCCTACCATCTCATATCGAAAGTTCCATACTACCAAACCAAAACATTAGTTCATTCCCGTTTTCATTTTTAAATATGCCCTGCTTTAGCTGTATGGAATTTTCCCAATGGCTAAGTCATCAATAATATTTACAGCAACAACATGTTGTATCCGAAAGAAGACAAAGAAAACAAAGTTTTGCTTTACGCTGTAAGTGTTGATGATTTAATAATTTCTAGTGATAAAAAAATAGCAAATACAATTTAATATGATTTATTTTGAATACTTTTAGTGTAGAAATTGTGATTACCAACAAATTGCCGATAATAATTGCATCTACGTAAATAAAATCACTCACGAAGTAGAGTAAGTCATCTACATTACGTAATTCCATGAATCTATATAACTATATAACAGTTATATAGATTCATGGTAATTCCATGGATAAAGAATGCGCGTGAGGAAATTTGTTTTCACTCTACAGGATAGGCAACTCCCCATCTCGAACGACAGCTTATTCTGTATATACTGTTACAACATCGGTTGTCAGCACGCGCCAAGCTAGGTCTCTATGTAATCTAGCTTTGCGCGTGCTGACAAGAGACAAAAAACTTCAGGATATTTTAAACGATTTTAAATCCTGAAGATCCTGAAGTTTTTTGTCTCTTGTCAGCACGCGCAAGGCGAGATTACATTGAGACCTAGGTTTGCGCGTGCTGACAACCGATGCTGTAACAGAGTATATACAGAATAAGCTGTCGTTCGAGATAGGGAGTTGCCAATCCTATAGCGTGAAAACTAATTTCCGCACGCGCATTCTTTATCCATGGTAATTCACATGGAAAATGGCTAATCCACTTCTTTCAAACAGCGAACTCACTCAAATTGTATCTGACGTAATCCATGACCCAACACTACCTAGAACGGAAGAACATCCTTGTCCAAAATGTACAAATCGTGAAGCTGTATTCTTTCAGGCTCAAAGCAGACGTGCGGAAGATGAAATGAAACTTTATTATGTCTGTACTAATGCAAACTGTACTCACAGATGGACTGAATAAAATGAAATATTTTTATTAAAATTAAATTGTAATTTATTTTAAGTTGAAATAAAAACAAACCACAATTTTTTACCTTCTAATATCTTTTATTTATTTTTTTTTTTCATATTTTTTTTTTTTTTTTTTGCTTAACAAAAAGTACACACAGTTTGGAAATAAGTACATGTACTTTTTTCTAAACAACCCCGAGTAAAAAAATGTTTTTTAAACCCCTTATTAATTAATTTGTCTTAAATAATAATAATTATAATTAAAAAAAAAACGAAAAAAACTAAAAAAAAAAAATGGTTAGACTACGTCTAAAAGATGAATAATAATTAGTTACTGGAACTTGGACATTGTTGCTTTCAATTTAGTAATTAAAAAAATTGAAAATGCCAGCAATAAGAAATATTTTTCTTTTAAATAGCTATTATATATTAGTATAATTTCTGTTTGTTTGTTTGTTTTTGTAAATAATTTTGTCAGTTTTATTTATTTTTTGGTTGAGGTTTTCCCCGAATAAAAAGCTATAGAAGTGAGAATAAAATGGACGTACAATAATTTTATTTACACATAAGTTTATAAGATAAGTACCATAAGTATATACTTTGTAATGCTAGTTCGAGAACGACGCGAGAGTTGACTACACGCGGTTTTGCAGTCCATCTTCCTATTTAGTCTGTACTAAGCCTTTGACAACGCCAAAACCAGGCGTTGCTTTACGAGAATCTATGACGTTTCACCTACGTCACTTCATAACAAGCTCTCAGTAACTAGTGAGAAACTTATGGAACATATCTTATGAACTTATGGTATAGATTGATAAATGTATCAATTCAAAATCAATAATTAAATGGAATAAATTCATTCAAGAGTCTTAAATTAATTTTAAAGATGCTATACATAATATATAAAGAACGCGTGTGAGGAAATTAGTTTTCACGCTATAGAATAGGCAACTCCCTATCTCCGACATCAGCTTATTCTGTATATATTCTGTTCCAGCTTCGGTTGTCAGGACGCTCAAAGCTAGGGGTACGTTCAGTAACCTCTTTACTAAGCGATGTCAGATTTTAACTACTGTAGGCTTTTTCGTGTTTCCGGTTTTGACGTCATGATGCTCAGCGCTTGCTCATCAAAAAAAACCATCTAATCAATATGGTTTTTTTGATGGCGTGACGTAGACACGTAGCGCTTGACTGTTCAACACTTGACAAGACAGAGGCAAAGTTGGCGCGGGATTTATAAATTAAATTCCAATAATGCTAATCTGATTGTAATTGTATTAGTTTTCTTTACAAAACTACTTCTACCATTCAAATGGACATAATTTTCTTAAACAATTTCATTATTAGCGAGCTCGTTAATAATTGAAAAGAGCCATTTGCGCTTCGTAACGTCACTGTGACGTCTCGAGCCCATCAAGAAAACAGCGATTTCTTTGAGGTTACTGAACCATGGAAGAAGAAGGGTGTATGGAAGGGTCCTATAGTGTTAAAGAGAGCGCGTTGAAAAATCATAACTTCCCCCTTTTCATCCCCTCCTTCCCGAGTTTATCACCAACGTTGAAAGCTTCTGCGCAGTAGTAGAGGCGGTAGAGAGCGGATCTAAACAGTGTATCCCTCTCAGTACGCGCGGTATTAAGGAGGTGGCTTGCGCGCCAATATTGCGCAGAGCAGTAATCGAGTTACAGCTAGTGCCGAGAGGAGAGGAGAGTTTTACCACGTGACCCTACATTTCGCGTAGCCGTCCGCCTATTCACCTCACCATTCCATTACAACCTTCTTGTTCCATGACTGAACGTACCCTAGTCCCTAGGTCTGTATGTAAGGTACGTTTACACACGCTGACAAGTGACGAAAGAAATACTAATTTTCAGGATTTAAATATAGAGATTTTAAATCCTGAAAATGAGTATATTTTTAACACGAGTTGTTTCAAACTAACTTAAGAGTTTAATTAATTGATTTTGATTTTGATTTTATTTTATCAATCCAAATAATAAAAAAAATTGTTGTCGGGCCAATTTCTGCAGTCTTCCATAATCCATAAAACAAATTGGATAATATTAATTTCATTCTAAATTTTGATATAAATTTTCATCCACGATCATTAAAAAGCAAAAAAAAAAAATTTTAACTTCCTACTAATAGCAAATTTGTTTCTACCAAATTTAAATTTTCAAATAAAGGTCTCACTTGTTTTCTTCGTATAACATTTTTCGTTTCAAACAGTTCTTTTTTTTTTTTTCTTGAGAGAAACAATTAAACATGAAAATTTAAGGGTAATTTGATATACAAAGAGACAGGAGGCGCGCGGGGGTGGGAGGGGTCATTAGGTTATCAAAGAAGCGAACTGGATTAATTATTATTTATCTTTTTCTGGACCAAAATGGTTAATTTTTTTTTTTTAAATAACCATCAAATGCGGAGCGGTTGTGAAATCTTTTTGTTGTTGTTGTTATTGTTATTTTTGAAGTGGTGTGGAAATAAAATTACGTAAAGTGGTTGTAAACTTGTTTTGTTTTTATATTTTTATTTAAGTTTTAGAGTTAAAGGTCCGTCTTGACTATTTTTTACCTGAAGCACCCTAAAAATTGGATAAAACATTTGATTAAGTATCACTAATTAAAATTTGAAACACGTCAGCGGAGCCATCATGATTGCAGATGGAACTTGGAAGCTTTGCCTAAAAGTGTGTGTTCAACAATATACTACTGACAAGTCTCTCGTCTTTCTTTCACAATTTTGTAGCCCTTTATAAAGGGTGCTCAGAATAAGGTGGTAGGACCGATGTATGGTGGGTTCTATGGGCGATTTTGAGTCAAAAATGTTCTTTGACGTTTTAACTTGAAGCAAAGAGCGGGTCCAGTGGATTCCCTCAAGGTGACTGTTCTCACTCATAAATCACGCCCCAAAAAGGGTGGTACGAGTCGAACCGAAGTACAGTGGGTTCTATGGGCTATTTTGAGTTAAAAATGTTCTTTGACATTTTAGCTTAAGGGCCAACCATGGACTAAGCAATACTGAAGGACCGATGGCAGCCCATAGAGCCCCTTACTAAGCGACTAAACAACCAATGTTAAGCTTACTTCCCCCTTTTCAGCCCCAAAATGGACGGGGGGATTATAAAAAATACTGAGTCAAATCCCGGAAAAAGCTAGCGCCATCTAGACAAAGTAAGACGTAAGCTGCTTCCCTCTCTAGAACGTTGATTCCCCCACTATCCGGTTTGCTACTATCTGCCGCTAGAAGGCGAATTAACAAGTATTTTTCAACTTTCTCCCTCTGCCATCCGTCCTTCAGTATTGCTTTGTCCATGGGCCAACATATACAATCAGAAGTATATAATAATTCTCTTCGAGAGAAGTGTACTACGAATTCTTCAACATCGGGACTTTTGGAGCAAGGTTACTAAACCGAATCACGTACGCGATAAAATAGTTCCTCATTACTCTATCAGCGTTTAACTATTTGGCAAGACGCGCGACAGATTGTCATCCTTCTATAGGGAGCTAACAACTGGCTAGGGGGAAGAGATAGTCTGACGTCACGCAGCCCCTCTCTGGTTGGAATTTTTGCGCGTAGAATACTGTTTCCAACCGTTAGGGGGATTGAAACTCCAGTAAGAGATAGAAGTGTGTGTTACGTTTCAGGGTCAGAACTGTTAGCTCCCTATTATCCCCTTCAGATACAATTAAGTTACGATCGGAGTGTTTTACGGATCACCCCTCAATTATATTAGAATTGTCTTTCAGTTTCTCAGTTGAGTTAAATTAATGCGGTTATGCGTAAAATACTCCAATTGTAACTCATTTACAATGGCCTCTAGGCTTAATATCATAAAACACTTTCGACTCAATATCATAGAACACTTTCGACTCAATATCATAGAACACTTTCGACTCAATATATCATAGAACACTTTCGACTCAATATATCATAGAACACTTTCGACTCAATATATCATAGAACACTTTCGACTCAATATATCATAGAACACTTTCGACTCAATATATCATAGAACACTTTCGACTCAATATATCATAGAACACTTTCGACTCAATATATCATAGAACACTTTCGACTCAATATATCATAGAACACTTTCGACTCAATATATCATAGAACACTTTCGACTCAATATCATAGAACACTTTCGACTCAATATCATAGAACACTATCGACTCAATATCATAGAACACTATCGACTCAATATCACCCACACTACGGTCCTAGATTCCTACCACCCTATTTTGTACACCCTGTAGAAACTAAAATACTCTTTAAATTTTAACAGGTTGTTGAACACACAATGGCGGTCGTTTTCTGAAGCTTACACTCCAACTTTAAAAACCATGCTCGAAACTTTAAATGCACTAGACATGCTGCTACGAAGCGCGAATTTTTACCATATTCTAGTGCAATTCAATAACAAACACACTTTGAACACTAAATAAAACTTGGCGGCAAGGCGTGTCGGCACTACGGAAGCGAATAAACCTTCAAACCATTCTGATCGCGAATATGTATGTGGAATAGCGTTTGATCATGGATGTTTTTAAGCTAACAAAACAAACCCCAGCAAAAAAAAAATAAAAATAAACGTTTTATGTATAAAAATTAAATAATAATAATAATGGGGGGAAGAAAGCCAGGTTTTGAGAAAATGATTAAAAGGAAGTGTGTTAAAGTGATACCAGTATTAAGAGCGGAGAAATTCGTGAACCTTTTTAAAAGAGATTTAGCGGCTTTTCACCAACCAAAATTAAATTGGGAGAAAAATGAAGAAAAAAACAGTGATTGCGCAGAGGCCTCAATCACGTACCTGTTGTTTTTGGCCTGCTCTGTTCGTTTGGAAAAAGAGTTTGAAAATGGTTTTTTGTTTTTCAGAATTCAGAGGGAAGTAACAGAAGGAAAATTATAGCGTCAAGATCAACAGCCACGTAATTTTTTGGTAAATTTTGTTTTAGAGGTTTTTTTTTAACATTTGAGTTAAAGAGAAAAAAGAAAAAAAGACAAAAACAGAATCAGGTTACGATCGTTTTTTTTGGGGTATTTTTGTTTTTTTAGTAGGGTTAGCTGGTAAATTGTTTCCTACAACCAAAAAAGTGTGTATGTGTGTGAAAAAAGGATTTAGGTCTAATAGGTTTCGGAGGTTATCTACAGTTTGTTTCACTAGTTAAAAGTTTGGGCTCCCCCTATTAAATTATGTAATAGTCTATAACGTAACTAACAGTTTAAATTAATTTCTTTTTGTTAAAGATAACGTTAGAGTTTTGACCAAGTTTCTGTAATTTAAATGCAGCATTTCGTCACTTTATATATGAAGTACGCAGATATTATCCCTTAAGAAGACGAGAAATTATTCAAATTATACGCGTAGTTTCTTTGAGCCCCAAATATTGGTCACTTCCTATTTAATATCCTTTAAATTAAGTTATTTAATATCCTTTAAATTAAGTTAAACGGCTTTAAAAAAAACCCCCAATGTATTAATGTTATCGCAAAACAGACAACATTAATTCATAAGTTCATAAGATATGTTCCATAAGTTTGTAACTGGTTACTGAGAGCTTGTCATGAAGTGACGAAGGTCATAGATTCTTGTAAAGCGACGCCTGCTGAGGCGCTGTCGTAGGCTTAGTACAGACTAAATAGGAACACAGAGCAGAGAAAGAGGGGAGAGAATCAGTATAGGCAGCCGGGATCCATGTGTGGTGAAAACGGGGGTAAATCTACAGTACAGTTACACCGCGGCGCCTGAGCGCTGCTTTCTCGCGCACAGTTGATGTAGGGGATGACAGAGATAAGGCGAGGAGGTCAATCCCCCCATGCGCAAAGGATGTGCGCCCTAAAACTAAACGTACTGAAAATTGTTTTTACGACCCCCCTCTTTTCCCATTTTTCGGCGGATCAATTCTCGCTTGTCGTTCTCAAACTAGCTCTCAGTAAGTCTCTAGCATTACGAAGCATGGATAGTGTAATACTTATGGAACATATATTATAAACTTATGGGGAAATTAAAACTACTCAAGGTAAATTTCTCATCTTCTTAAGACTAATATTACATCCGCAAGAGTGCTTAAAAGCCACTCGAAAACTAGCTCGCAAAAAAAGAAATAAAAATTAAAATAAAGTAAAAAGTTAAGCTCGGAAACGCGAAAAAGAAATATTTAATTTATTAATAATTCATCAAATCAGGCAAAAAGAACAAAGCCACCATTTCAGATTAATTTTTTTTATAACTCATACACGAAAAATTAATAAAACTATTTTTAAAGTCCGGCCAAACCATTCCACCCAAAAAACAACAATTCTCATCATTCAAAAATCAAAATGCAATGTTTAAATTATAAAAACCATGCGAAATTGGTTGAGAAAATGACAATAGAGATAAAATGAATTTCCATCCATTTCTTATCAATAAAATAGACCTCAGTAAAAACGATTTGAAACAATTACTATCAATTAAAATATAACTAGAACAGCGAGACAATTAATTGAACTTGCTTTCTAAACAATTAATTGTAACGAAAAGTGTTTCAAATCATTTTACCGAAGAGTACGTGCCAAGCTACGTATAAAACCACGTAGCTTCATTGCAACTCTGTGTTGATTAGGTCATACTTTACCAATAAAACAATGAAAAATAATATCGTTCTATCTCTACTGTCATTCTCTCTTCAAATTATAAAAGTGACTAAGAGAGAAAAATGTTTTTAACCAAACCAAAACTATCGTAAACACTAAACGGGTGCGATAAGGTGCTCTCTAAATTTGATTTGAAAAATATGTGTGGTTTTAAAATTAAATTAAGACGAAAGGCAGATCTTACCCGTTTTTTATGTTTTGACGATTTTTCTGATTTAACAGGGTTAGAAGAAGAGATAGGAGTAGTACTAGAAGTAGTAGAAGCGGAACTAGGGGCTGCTGAAGATACGCAGCTAGACTGATATCAAAGAGCGTGGAACGATAACGATAACGGATAGTGTTAGGCTTTTACAAGAATTTCATTTTTTAATTAATATATATATAGGCTAAACCCGCAGCTTTTTCTTCTGTTAGTAAATTTTGTTATACACATCTAATTATAAATATTCAACGAAATATTCTATACTTTATGATATAAAACTATAAATAAACTGTAACTTTAACGGGTTTTATACCTAGAAACTGATAAATTCATTAAAACTAGTTACGAACGATCTTCGTTAAATATGAATTTTTACTTAAAGGGAGGGTGAAGTGGAAAATCAAGTGATTTTTTATCGATTCTTCCACCAATTTTAAGACCAGTCTGCATAGTGAAACATTCAGGAAATACCACCTCCGAATGATTTTAAAATTCAAATTAGGTTCAGATTTTAAGGATAATTTTAAACAAGGACCTCCGACCAATCGCGTAACGCCCTGCCTTTTTGTTAACAAAATTCTCGTGGCACGCTCCGTGTTGAATGAAATTTATCACGAGATTTGATAAAATTCGCGCGCTACGTGATAATCGTGGCGCGAGACACGGAACGTGCCACGAGAATTTTGTTAATAAAAAGGCAGGGCGTTACGCGATTGGTCGGCAGTCCTTGTTTAAATTTATACTTAAAATCGGAACCTAATTTGAATTTTAAAATCATTCGGAGCTGGTATTTCGTGAATGTTTGACTATGCAGACTGGTCTTGTAATTAGTAGAATGGATAAAAAATCACTTGATTTTCTACTTCACCCTCCCTTTAAAGTATGACGTGAAAACGCTTGTTTAAATGTATTTATAATTTCTAGGTATGATGTCCCCTAATTAACATAGTACTTCTAGTGCGTTTTAAGTATTATACTAATTAAAAAAAAACCAAGAAAAAAAAAACATTAACAGCGAAATAAGCTTAATGCGTAAAATGAATAACATTAACGAATTCAATAATATATATATATACCAGTCAGTAACCACAATATTGAACTTCGGGATAAGCTTTTTTTAAATTAAAATATATCAACACTTACGTCTGCTTCATTGACACTATTATTTAATAATTGTTGACCATTTCTGGGTTTTGGACTCTCTGGAACGTCAGGAATCTGAATGCGCAATTAAAAAATGATTTAGTTTCAAAATATTTTGTAACGTACACGAATTTTTCAGATTCAAATTCCCGGACTTTTCCCCCTGGCCTTTTTATTACGATTTTCCCTGACATTTTAGGCCCAATTGTCATTGTTCTAAATATAACCAGGGTTCATACAAATTTTGGAAAACAAATTTCCCTTAGATTTATGGGAGGTTTTTCCCCATATACTTCCCTGAATTTACCAGGTTTTTCCCGTATATTGAGTATCCTATGGAGCGAATGTTAACGAATGAGGGGGGGAGGGTCAAATATGACTATTACATACTCAAAGGACACCCCTATATCTCCAAAATAACCAGAGTTATGAGCCTCCAAAGTATAGTGTAATGTTAATCCTACGGAGGGTATGTTTATGAACATTTTGCTCAATTACTCGGCCCCTGTTTGACGTAGCCCTATGTTTTTAGTATGGTTGGATGGGGGACAAATTGGACTATAACATACTCAAAGGACACCCCTATATCTCCAATATAACCAGAGTTTTGAGCCTCCAAAGTATAGTGCAATGTTAATCCTATGGAGGGAATGTTTATGAACATTTTGCTTGATTACTCGGTCCCTGTTTGACGCAAATTTCCCTGATTTCCCTGAATTTTACTAAAAATTCGAAATTTCCCTGAGGTTTTTGTCAACTATTTATTTCCCTGATTTTTCCAGGTTTTCTCGGTTTTCCAGGTTTGTATGAACCCTGATAACTGTCAAACGCGATCTTGCTACAACGTCGTTTAAAACATCACATAACTGGATGCTTCAACCATAAATATTTTACCCATTTTAACCTAATTCCCCGATTTTTCCCTGAAATTTTTGGCCCATTTAGAAATTCCCTGAGTATTCCAGGTTTTCCCAGACCCATGGCAACCCTGAACAATATAATTTTCAATACATACCATCGTGCTTGTTCCATTGCCATTAGTTTTTTGTTGGTCAATCTGGGCTTGCAATTCTTTAACGAGTGCTTGCTCAGCCCTGAGAGCATCTTGACCAATTTTAACCAAAGAATTTAACTTGACAGTCTGCGAACCTAATTCTTTCGAATTTTTTCGTTCCTGTTCTAGTTGCAAACGGAGATTATCCAATTCCTGTACAATAAAATGGTTAAGAGCGTATAATTTCTCTACAATCAAATCAATTGACGATGATCGTACTTTTTTCAGTTCTTCTAAGGCTTGTCGTTCTTTCGCGAGTGTTTCGAGTTCCTTCGTTTTTTCGTCAAGCTGTTTACTAACCTGTTTAGGGATTTAACGAGTAAATTAAATGAAATTGTTTAAAACAAATTAGATTTAAACAAAGACATTTAATAAAAGGACTGCAAGTATCTCTCGGCAAAAGAGTCAATATAAATTTATAGCAAGGAGAAAAATTAACGTTAAATGATGAATGGATGGATAAAGAATGATCAAATGGTTCAAACTATGCTTTTAAAATTGCGTTAAAGAGACAGTAGCTGGAGCGGCGGTAATTAAGAAGAAAATTTGGAAGAAAAATGTCATCCCAAAGGTTATTAGCGACAAACTCCCACATTGTCAATAGTAGGTGACACAGGGTTCATACAGCTTTTGGAAAACAAATTTCCCTGAGATTTCCAGGTTTGTTCCCCATATACTTCCCTGAATTTTCCAGGTTTCCCCCGTATATGGAGTATCCTATGGAGCAAATGTTAACGAAGGAGGGGGGGGGGCAAATATGACTATAACATAATCAAAGGACACCCCTATATCTCTAATATAACCAGAGTTATGAGCCTCCAAAGTATAGTGTAATGTTAATCCTATGGAGGGAATGTTCATGAACATTTTGCTTAATTACTCGGCCCCTGTTTGTCGAAGCCCTACGTTTTTAGTATGGTTGGATGGGGGACAAATTGGACTATAACATACTCAAAGGACATCCCCGTATCTCTAATATAACCACAGTTAAGACCCTCCAAAGTATAGTGTAATGTTAATCCTATGGAGGGGATGTTCACGAACATTTTGCTTAATTACTCGGCCCCTGTTTGACGCAAATTTCCCTGATTTCCCTGAATTTTACTAAAAATTCTAAATTTCCCTGAGATTGTTGTCAACTATTTTTTTCCCTGACGTTTCCAGGTTTTCCAGGTTTGTATGAACCCTGGTGACATTTTTCAAGTTATTATTCCGCAACTCCATTTACTATCAATTTAAGTGTGAATATGACTTTTACCTCTTCGATGCTTCCAAACCTGCTGGCCTGCGACCCAATCACAACATTTGGCAAAAAATAATATTAATAATCGTAAGCGTCCAATTAAATTTTAAACAATCAATGTTAAAAACGTAAAGATTAATATAATAGCCCAAAGCGTTTTTTAAATAAAATTAACGGCGTAAAGAGTGACGTCACGTTCCCAAATAATAAGACTATGATTTTAATTACCTCATCAGCTTTGAGTTCGAGAATCTTCTTTTCATTCTCTTCTTCTTGCAATTTAGACTGAAGTTCTTTTAGTTTACTTTGCATCTAAAATTTTAGGGGGTTAGAAAAAGGTTAAGGTTATTTTTTAAGTTTATTAAAGGAGGTTAAGGCTTAGCGCAACAATCCCATCACCTCGGCCGTTGCCTATAAAATAAAAGAAATCAAAACCGATCACCGTCTAAAACACCGGGTTAATAAATGCGCGCGTTAAAGAAATATTAATTTAGTAAGAAATTTAATTCTATACCTCTTCCACACCGTGAAGTTCTTCTAGGTTCTTTTCTAACTTGGCTTTTTCTTCCAAGGCCTGTTTCAATTAAGATCAAATAAAATTCATTGTCAAGCTATAAACATAGTTAATAATATATACCGAACAAAAACGTATTGCCTTATATCACGAACAAAAACGTATTGCCTTATACGCCGAACAAAAACGTACCGCCTTATACGCCGAACAAAAACGTACCGCCTTATATACCGAACAAAAACGTACCGCCTTATATACCGAACAAAAACGTACCGCCTTATATACCGAACAAAAACGTACCGCCTTATATACCGAACAAAAACGTACCGCCTTATATACCGAACAAAAACGTACCGCCTTATATACCGAACAAAAACGTACCGCCTTATATACCGAACAAAAACGTACCGCCTTATATACCGAACAAAAACGTACCGCCTTATATACCGAACAAAAACGTACCGCCTTATATACCGAACAAAAACGTACCGCCTTATATGCCGAACAAAAACGTACCGCCTTATATACCGAACAAAAACGTACCGCCTTATATACCGAACAAAAACGTACCGCCTTATATACCGAACAAAAACGTACCGCCTTATACGCCGAACAAAAACGTACCGCCTTATATACCGAACAAAAACGTACCGCCTTATATACCGAACAAAAACGTACCGCCTTATATACCGAACAAAAACGTACCGCCTTATATACCGAACAAAAACGTACCGCCTTATATACCGAACAAAAACGTACCGCCTTATATACCGAACAAAAACGTACCGCCTTATATACCGAACAAAAACGTACCGCCTTATATACCGAACAAAAACGTACCGCCTTATATACCGAACAAAAACGTACCGCCTTATATGCCGAACAAAAACGTACCGCCTTATATACCGAACAAAAACGTACCGCCTTATATACCGAACAAAAACGTACCGCCTTATATACCGAACAAAAACGTACCGCCTTATACGCCGAACAAAAACGTACCGCCTTATATACCGAACAAAAACGTACCGCCTTATATACCGAACAAAAACGTACCGCCTTATATACCGAACAAAAACGTACCGCCTTATATACCGAACAAAAACGTACCGCCTTATATACCGAACAAAAACGTACCGCCTTATATACCGAACAAAAACGTACCGCCTTATATACCGAACAAAAACGTACCGCCTTATATGCCGAACAAAAACGTACCGCCTTATACGCCGAACAAAAACGTACCGCCTTATACGCCGAACAAAAACGTACCGCCTTATACGCCGAACAAAAACGTACCGCCTTATACACCGAACCAAATCGTATTGCCTTATACACCGAACCAAATCGTACCGCCCTATATACCGAACAAAAACGTATTGCCTTACATACCGAACAAAAACGTATTGCCTTACATACCGAACAAAAACGTATTGCCTTACATACCGAACAAAAACGTATTGCCTTACATACCGAACAAAAACGTATTGCCTTACATACCGAACAAAAACGTATTGCCTTACATACCGAACAAAAACGTATTGCCTTACATACCGAACAAAAACGTACTGCCTTACATACCGAACAAAATCGTATTGCCTTACATACCGAACAAAAACGTACTGCCTTACATACCGAACAAAAACGTACTGCCTTACATACCGAACAAAATCGTATTGCCTTACATACCGAACAAAAACTTACTGCCTTACATACCGAACAAAAACGTATTGCCTTACATACCGAACAAAAACGTACTGCCTTACATACCGAACAAAATCGTATTGCCTTACATACCGAACAAAAACGTACTGCCTTACACACCGAACAAAATCGTATTGCCTTACATACCGAACAAAAACGTATTGCCTTACATACCGAACAAAAACGTACCGCCTTATATACCGGAAAAAAAACCGTATTGCCTTATATACCGAACAAAATCGTACTGCCTTATATACTGAACCGATCATCATACAACAAACCTTTTATACTGAACCGATCGACAAAACATAATGGCTTACATATGGTACTAAGAAACAAAACACTATGGTTCATAATCAACAAACCATTTCGGCTGATACACCGAATGCATCAACAAAACACAGGTAGAATATTCCTTACTTTAGTTAATTGCCTTTCTTTCTCATTAACTTTCTCTCTCCATTTGGCTTCTTCAGCTTCCACACCCGACTGCAGCTTCTTTAAAATATCTTCCGTTTCAGCGAGGACAGTCTTGTAATGGTTGATTTGCGCTTGCAGAGAACTATTTTCGGCTCTAAGATGAATTAAATTAGGATCAACGCCGCCTGATTCTCCGTTAATAACTTTTTCAGTCGCATCACTAGGTGTTTCGGGAGGGGAAAGAGGAAGCGTAGGACCAGCTGCGCTAATCTTTCGACTGACTTCGTTGACAAAATTTTCGACCCAAATTGAGTGATCCTTAGATAAAAAAAAGTTCACAATGTCGTAAGATCAATTAATCAACAAAGAGCTCTTTTAATGCATGAAGAGCAGTGGTGTGCGAGTCCCGTTTTTTTCGATTTCGAGCCGAGTCCGAGTATCGAAACTAATTTCTTATCGAGTATCGAGCCGAGTATCAAAAATTCTTTCGAGTATCGAGTATTTAGATGGGTCAAATTTTGGTTCTTTCGAGTAATTAACGAGTCTCAAATATTGACTTGTCGAGTAGCAATTTTGTAAATTTCTTGAAAATAACGAAGATTTTCAATTATCTAACATCGAACTAGTTCAAAAAGATTGTTAGTGATCAATTAAACATTGAACAGGTGATTTTCAAAATAAATGATCATGAACTCATCGTCTGCTATAGTTGTAAGCCTCGGATTCGAGTATTTGTCGAGTATTTAAGATGTTAAAAAGCTACTCGAATCTGTCTCGAGTATCTCAATGTGTTGTTATCGAGTATCGAGTCGAGTACTCGGCTCGATACTCGAACCGAGTACTCGAACTTAACGAGTACTCGCACACCCCTGATGAAGAGAGCACTGAGAGCCACACATACCATTTTATTATCAACTTTAGCATCAGGAAGAAGCCTTTGAAGAATTTCTCTGTCCCTCAGTTGCTCACTTTTAACCTTTTGGAAGAGATCATCTCTATTCTTCTGCGCTTCCCTCAATTTGCCCTGGGCGTCATCGAGCCTCCTTTCTAAGTCTTGAAGAACTTGCGTTTTGGACAAGGCAGCCGATTTGGCTTTTTCAGCTTCATTCAAGGCCTCCATGGCCTTCCAATTTTTCTCCCTCAACTCGTTGTTCTTTTTCTTTTGTTCTTCCAACTCGACCTGCAAGGCGTCGATGTTGGTCAACTTTTGACGCAACTCCTCCCCTATTTTATTAAGCTCGCTTTCTTTCTCTTCCAAAGCTTTGCTTAAATCGGGAACTTGTTTGTCGGAAGATTGAAGCTCTCCATTTTGCTTGCTAGAATTTGATTCTTGCCCTTCGGCCGCCGTTCTGACGCTAATTTGCGCTAACTGCGCCTTCAATTGCTCATTTTCGTCTCTGAGAGAGACGGAGATCTTGTTAGCTTCGGATTGTTGCACGGCAGCGGACATGGCTTGAGATTGTGAGTGTTCCAACCTCAATCTAACTTCGTGAGAGGCGGATTTTTCGTTGTCCAAGGCTTTCTTCAGCATGGCTATTTCGTCTTCAAATTGTCGAGCGGCAGCTTCGGCTTGTTCCAATCGAGAAGCGATGTTAAGCCTATCAGACTCCGTGGCACTAGCTATGGCTTTGGCATGTTGGAGTTCCTTGTTTACCGCGTTGAGGTGATTTTCGGCATCAGCCACTTTCTGGCTCATTTCATTCATCGTTTGAGCGAATTTGTATTCGTCTTCTTGCTTGCTCGTTTGCAATTGTTTCAAATGGTTTTCGTAACTTTCAATTTTTTGTTGGTGAGTGACTTGGGCAGCTTCGTAATGTTCGCAAGCGCTTTGCAATTGTTTCATTTGAAGTTGGAGTTGTTTTTCGGAGTTGCTCTGACTTTGACGTCTGAATGAAAATAAGGCGTTCTTTCTTAATAAGAATGCCACCATAATTAATTTTCAATAAAAGTAACTTACTCAGCTTCTAATCGCGAAAGTTTCTGTTGAAGTTTTCCATTTTCTTCCGAAAGATGTTGAAGAGCAACCGACTGTTCGTCATTAACTTTAGCTTGAAGTTGTTGGTATTTTTGTTGCAATGATCCAGTTTCGGCCAAATGTTGTTCGTGAGCGTGTTGAAGACGCGCGTGCAAGGCCTGCGTCTCTTGTATCTGCTGAGCCAATTTCTCCTTCAAGACGCGTTCAGAGGTAGCGCTTCTGGTTTTCTCTTGTCCCAATTCCAAACGGACCTCTCTCAATTTAGCATTGACAGCCTGATATTGGCGTTGTTCGTTTTCAAGAGCTTGTTCCCGTTCTTGCAACTGTTTCTTCAAGGCGGCGACTGGATCATTCTTTTTGGTCCATTCAGTCGAACCCTCGTGTTGCTGTTTGTTCAAGAGTACCTCAATCATCAAGTGAATCTCGTCATCTTGAAGCGGAGAGACTTTGACCAACTGAAGCAGTTTCTTGCCAGAAATTTCATTTTCATTGCTTGGAGCTGTTATAAAAAAAGTTAATGGAACATCTTTAAAACGGAAAAAAATCTTTTCATTGATTCCAAAACAGGATAAGGACCCTGTTGGCTTCAGTTCTGGTATTCTAAACAGCAGGGACCATTGGACAAAATCTTGAAAAACTGTCTTACCACTGTCTTCAGATTTTCCTTTTTTGGTTTTCTTAGTTGGTGACGAGTTAATGACGGGTTCCTCCTTAACAACTTTTGGAGTTTGCTGCTGAGCAGTCGATCGACTAGGAGAGTTTTCATGTTCCTTTTTCTGCTCCTCTTTCTTTTTGGGTTCAGCCTTTTTAGGAGAGGCTTCGGCTGGCGGTGGGGCACTCCCCACTAAGGGAACATTCTTCTTAGCAGAGACAATATCCATAGAATGACGTCTTTCAACCTCATCCTTTGGAACAAACGCGGGAACTGGCAAATCACCAGTGGATAAATCCTCAACTTCATCTTCCTCCACCGAACTTGGAGAAAGTTTAGCATTGGCATTCACTGGTGTTGCCTCCTGTTTGTTGATCAAAATCGATTTTGGGGCCAATGGAGCCTTAGCCTTCTTCTTGCTGGCTTTAACTGCAATGATGATTATTCAATTGAAATTTTTATTTTGGGAAGCAACACAATATTTGTAATCAACATTTGTCTTTGAAAAAAGTGCTCTAGGGGATGTTGGTACAACCTGGTTTTACGTTCGGTATGCACTATTGGTTGTCCAACTTTCATTTCAAAAGATTAAACAATAAAAACAAAAATTGCCAATAGGGACTTGGCAATTGGGGTTTAACTCCGCCCCCAGCGCCATTATGGTATGTTTTTTTACAGAATGAAAGCTATATAAGCCCCTCCTCCTGGTATATTTTTTAGCACTAGTGGAAGGTAGCCTGACGTTTCATGACATAGTAATGCCAAGTCCCTATACGTCGCCAAGAAGTCATAAATGTAGTTGAACAGGGCTGTCGCGAGGGTGGGGCAATTCGGTCAGTTTCCTCGGGGCCCAGACGCGTATAGGGCTCTCTTGAGGGGGACCCGCGTTCGCGTCGCGATTTGCTCAATTTTCAAGGGGCCCAGAAACTCTCTCGATGGCCCTGTAGTTGAAGACAGTTTACTGATACAATTACCTTAATTGACTCTTTTGTTTGTTTTAACCCAACAATATATAGCCAAATGTAAATAAGAAGGAATCTGGGAACTTCTCTTAAAGTGAAATGTAAGCCTCTGAAAATAATACTTTACCAGTTTTAGATGCGGTCACTTCAACAGGGGCAACTTCAAGAGGTATAATTTCAGCCTCTGGTTTAAAATCAACTCTATCTCCATGATGGTCAATTGGTTTCTCAGTTTTAGGAGTAGCGGGTGAATTTTCATTTGTTCCTTTATTTCCTTCAGAATCTTCAGAATGCGAATTTTTCCCAGAGCTGGCTTCTTTGTTGGCACTCTTCTTGCTAGCACCTGCACCGGCTTTCTTGTATTTCTTTTCTTTCTTCGGTTTGTCACTCTTTCCGCTACCACTCAAGAGAGCGTCTTGGTTGCGTTTTCTTTGTTCCTCGATAGCTTCCTCATAGGTCTTTTCTTTCATTCCAAAGACTGATATGAGGTAAACCACCACAGCGGATAGGACGCACAGGCCTACAGAGACCAGCGCTACCTGCATATCCATCTTCGCAAACTCCTCGCTCAGGGACTTAAGTAGAGACGACACAATGGCGACGATGAAAGGTAGACAAATACGCGACAATTAACTAAATTTAAGTAAAAGGAAAGAGAAAGAACCACATACATCAATTTTAGTCTCTAGACAAGAAAGAGAATAAAAAGATGACACGTGGCTCAAATCTGACTAGGCTTTTTCAATTAGAGATAATTTTAGCCTTATATCGCAATTTTTTGAATGAACTTTGTTAGAGAATCAATGCATCGTTGCTTATAAGAATTTTATACTGATGTAGAGTGGAGATTGTAACTTGAGTATTTTAGATTTTTTTTCCCCCTTCTGCACCAAATTTAAATGTACTCAAGTCACTGAAATTCTCTAAAAACGTTTTTATCTCTATCGAGCCGAATGTGATAAGATAAACACCACCGTGAGACCGAAGACAGATCACTCAATATTACAAACGCTAGAAATTTCAACACATACTGCACTTTACATAGGGTTTACACATCAACCTTTATCTCAATGTTAGAGTCGGTTAAAACGCCCGAATTAATTTAGAGCAAACAACACCGGTACAGTAAAAATATGGAGTAAGGTCTCGATACTGTTTTGATAAAACTATCCATACATATTTTCGGTACCTACGCGATTTCATTTATTACGTGATAGGTCTCAAAACGTAATTATAGGATAATAAATTAGACCAGTAGTCGCAAAACTAACATTCCGAATGAAAGAGGCCTATAAAATCCCCGCGTCAAGCTTAAAGCAGCGTCATTGACATTTTTGGCCAGCTAAAAATGAAAAAGAGGCCCCTCTCCCATCTCTAAATCTAATTCTCCAAAGCCCAAAATGATCATCCAGACCTTTAAATTTTAAGCCTTGGTCAACTAACGTACTCACAGTTAAGGCGCGGTTCTCGGGCCAATTACGCGTGTAAAATTATTAATTACGAAATGAAATGAACTTACCGATTACACTAAATTCACTTAAATAATTCAGTTCGGCAATTAATTGTAAACCGGCTAGACATCAAACCCCGAAGCAGGTTGAAGTTGAACCGGAGTCACGTCACCAACTTAACGCGTTTCGAGGGAAAGATCTCATAGGGGGAAGGAAATAATCGTGTCATTCGCGAGAAGAGCCGAGCTGCCGAGGTCACCCCGCCTTTAATTACGCTACAAGGAAAGTGTGTCGCAAAAGCAAAATTTTAGGTAAAAATGCTCGAAAAAAAAACCCCTCTATAAATCCATTTTGTTTGTTACGTATTATAGTTTTTACTGTGCAGCTATATAAGAAAAATATATTTTTATATGCGACCGTTATTCATTCTAGTTCTAATTTCAAGATAGACCGTAACAGATTAAGATCGTTAAAAGGATTTATACCCTAGTTGAGAATGGCTATCTTTCGACTTCCGAGCATTGACTTCATGACGTCACGCAATATCCGGCGGAAAATCATACTGCGGTAGCCGCGCCTATTCAAAATCGATTTTTTTACAAGATTTCGTTGACCTTTTAAATGACATCTTAAGTGTGATTGTGATGTTAAATAAAATCTTGCAAACTTTAGTACAAAACGTGGCTTATAACTGGATGTTTTTAGGTCTTTCAAGCTTAACAAAATCACATTAAAATCCCAAATTAACAATTTATAAAAATAATCAATCGATAAGTAAGACGAGAATATGGCCCGCAACTACTGATTCTACTCCACACCGCTCTATACCCAAGGCCAAGAGACAAAGTTAGTAAAGTAAAAATTCCATAGACATTTAAAAAAATTATCTATACTCCATGCATGTCAAGACACATTGTAGTAGTGCGGATTAAATACGACTACGTATTTAATTTGGGGGGGGGGGGCGTTAAAGGGAGAGTAAAATGAACATTCAAGCATTTCATAATCGTTTCGAATGAAAAATATCATTAAAATCATTCAAAATTTCAAACATTTACACGTTAAAACCATAGATATATTAAACATCGTGGAAACTAATTGGTTAGAATTCCTTATGGCAGTTTTTATAAAAAATATACTGTTTGTTTATCAAAAATGTGAGTTGAAAACTTATATAAAACTAACGGAAAATTTGTTAAAGCTTTGATTTTCTTTTATCATACAAATCGATTAAAAACGGTTGTATATATTAAAGACAAAATTACTTTTCTTGAAATTTTTTTATTATTATCATTGAAAGTATTCTTTTTACCTCTCCGAGTGACGTATGTCACGGAGAGGTTCTAATTTCGACGTGTCTGTGTGTGTGTCTGTGTGTGTGTCTGTCCGTTGTTACACCCACGTGACCGCGTTCGCAGTTTGCAAATCGGAGCAAACGTGTATTCAATTTCCAGACCGCATTTACAGTCCCGGAAATTGTATTGCCTGTCTAACAACTCTGTTCATTTGTTCACCCCACATGGACACCAGTCTGAACTTACTGGCTTCTAAACACCACCATCTTCTAGTCTTTCGCCCATTCCACATGGACACCAGTCTGTACTTACTGGCTTCTAAACACCACCACCTTCTCGTTTTTGTCCATTCCACATGGACACCAGTCTGTACACCTGGCTTCTAACACCACCACCTTCTCGTCTTTGTCCATTCCACATGAACACCAGTCTGCACACCTGGCTTCTAACACCACCACCTTCTCGTCTTTGTCCATTCCACATGAACACCAGTCTGTACACCTGGCTTCTAACACCACCACCTTCTCGTCTTTGTCCATTCCACATGAACACCAGTCTGTACACCTGGCTTCTAACACCACCATCATCCTTAAGGTTAAGACATACGCGGCGATCGGCTAGGGTTACGAGAAACGTCTAGCCTTCCAATGGAGGGGTCTTCCTCCAAGGTTCACGCAATTGCGGTTGTTCTTGCTTTTAGCTGTAGTTCGACACCCTTATATACTACCTATTTGAGTAAGGCGAGCAACCGGAGTATGCTTCATTTCAAACGTCAATATTAGTCAAGTCTCTCAAGGTTGTTTAATTATTCTTTTTTAAAACGATGGAACGCTCAATAAGGCGAACAACTAACGAAGAAAATATTAAATATTAATTATATTTATTTTAAAATTTAAGATAATCTCTTTTCTCAATTCAAAATTAATACGGAAAGAGTTAAAAAGCAGTCTATGTGTTAGTCTGTGTGTGTCTGTCCGTTGTCACACTAGTGCGCGGAGTTAGCAGTTCGCTTTGTTTTGATGTGTTAAGAAATCCTACAAAACCTTAATATTTGGTTTTCTCATAATGTATAATTAATATATGGAAATATTTTTCGTAAATTCGATGCCTTTAGTGGTTTTGTAGCTATAAAGCTCTGTTTCATTTTGATATCCCAAGAATATGTTTTAATATTATTATTTAAAATCGATGTTTATATATTACCTAAGCTATACTACATCTGTTTATAGCATAATCCTTTCTAAAGTGATTTCAAGAAGAACGCAACTATATTGTTCAAATGAACTTTTATTAGTCAATAGGCCTAGTGAACTCAAAAGGAAACGCTTGGGTTTGGTTTTCGTTTCTGTAAAGCAGAGACATTAACGGTTCAGAGTGAGCCGAAAGTTAAACACACTTTAAGATAATTAGGCTTAGATTTTATAATCATGGTGGAAACAAAGAGGGTAGAAAGAGGGGGAGTAGAAGGCTTGGCTGGAGTGTTCTCGCTTTGAAAGTTTACCTCTAAGTTTCCGGTGTGCGCGCGCATCTTTCTCTGCCCTCTTATTGGTTGTAATAGGGTGAACCGGACGTTAGGAGGAAAATATAACAAATAAATAAAAAAGAAAAGCGAGAACACCCAAAATGACTTGCCAAAGCCGCTAGCTTCTACTCCCCCTCTTTCTACCCTCTTTGGTGGAAATCTGGGCCGTGTTCAGCAGAGCTTAGCGCTGTTAGCAGTGTCCTACAGAACGGGATTTTGTTATTGAATTGTGACGTCATAGAAAATAGTCGGGTTTTTGGATAACGTGACGTAAAACGCGTAGTTCTCAGCTTGGCGAAAAAACATGGAGGAATTAATTCAAATAGCTCTTGCTGATTCTGATGGGACTATAGCCATTTTATTGGCGTGAAACCAATTGAGCACGCGAGAATTTTAAGAGACATGTTACTTTCTAATTTTAATTATAAAAGCTGTTGTTATCTATCTCTTTAAATATATTATCATAGAATTTTTGTTAAGCCTTGGTACCTTGCACGCTTTATTCCGCTAGCGTCATTTTTAAGACACCGATGACCGGAGAAAAGCTATGACCACAGATCTCACCGGTAAACGTTTTCCAAAATCCGCTATTTTTTTTGGTGAGCTCTGCTGAACGCAGCCCAGATCAGAGAAAGGTCTGATCGTAATCGGATTATAGCTTCGTGATTTCATGCTTTTTATGGTGCGCATTAACCTTCATTGTGTGTAGCCACAAATTAGCTTTGGTGTTATGTAACGTTAACAGTCATGTTGACAAACTAAGAAAATCGTTGAGGTGAAACGAGAGGATAGTGTTTACATGGCAACCCTGTTGTGAATATGGCTTTGAACATAGAGGGTATACAGTTGAGGAGTAGAAAATTTGGCCTTTACAAACACGTAAAGGTAATATCCCTCCAAAGTTTTATCTCTTTATTTCCCGTTTTTCCCCCATCGGATGATTTTAATGTGTACAAGTATATCCTTTTTGGATGTAAAATGTCGTCTGATTTACAGTATATTTGCTATGCTTTGTATACTGCTTTAAGATTTCATAAATTTTAACTTCAGTATTTGTTCATAAAAAAAAAGAAACATTTCCATATCTGGGTAAATAAGTTTGTAAGTAGTCCATCTCTTGACTCGGAGAGGTAATATTTTGGTTTTCCCAACTTGTATTCGAAGTGTTTTCATTTCAAGTAGCTGAACACGCCTGCTGTTTCGCTCTAGTTATGACGAAGAAAAAGGCGCCGAAAACAAATTTAGGTCTTTTCAAATTGTTGGGGAAAAAAACATTTATCTACAAACGCGTCAGAACCTCCCATCCCCCAAGCTTCGTGCCTGAATACTTAATCACGTTAAATTCCAAAATCGAGACCCCTCTATCTAAGTGTATGCGTGGCGTATACGTACCCATAGAATAGGCATTTATAAAGGTCGGTGTAGCCTCCAGAAAGTTAGAGTGAGCCCCATCACTACGCGAAAAAGATGCCAGTCAGGCAGTAGCGTGTCTAAAAGGTTCCGATAGGGTAATTTGGAGATAGGGGGATATTCTTACACGCCAAACTCAATTAAATTCCCGGGTTCCTCTTTCCCCTCCCTCCCTCTCTCTCTCAGTTCCCGTTCCCTGGGTCCCTCATATAGAATTTAAAACTTTTATTCTAAAAGGGTCCAGGGAAAACCGGAGGTGAAAGTAGAGACCACGTGCATCGGTCTGCGACTGCAGTATGTCCCCTTGATATTCAAAGTCAATATAGACCAAGTCGAGAAGACAGCTCTTTCGCCAATGCCACCACAACTTTCCCAACGAAATTTTTATACAATAGTTTCCACCATAAGTTCATAAGATATGTTCCATAAATTTGTCATAGGTTACTGAGAGCTTGTCATGAAGTGACGTAGGTGAAACGTCATAGATTCGGCGAGGCGTTGTCAAAGGCTTAGTACAGACTAAAGAGGAAGATGAACTGCAGATCCGAGTGTAGTCCATTCTCGCTTGTCGTTCTCAAACTAGCTCGAGCTGTAAGTCTCTAGCATTACGAAGTATAGAAGTGTCATACTTATGAAACGCATCTTATAAACTTATGTGTCCACTAGAAGGGTTTTTCGCCGTTACAACAGTGTTGCCAGGCCGTTGATGAGTCAAGAGATTGCAGACATAAAGGGCAGCAGTTCAGTTTGAATCAGTGCTTGACGAACCTGACTCATAGAGGGCCTGACAACACTGCAGTGAGGTTTAAGCTATGATAGGGGGGAGGTTTTTTCTAGAGCCCATTTGGTTAAAACAGAAGTAAATTTACTTCTGGTGAAAACTATCTATGGTTTTCAAACCGCTCGAATACCGTAAAGGTTTTCTTGAAGAAAATTTCTTCTATAGTGAGGTACCGCGAGGGAGAGTAACCACGTGACGTGACGTCAATATTGATGGTCTTACTTGCATTGTATTCTCAAACCTGAGATTTCATATATGGTCGCCAGAACAGTGGTAAGAGGGTATGAAGTCTCTGCAGTATTCTAGTAGCTCTCTATAAAGAAGGCAGAAAGGGATAAAACTTCTCATAGAGGAGGAAAGTCTTCTTGACTTGGATTCTATTAGCTCCGATAATTTTCAGCCTGGACCAACACCACACCACACGGCACGGCACGGTCCCCGTGATCCTAATTTGTGTCTGGTCCATCTCGTCGGCGTTAAAACATTTGAGTCAGCTCTAACACCCTCGTATTCTAACATATAAACGCGGGGAGAAGGACGGCTGACTCACAAAACCCAGAACCCTCGGTACACGGGGTCCTGGAAAAAGAAGAGACGAATCTAGGGGACACAAAGCCAGATAGAGAACCACTGATTCACGGCGCGTGTCAGATCGCCAGCATTGTGGTGGCTTCGAAAACGAAAAACGGAGGAAGCCAAGCGTTTCTCCAGCCAGAACTTCGACCAGAAGATCCCGGAAAAAAAATCTCTCCCATCTTTTTTTTCCCCGCTCCTCCCTCGTGGTCGCGACCAACTGAAGCTTTTTACCTCATCAGATTTCTAGTCGACTTTTTTCCCCTTTCTGTGTGGGTGAGGAACACGAGGGTGGGCGGGGAAGTGGGGCGAATCTAGCTGGAGTAACAAGCTCTTATTTACGGGCTTCCGGTTTTTTTTCCTTCTTCCTATAATCCAGGATACGGTAAGCTCCGTGCTCGCATCACTCGCTCTTTTGCGTTTGTTAAACTTGTTCTAACTAAAAGACACTCTCGGTTCCACGCCACTGAGAATTTTTGGTGGTGGTAGGTTTAGAAATAGATTAACTCATGAAATTATATTTCTTTTTGCAAGCTTGGAGGATGGAAAGTTATACTGGAGTAGCGTACTATACCGCTAACACTATAGGGGGCCCGGCCCTTCCCATGCAAGGCCGTACAATTTACCAATAGTACCCAGGTTTTAAGTTGGACACAAGCTTTAGGTACCACCTGGTTATAGCAACAAGAAAACACATGACTAAGCTATTAAACTATTTGCATCGAAAGGTTGCTGCACTCAATGATGCTCAACCTTGAAAAGCATGCTGGGATTTTTAAACAATCACGGATGGCCCCCCAACTATGCCACTCCAGTATCAAACTTCCCTCTCCCTCCAATGTATAGGAACATGTTGGCTCGTTCTCCGAGTATTATAGACTATTGCGGAATTTCATACAGAGAAACCAACACGCAGGGGCGAGACCACCATTTGGAGTATTCTCCCTCGCGCCAAGACGTAACGCCAGATGGAGCCCGAGTTCACGACACGTGGGAGCCTAGCCTCTTGATGATAAGGACCATATCCCAATGGCGGCCACTCCCCTGCTGTGAGTTGGTTTCTCTGTATGGATATTCCGCAATGGTCTATACCGGAATCGAATGGGTTACATTTTCCCATTGATAAAAGTGATCCTTCAATGGACTGTTCTTTATCACAACTTTATTAAAACATTTACTTCTGGCGTGTTGGTTGGGATATAATAGAAATGCTGAGCTGGAACGAACAAAAAAATTAAAATAACAAACCTAATATTTCCTTTTCAGTTTTCGAATTGGGGTATTATTAGAAAATAGAAAAAGGAAGTGAGAATATTGTTGTCGTTAGAAATTAATTAATACTTGTTTGACTGCCTAATTACGACCTTTATTGGTCGATGATAATTAAAACCCATACGCTATTCTATCATAAGATGCATTTTACTATGCTATAAACCTTTTCAATTTGATAAGTTTGGCGAAAAATGACGTCACCTTGCACGGAGCCGATAATCCCGGTGGTGCATGTACGAGTGTTGGCATGAAACAGCTTCGAATTTTCCCTGATGAAAGTAACTACGAAACAATTTATCGCGTTTCCCGTAGAATTTCTTTCATATATCCGAAATACCCCTATAGTTATTCGTCTCTACGGGAATATAAGGCGGGAGAAATCCATATTCGTTTATGCCCTGGGAGCTGAGACCATATAGAACTTGGGAACCATTTCGTCGCGCGTGATACTATAGGCTAATGCATAAGTATACTAACTCGTTACTAAATTTAAATTGTGTATAAGTTTCGAGTCGTGTACCATTCGGAGTTGCTCTAGAAATGGACTCGTATTAGACTGGGACCATTTCTTATGAACTTATTGAAAAATTATTTTACTTATGGTTGACTATTGGGCCCCCACAAACGCAAAATGCCTCTTTTGATACTTAGGGAAAAGAATATCAATCTTTCTTGTCACCCGTTGAGTCACCTTTCTTGACTCACCGACGTTAATGCCAAACAACCCAAAACAAAAACCGTAAAGCGTGGTTTAGCTATTTGAGGAGACCAATCGGTTAATATATTATTATGTAATCGTTTCCTATAATCAAAAGTGTATAGATGTAAAAACAAAAAGTACACTTCATTAACAATTCCCTAGCTGCCTTTGGCTGTAGACGACATGTAAACTGAAAACCAAAGTACCCTCCGCTCAACCGCCTACTGGAACTAATTAATCAGGGAGGAGCTTCTTGACGTCATAGGTTTATAGAAAGTAGTACATGATGCAGGCGATCCAAACGGTAATTTTTGCTATTAGGGCTGGCATCTGCTACTTTATGATCCTATTCACGGTTGTTCCCTGTGCCACGGCCGGGAAGGTATGCATACGCAGAGAGGGGGTCAACGATATTCTGGGGTAAAGGAGGGCTTCTCATATTACACGGCGCGAGCAAGTTTAAACGAAGTGTACTTTTTGCTTTAATAACTCTATACTTTTGCTATAATACATAGTTTTCACTAAAGGCTTTCTGCCGTTCCCCCCAAGTGCTGCCAGGACACTGATGAGTCAAGACTTTAGAAGAGAGACAGGATAGCAGTTCAGTGCTTGATTAATTAACTTAATTGGATAACAGATGACAGGACAACACTGCATTGAAGTTCAAGCTGAGAGAGAGGGTAGGAGTAGCCTTAATGTTTGAATATCTAAACCACTCAGTATACCACAGGGAAAGGTATAGGTTTATGCATGTAGATTGCAAAAACTGAATGACTCTATCATAAATCCCAGTTAGGTTTAGCGGTAGCCTCGATCTTGTTTTCTCTGAGGCGGTCTCCAACACTGATAACTTCATTTCAAATTCGCACCCTACCCTGAAGTGTCGCTCTGCCTTTTCCCAGCGTAATTTTCATCATTAGTAAGGCGATATCCCTAAAGGTATACCTCCTCCCCGTTAGAAAAAGGTTTAATATTACTTTTCATTCTCATTCTTCTCCGCTCCGAATCCATCTCTTCAAATTTGCACCCCCTCAACGACGGCGTGTCATCATGCGAGGGCTCGGACATCGTCTTTAGTTGTTCTGATTGACTGACTGATAATCAACGCCCAGTCATAGGAAGCTGAAATTTTCCTTGCACGTTATTCTTCAGTTCAGTTGTTGGTACTCGCTATTAAGAATTTTTTCCAATCCATAACCATCTTAAAAAATGGTGCTCAGAAATGTAAAAAATGCTACACGTCCCGACACGTATTTATTGGCTTCTTGTCGTTGAATTTTCAGGAAACTGTGTATGACGTCAGTGCAAAAAATGGGTTCCTTTCTGTTTAAATTTTTGTTACGCTACTCTATTGCAATTTTTTAGCAATATAATCAAATTCAAATCTCATGAATTTCATCAAAGAAAGATGTTGAAGCTGGAAGAAAAGCAAAATTTACCGAAATTCAGTTGCAATATTTTAAATTTAAGGTGCAATGTCCGACTCCTCGTCAGAGACCCAGACTGCAGTTACTGAAATGACGTCACGCGAATTTACAAAAATGACTTTACTTTACAGAATCACTAAAATTTAATTTTTGCAACATTAATCTTATAAAACTAAAATTAATACTCCATCCCAAAAACCCCAGAAAACAATTCCTGCTCCGAGACTAATGGAAAAAGATATCGTATCTTTTCATGGAACCAGAATTTAAGACGTATTTTTGTATAACTTACTATTCTAGCTTCGCTTATTTTCTAAGCGCTGTCGCTGCATGGTTTGGTTTGGGGTCTTTTGGTGTTGGTGGCGAAAAAAAAAAACGAAAAAAAACGAAAAAAAAAAAAGATCAGTCTGGTACGTCTCGAAGCCTCGCGTTTTGGGAACTATGAAAACAGCCGGCGGCAGCGTTTGAACCGAAGGGGCCCACCATGGCAGACTCCACTCTTTCGGTCGCCCTGCTTAAAGACGTTGACAGTTATTAACTTTGGGTTGGTTGAAGGAGGCAAGGCTGCTGTGACTGTACAGGGGGATCAAAAAATGGGTAATCTTACATGGATATGTGAAATATAAAGAGTTAATCAACAAAGAGCTTTAATACAATTACTGATATGACAGTAATGAGTTCAGGTTGAGCGTACTGAAGATACTTTATTACTAAGCCGTGCTAGTCACATACTGAGGCCTTGCGTCTCATTGTCAGTGTTAGCTTATCTTATCTGGCCTATTATTGATCTATGATGTCCATTCTGGTCTATTATTGCTCCATGAGGTTCATTATGGTCTATTATTGATCTATGAGGTCCATTCTGGTCTATTATTGATATATGAGGCTCATTCTGGTCTATTATTGCTCCATGAGGTTCATTCTGGTCTATTATTAATATATGAGGTTCATTCTGGCCTACTTTGATCTATAAGGTTCATTTTGACCTATTATTGATCTATGAGGTTCATTTCGGTGTATTATTGATCTGCGAGGTTAGTTCTGACCTATTATTGATCTGCGAGGTCTATTCTGGCCTATTATCGATCTATAACAAATCAATTATTTAATCCAAAAATTGTTGAAAAGGGTAACTCATGATTGGAATTAATTTACTCTTGAAATAACATCAATTTGTGATAGCTATGGGAATGGAGTACAGAATTGAAGAAATACGAAAAGAGATGGAACTCCGAATAAGATTTTGAGGAAAAGGCAGGGATCGACTTCCCCCTAATTAATAAACACCCCTGAAGTTGTAGAGGCTCACGAAGACGGGGTCGGATTTCTCTCCGAATTTCGGATGAAAAAGTGATGGAAGGAAGGGTTTTAGGGGGAAGTAAATGCGCCATCACGACTATCTCTTCATCCCAAGAGGAAAATCAAGAGTTCCAGGAAGGAAGAGTGCCAAAAAAGAAGATAAAGAGGGAAGTCTAGTGAAGAATTGGCTCCTTTCGAACAGATAATTTGCTATTTTTTTCTTAGAGCCCGAGTAAGATCTGAGTTGCTATTTTTGCTTTCTTGAAGTTGTTATAATGACAAACTTAGACAAAGATAAACTGACAATTAATTTTAATCAGTTAAAATAATGCTACCTTAAACAAACCTGCTTTAATGGTAGACCCACTAACAGAGACAACATCACAACGTACAATTATTGGGTTCTTATCTTACTTACGTGTGCAAAATTTCAAGTACATTTGTAGCTCAAAATTAGCCTACACTCTAACCCAAGTAACAAGTGAAGTTAAAAACTTGTTACCTATACTTCACTCTCTTTTTTTGGGGTTTTCAAAACCGATACTACAGTATACCAAAAGAGTGTTAACCCTACCGGAGACTGGTGCTCAAGGAGAAGTGCCCATCGCTTTATAGAGGAGGAGAGCTTACTGTTCATCTTCACTCTTATCTGATTGCAAATCTCTCCGATAAACAGGACGGGGATCTACGATCTAGGGAAACAATAAATGGATTTTTTTTTCTTCTTTCTCGAGTTATTTGAAGAATGAAGAGACGATGAAAGACAGTCTTACAGCCAGGAGATATTGAATGGAAAACGTAAGCTTTCGTGGCTCAAAAGGTGGAGATGGCGGTCAGGAACCCTCGGTTAAAGGATTTAGACGAAAGGTATTTGGGTTATAATTGAATTGAAGGAACCATTGTACGGTTTGTTAAAGTTCTCTTTTTAGCCACATCGTATTTTGTCGGTATGGCTATTAGTTTAAACAGAGCCGTTTCTAGCAATAGTGTTCGCTTTCTTTATTTGAACTCCCCCCCAGTTTTGGAGGTCTTTAAACTACTTGGGTTATAATTGAATTTAAAATTCCTTTTCTAGCCACGTGGTATATTGACGACAGAGCTAATGGTTTGGCTCCGAGACGTGCGCAGTAGTACTAGTAGAAGTGTTGATGGTAGTTTTAGGTTTCGTTGTTAAGACTTCATCCCACGGTTGGAACTCATAAGTTTTTAGGTCTTTAAAAACTCAAATTTTGAGTGACTCCTGTCACTGGATCATTTGAAGTAATGTTACTTTTCACCAGAAGTAAACAAACTGAAGTAAAAAGAGTTTTTGACCAAACGCGAATCAATTGCTCTCAATTGGTTAGAAATATGTGGCTTAGTAGTAATATCATAAGTTTTTAAGATATGTTCCATAAGTATGACACTACCTATACTTCGTAATGCTAGAGACTTACTGAGAGCTCGTTCGAGAACGACGAGCGAGAATTGACTGCACTCGGCTTTGCAGTCCATCTTCCTATTCAATCTGTACGAAGCCTTTGACAGCAGCGCCTCACCAGGCGTCGCTTTACGAGAACATCTCTTCATAACAAGCTATCAGTAACCAGTGACAAACTTATGGAACATATCTTATGAACTTATGGTAGTATTGATGGTAGTTTTAGATTTCGTTGTTATGACCTTATCCCATGGTTGGTCTTTAAAAATTCAAATTTTGAGTAATCTCTAACTGGATCATTTAAAGTAAGGTTACGTTTCACCAGAAGTAAACCAATTGAAGTAAAAACAGGTTTTTTTTTTCAAACGTGAATCAATTGCTTTCAATCGGTAAGAAATACGTGGCTTGTAATATGAACTAACCTTTGGGTCATCTTGTTACTAACGCACTCTTCCATGGATGATCAGACAAACCATTATTGATAAACCTTGACAAGAACTTATTCTTTTATTCTTCGACGACTTGTTCTTGTCGAGGCGTAAACGATGAAGAGGACTTGTTCGATCCTGGAACAAGGATAAAAAATATATATATCCACGATTCATTCGGTGCGGTTCGATGTTTTGTAAAGGACAGATGTCAGTGGCATTCTTTCAAAGAAAAGGAAGCTTTTGATAAGGCGGGGTTAAGTTGTAATCGGATTTCAAGATAACCATACATTATTTTTTCTTCAAACAACCCACCTTAACCTGCCTGGTATATGGTAGATTTCTTTCACACCCAGTTTTATCGCTATCCATGTAGCCTAGGTATACTTGCATATTTTCCTTCCTTTGATCTTTACTTCTCTCCCAAATGTTAAGACGTATGTAAAGAACCATTCAAGAAACCGAGGGGTAAGTTGCTCTTGAAGACATTCTTTTTTACTGAAGGCAGGGTTCATAAAACGTTTAAAGAAATTCATCTGCAATTCAATTGAGGTTTTGTAAATCTTGAGTTGAGTAGCACATCGAATAGGGTAACCCTTGTAATTGGCACATGTTCTTCCATATCAATACGTAACTAGATTTTTCCTGAAAACAGGCAGGCACATGCAAAAATCCAGTCCTAGAAGTAAATTAGTCCAAAATTAAGATTCCTTTTTTTTTCCGGTTTCGTTTTATTTATACAGAACTTTCTACATCGAGTGTAGGCACGTAGGAATGGGTTCAATGTATTTACAAAGTGTCAACAAATACTTTTTGGACTTTACCAATCTTGTATTTTGTATGTTTACGCCCCTTCATCATTCAGTCTATTGTTTTTTTTAATAAATTGTCTTTGTTTGCAGTAAATAATCAACACCACGAGAAAACAAAAACAAAACGAAATCAACGTTATTATTATTATTATACAATTTCCTGAATGATAAAAGTTAGAAATAGTTCTATTTTGTTCCCAATTATTGACTTAGCTCGAACGTACGTTCCATCATGAAAAATATAATATTCAACTTAAAAATACTTATTAATTACCTTACAAATATTGGTTTTACAAATAAACTAAACAAACAAATAAATACAAACAAACAAACAAAAGACAAACCGGGATGATATTAAAATTATAATTCGAATTTTTCATCCTAAAAATTAAGAACAAATTAATTAATTAATATTTGGAGATCGTTTAAGTCTTAGCCAATCTAGATCTTCTACTGACTGTCCCTCGAGTTCTGACTACTTAAAGCGAGTCTCGGCTAGCTGTGGTTTATTTTAGTTCAATCAAATGCCACTAGATGCTCCCAGAATCAAGGGGTGTTGTCGACTGGCTTACTAAGCTTGGCAAAGGATAGCTTTGGGTGAGTTTTGATTGGTTCCTGCCCCTGGCAAGGTAAAATTGGTGTGCCAGCATGTTAGGGGCACCTCAGGAGCCGACATTTGCTTTAAGTTAAAAGATGGAATTTTCCATTGGGAAGGTTTTTAGCACGAAATCTACAGTGGCTGATGTAACCTCCCGAAATAATCAAGGGACCTCCTGGGTTTCTACTCCAGGGGTGTGCGGTTACATGGAGGATTAACACACCGAGTTACCTCTGACCTTTCCCCGTACTATATAAGCATCGTCTGCTTATGACATAAAGTCAGTTCTCCTTTACTACTAAGATGTAGTAGTCGCTCGAGTGAAGGGCTTTGCCCTAGGATTGGACTTCATCCTTATTAATAGTAATTATGTTCAGTTCTTTAATTATCTAATGCAAGTGGCATTAATTATCATTTAGTAATAATTTAGTTGTTTAATAAAGTATGAGTTAACCTAAGGAACCAGTGTAGTTTATTCTTAGTATTAGCCAAGGCTTTTATGGCCACGCGCTCATGGTGCGAGTTTAAGTAATCTCGTAGCGTGGTTACATAAATGGCGAGCTTGCCAGGACACGAAGAATCCTGGTCCATTTAGATTTTGCTTTGGCTATGCTAAGCCTTAGTGTAATCGTAGTCTGTAGTAATTAGTTGTTAGAGTAAAGTTAGGGTAGTAACGTTGCGGTTCCGCACTGCGGATTGGACTAGCCGTGACATGCACTATTGAGTTTGATGGTCGCTCAAAAACCTTCCTTTACAACAATTCACTACGATCACAATGTTCAACTCATACTGAACTTCTTCAGAAGCAAGTTTAATTACTTGGCTTATCTCAACGGGACATTCCCTTAAGAGAAGAAACTACAGTCAGCAGTCAACGCCTACAGAGGACGATCCTGAGTCAAGTTCTTCAACGAACGGTGGAAGCATGCACCACCAATCTGCGAAGACTTCCTCAACAATATCGTCTGATACGGCTGCTTCAGATCTGACTGGACGTATTCTACCATGGGAGGATGAAAGCCAGGACGAGCCAACCGATGCTACAGTTCCTGCTTTCATCAAATTTCCTTATAACTTTAAATAATTAACCTAGTATGCTAGTTAACTGGAATCTTTTAACTATCTGTTACATTGTTTAAAGTTAATTACTATTATTCTGTTATATTAAAATTAGAAGATTTATGTAATTAAGTTTTCTGCCGATGAAGTCCAACTCTTGTCGTCTGGGGGGATGTAACCTCCCGAAATAATCAAGGGACCTCCTGGGTTTCTACTCCAGGGGTGTGCGGTTACATGGAGGATTAACACACCGAGTTACCTCTGACCTTTCCCCGTACTATATAAGCATCGTCTGCTTATGACATAAAGTCAGTTCTCCTTTACTACTAAGATGTAGTAGTCGCTCGAGTGAAGGGCTTTGCCCTAGGATTGGACTTCATCATTAATTAGTAATTATTATTATTATTTCTTTAATTGTATAATGCAAGTCGGCATTTAATTATTATTTAATTAGTTAGTTTAATAAAGTATGATTGAACCTAAGGAACAGTGTAGTTACTCTTAGTATTAGCCAAGGCTTTTATGGCCACGTGGGGCGAGTTTAGTAATCTCGCAAGCGTGGTTACACTATGATCAAATAATATTGACAAATACGGGATTTAAAAATCCTACAGAGATCCTTTGCTAAATTCACGTCAACAATTAATATCTTTGATAATTGACACGAATTAATAAAAGAGATGAAACAAAATTAACATATGGCAGTCTGGCTATCTTAATTTAACAAATATATGAAAGGGGTTACTGCCTATCGTGTGTTTAAACATTGCCAAAGTTGGTCGTAGTATATTTGAACATGGTCCATACAATGATACAAGATATGACAAAATTCTTTATAGGTGATATGTGGATTTTTTTTTCTTCTCGATTTTGGATGCTTAAACATTTATAGAAAGTTATAGTTTTAATGTAATGAAACCCAATTATTTTTTTTTCGAGGAGATTACCCAACGTAAAAACAGGAAGGAATTCAAGAGATCAAGACCTAGGCTTAGCTATTCATACGGTCAAAAGGTCATTTAAACTTATTGTAAAATCTTATCATTATGGGGGGGGGGGAATATCATGTTTACAGAAAAATGAAAGCTTATTTAAACGTCATTTGTGTACTGTAGTTTACATTTCTGATACGATGACGTCAATGCATTTTTCAAAATAAAGTTTTCTAATTTTCGAGAAAACTAAAATAATAAAGAAATACATTTGGGAATAATTTTGAAGTAAAAATAGGTTTGTGAAACAAATTGCATTGCATACACAAATGACGTCTTAAGTTCATTCAACCCTAACACTATGGGGAAAGTACAAAACAAAGCTCACGGTATAATTAAGTACTTGTTTCTTGTTTTTCATATATAATCCCTCAAAAATTCGTTGAAAAAACGCTATTTCTTCCCGTTTTAATATTATATTTTTGACATTAATTCTTATAGTTTTTGTTTTTTTACAAAATGTAAAAAGATTCGATTAAATTTGTTTTTCAGTGAGCTTTTCGATCAGTATCCCATGGTTTTCCAAAAAATGTTAATTTGTACAAAAAGAAAATTAATTTTTAGTCTTTTATATTAATTATTAACTCGCTTTGTTTAAAAACTAATACTCTATATACTTCAAAAAAGAGTATAATATTATTATTAAACATTTTTTCTTTATCTTCCATCAGTCTTTTCATATTGTTTTATTAATTAATTAATACACTTTTGTTGTTTAATAGACGATAGAAGTTTCTGTTTTTCTTCCAATAACAATATTCAAATACTAATACGAAGTAAGACGGTTATTTTCTTTTTTTTAGGTAATAAGTCGATAATCAAATTGAAAAACGTGGAGAAACGTCAAGTTGTAAATACAGTTTGTGTTTAAGAAACCAAGGCTTAAAGTGATAGTAGCACATAAATAGGGGAGTTGAAGCTTAGAGGTAAATTTCCAAAGCGAAGATTGCGATTGGTCAACTAACGTCAAATCCAAAAAAAGAGTACGTTAAGCACGCTTCCCTATTGGCTATTTTCAATATCCGGTTCTATTGCCTCTTATAACCACCAGATATTGACGTCACTATCCAGGAAATTGAAAGCTCCATTAACATTAAAAATTTAGTTTCATTAATATTTAGCAACATAGCTAATTAAAAATAAACTTCAAAAGCAAAGGGTTAAGTTTGAGGTACTACTATCCCTTTAAACTTGGCGCCCGGACCCAATCCTTAGTAGAAATCAGGATGAGAGAATCAATATTAGGCAATTTAAGTTCGCTTCCACGTTTTTCAATATCAAAATCAAAATATCAATTTTTTTCTGATCATTTTTGACAATAATTATTGTCATTTCCATATATATATAATATATTTTTTTTGTATTAATCTTATATATATTTTAATATAAACACGAGAAAAATGCAGTATATTTTTTACGCGTTGTCCCCACGTACCAAAATGTTTCCGATATTAACTACAAATTACTTTGTTGGAGATTGGGGAAAGGGGGACGCGCGTACGTCAAAACGTTCTTTCTTGGTTTTAAAAACGTTATTAGGATGAGCACCTTTAGTGACAGCGTCAAATTTTCGTTATTACACCCTTTATTGAGTTTATTTTTATCTTGTTTTTTTAATTCTTAAGGAATGAGTTTCACGTCAGCGAACCTTTCTTCTATTTATATACTTCTATCTTGACAACTCCTTTAATTATTTATTTATTTAAAATTGTATTGATGAATATTGAAGGACACTTGTTTGTATTTTTATTTTCTTCATAATCTTTTGAATGAAATTTAGATTTTCGTTTCGAGTTTTATAAGGGTTGTTTATTTTTAATTTAATTGGTCAAAGTTTACGTAGGATTTGGGGCTGATTAGAATCGGTAATGTATTACGCAGATAAACTTTAATTGATATAATAAGATCAGGATTCGTTTTTATTGGAATTATTATCACTAATTAAAACCATGTATTTATCAACAGTATTAAAAGAAGATTCGAGCAAGCCATTTAGGCTTCCCTAAAAGAGCCCCGCGTTAAGCCTCTCTGAGAAAATGATAACAAAAGGGCTATAAAATCCTATTGGAAGACTGGTATCACATGACGGATTCGTCCAATAGGGTTTTATAGATTTATGTCGTCATATGCACAGGAAATCTTATCCCGTAGTTCTTTTTCCAAGCTTGTAAGCGAGTTGATAATCATGCGCGGAAGTACTAGTTAGATAATAGTCAGGAAGTTATAGGTATTTTAATTTTATTAGACGTATTTGAACATAAAAACCTGTATTTCTCTTTTCAAGAATTATCTGCGTAATAGATTACACGATTCGAAAATGCACCCAAATGAAGGTTCGCAAAAAAAAAAATCCTCGATCGAATTTATTTTCCAACTCATTCATTGAAATATATTACGATAAATCCAAAACCTTTCATAATCATCTCATAAATCCTTTGTATAAACATATTTGTACAAAAACCATCGTCTTATGGGTTTACTTCACCTCAGTGCTACGAATAATCGAATTTCACCAAGACCTTGACCTTGGTTAACACCAGTCAATTAAGTATCAGTGCCTTTTTTGTCTTTAGTGGTATGACCTCGTAGCGAATTGAAACTGAAACTATAACTTACTGACGTACAGTCCGAAACTCGCGAATGGTTAATTTACCTTTCTACGTAGCGACTTTTTCGTCGGCTTCACTTTCGTGTTCGCTGTCGGTGACCGGAGGGTCAAGAGCCGTATGAATGGTCAGTTGGACGTTACGATTAACACTGAGGGCCGGGTAAAACACGCCGTGTAGTCCTTCGAAGGCCACCGTGGGTCCTTGGCGTTCGTCGTTGACGTAAAAACTAAGTTGATGGCGTTCGAGGTCCAAAAGGACGCCAACAACCGAACCGCACTCGATACCGCCGTCGCAACGATTCGCGTGGCTATCCGCGTGTAGGAACCAAGAACGTTGGTGGTCGATGTACATACTCCAACCTTTGTCGTCTTTACCTGGATCAAAATTGAAAAAAAATTAGCAATTGATTTAGAACTAAAGCGATGGTGCTCAAACTTGAATCAATTTTAATTTAAGATTTAAATTAATAATTAAATTTGAGAAGAATATTTTATTTATTTAGTTTTGGTGATGATGGGGAAAGTATCAATTTAGGGGTTTCGGAGTCAATGTATTTCCTACGAGCGCCTGTAGAAATGTTTCACCCGCCGCACTTCGGTGCTCAGGGAGAAGCTACCTTACAGGCGAATTAAAACGAAATTACTAAAACAATGCTGGTTGTGTATTATGGTTGTAAAAATACCGTTAATTATTTTTTTTTTACAAAATTTTGAAATTCCAATAAAACGGCAATTGAACATAGTAAGTTCTATATAAAGCGAACGGTCCGCCTTTGTCAAATCTCCAAAGTGTGACTGAGGAGACGTAACACTAACGTAAAACCATTCAGTAAACCCAAAAAATACTGAAAATTTGGTTTTAACTAGTTTTCGCCGTTCTATGCTAATTTACAGGGGTAAAATTAAGGTATTTGAAAACCAGTAATTTACTGCGGTGTTTGGTAAATAATCGGTAAATGACCGATGGTAAATTGCGTTTCTAAACGCAATAATTCAGGGTCGCTACAAGTTTTCATTTCATAATTCTCTGATTCCATGTTTTAGTCTAAACTCTAGAATGAACCGCATAAATCCCGATTAAAAACAATATGTTATTCAGGACCGTAATCGTCGTATCTTTCCAATGTGTAGCAACCATTTTCCACATTACCAGCCTGATATTATATTTACAAATTGACGCACTGTATCAATAAATAGAAAGCTCCAAAAGCCAAGTTATACGGATCTTTTCCAACTCTTACTAAAAAGTGTTTTTTTTTTTATTTTTATTTTTTTAAACGTGAACTTACCGAGCATCACGTCCTTCGATACATCGAATCTGGCAATTCCGAAAGCAGGATCGGCGCAATTGTCGTGCCTGTCGACTGTCACCTCCCAGTAATGAATTCCCCGCGAGAAGCCGATGCTTCCCAGGACCACTCGGTGCTCGTAACTGTCGCAGCTGACCGTCTGATTCTCGTTCGATAGGGCAATGTCCGCGTGGGCCTTCGTCGGGTCCAGCATAAACCAAGCCACTTACCCCAACAACAACAACAAAAATAGAGAAAACCAAATCAAATCGACGGACATGCAACCGAAACACGCTAGGCCTATAGCGAAAAAGAAAAACAATCCACTCCGAAAGTGGAACATGGATGGAGGGAAGGAGGGAATAAAATCAAAGCCAAGGCTTAAGCGTTTTTAGGGTTCCCACGGGCCTTTTTTACAACAGCGGCGACGGAGAAACGTTTTTATCGTTCTGGCTACTTGGGTAATCAGTGACGGGGTAAATGGGAAATTCTTACTAAGCTAGTGCGCTAAAAAAGAACAACTCGAAACAATGAACAAAATTAAAGTGAAAGTGAAATCAGGGGTAGATTTAATTTTGGAAGTAGGAATGGAGAACGGTTAGTATTTACTTAGGTCCAACTCATAGCCCAGTATGGAGCTCCTCCCTTCAACACGTAACGAAAAGTATATATTATCTTATTGGCTATGTTTTGATGACGTTTACCTCTGTCGCTATGACCCTCCTCTTCTTTCCTACCCCCCCGTCCCGTGGAAGGGGGTTCGGGACTTTGACGCGCGTCCCCATTACTCTGTTCTCCATTCCTACTATTAAAATTAAATCTATCCCTGGTGAAACTAATATTTCTTTAATATTTTCACTGTGTTTGTTGAAAAGTCTGCCATCACAACTCTGCCAAAATTTTAAAAACATGTCAAAAAAACCCTGAAGTTACGATACCTAAAAACATCCCGTGTCCAATAATACTAAATATACAAGAGACTTAAAATATAGCGTGTTAAAAATTCAATTGCCTGAAATTAAAATGAATCTCACATTTTTTTTTATTTTTTATATATTTTCTAAATTTATTAGACTGCCTAAGCTTTTCGAATTCAATCAATGAATCAAACCGGAAATTTCTAAAGTTATTCCACGACTGAGTCCCCATTATAGTAAATTAATTTTTATAGTATAGGGGAACTTCTGCCTTTAAAGGAAAAGTCAACCATATTTTTTTTTTCTTTTTCTTTCGAAACAGGATATAAAATAATGAATATTTCAAACTGGAACTATATATCTATCTACAATATAAGGAATACATAGAGCTTCTAGAAATAATTATACCCTCATGTCACCCATGCTAATTTCTATGCGGGTTTCGTGGGCCGGGCAATAATTCTAACGCCTTTCTAGCTGTGATTTCGTTGGTTGGTACAACACCGGGTCAGGTGCGCTAGGTTCAATACTGCCATAAATAAAGGGGGATGTTCATTGGGTGGGTGATTTTGAGTCGAAAATGTATGTTCTATGACATTTTGCAGTCCGGGCAATGTTTTCGAGTGCACGCAAAGAACATCTCCCTTGATTTATGGTAGACTTATCAGAAACACCCTGCATATTTATTTTTGATCAAAAATAACAGAACAACTACATTGACAATTTTCCTTTAGAGAGAATTCCATTTTTCGAGTCGATAAGATTGAAACGGAAATAATTTCACAAAACACGAACCGGTAGTAAGGGGGGAAACGGGCGTTTATTGGAAAATGGAAATATATATTGTGTATTTTCAAAGGACGGCGCGTGTAGTTATAATACAATGGGAGAAAGAGAGGAAAAACAATATGATACAAAGCGCCCACTCCTCCCACTCTCACGCACTCCTAAAGGCAATACAAGAAAAAAAACCCTGAAGCCCTTAAAACAAACTAGGCCTGGAGAGAGAGAGGACTTCACACAAAAACGAAACGGCTTCACTAAAGAAAATGGTAATACCGTATTTTGGAGGAATATTTTTACAAGTAATATATTCTACATGAAAACAAGATGAATAGAACTGTAATAACTTTCGCTTCATCTTGATAATATGTGGATAAGGTAGAGTCTAAAAAGCCAATCGAGCAATTTCTCATGATTACTCATTTTATCAGAAGTGAGATGAGACTTGAAGTGAAGGGCTCTAGCATTGGTAATAGATCCTGGTATTAGTGAACAAATTTGCGGATTTTATGCCGCTTCAATCGCGCCTACGCTAGAGAGAAACAAATTGGTCGAGTTCCAAAAACATTTCTTACCCCCTTCCCCTCAACCTAAAGCGGCGAAACACGGACGCGGGTGCCTGAATCTAGTTCGGCCGTCTACCACCGCGAGCGTCTCACGTTTTGGAGGGAAAATTCTGAAACCGCCACCAGAGGGCCAACCGTTGGTGTGTTATCAAGAATATTCACTTTCGCCGAGTGAAGAATTTGGTTAGCTCAGTACTTCTAGTCTCATCTCACTTCTGATTTTATCAATCAATTAGCCGTTCTGATCCCCCTAATTGTTTATTTAGGTCTACTATAGTATGTCTGACTGACTACTATAGTAGACATACATATATAGAGCAAGGGTATATTAGCTTAATAGGGGAGTTGATCATTTGATTTATTGGGTTAGGTTTCTCTGACGATCTAAGCAGGGAGAAATAGGAAAAGCTCAAATACGCTTTGAATTTGCGCAATTAGCAAGGTAAAGATGGTAACCTGACCTTTTCCTGAATTAACCTAAGCCTAACCGAAAACTTAACCTAATCTAAACCAATCAAAACTTAACCTTATCTAAACTATAACCAATTTAAGTACAAAGCGGGGGGGGGGTTATGTTGCCGTCTCATTCACAACTGGCGCAATAATTCCATAAAATTATAGTAAATTTTCACTCTACATCATATTCTCACTAAACACTGAAACTGAAAAAAAAATCAATTCTTCCTATTAAACATCCGTTTAAATAAGCTTGTTTGAAGTAATATTATATTTATACGGTACTCCAACACGAGGGTTTATAAATATTTTAATAAAACTTAAACGGGTTCCGCCCATCGGTGTCCGCCTATCCACGCCACCACAAAAAATCGATAGCTTCTCGGGAAATATTATTCAACAGAGGCTGGTGAATTCGAAATAAACCCATAGACAGTCACTCGCCCCATTCACACGCCAATAAAATGTCAATCAAATGTAGTGTGGGGAGTTGGCCAAGAGCTTGAGAGAAGTATATATAGGCGGCAGGGTGTCGAGTGTTGGATGCATCACGTGACGAATGCCGAGGGGTACAGACAGAAGGAAGAGAGATGACGAGGTTAAACAATGGTTCAATATTCACCTTCCGCCGTTTGCAGGGCCACCGTGTCACTGTGAGGTCCTTCTCCCGTGCTGTTGAACGCTTTGACCCGCGCGTTGTAGACGCTGTTGAAGTGGAGTCCATCAACCGTACAAATCGTCTCTTTGCCGCAATATACTTCCTGAAATAAGTAAAAAAAAATCTCATATATTTCAGAAATTGGTTTGGTTGTTTATGCGTTTGTTCTTTATGCACTGGCACAATTCGTTAATTTCTGAACTGCACCAAATTGCACCTGTGGTTGATATTAGCAAGAAGCGATATCTAGTTTATTAGGGAGTAGGTATAAGATGCCTAAGTATTCACGCGCCATAGTCCCAGTCCCCCTTTCAAAACACAAGGAGGCTGGGCCATTTCGCCTCTCCTTAGTCGGAAAATACGTAATTTTCGTCATTCGCGTCGCGCTGACGTGTGTTTTCAAGAACCAATGAGATGCTGGTTGTAATTTAGAGGCGGGGATCAACTCCGGACCTGCGTTTGACCTGGAGATAAAGCTAGAAATGTGACGAATTTATACCTTCTCCCTAGTAAACTAGATATCGCTTCTTGATATTAGTAACACTAGGGGACAGGCTTGTTAGAATAGGTGTGGTTTAGTTCTTCTCAAGGTTGGGACGCTTCAAACCCCTAGAAATTAAGCGTCTTATTCTAGACCGGTAACATGTTGGCTTTAACCCATAATTAATAATAGATAAATAATTGGTTAACCCTTTATTGCTTAACTAAACTAAACAAATATTTAAAAGAAACATAATAGTTGACTCAAATTTCCCGATCGAGTTAGACAGAAATGCTAACAAATTTACTCGATTTACACGGATTGGGGAAAGCCGATACGAAAACCGTTCGAAATCGGAGTAGATGCGAAATTTCCGGAATCAGAAATATCAAAAGAGAATATAGTTACAAGTCGATCGTTGTTGAAGGAAACGTTTCAGCGTGTTATTTTCCCGCCAAAAAGGAAAAGCCATTCCCGCCAATAGGACCTACAATAAGACCAGAAGCCCCCCATAATTTCGCCAAACCCCTTTAGGTTCCTCTACAACATTCCCTGCATTATCTGTAAAGGAGAATAGAATCGGATTCCGTAGCAATTAATCGAATCGTTCAAGCTACGTGACACCGGCTTCTGGTTGGGACCAAGGCTTTCAATTTTAGCTTGGTCCAATAAAATGGTAATGAAATGACCAGGGTGTACTAGCTTAGCTTCTTGGAAAGCGCCCATAATTAGATAACAATTTTCTAATTTACAAAATGGTTTTCGTATATTACCAGCATTGAAACGTAAAAGGTGCTAAGTGGTTAACTCTAGAACAATGGGAAGCAAACATTAATTCACCGCGTTAATATCAATGAGACAGCGAAAGCAGCGGGGCCATAGTTTGAATTTGTTCGGTTAATAGAATTCTTGGATCCAATATCTATAGTTACCGCTAAGGTAAGGAAAGTTTCTTAGGCTAAGAACCTTACTGATATTTGGGAAATTCCGGACTTGCTTTAGCTCGCATCTCCAGTGTCAACAACACAACAATAGCACTAACGCCAAAGTTTGATAAAGGCTTTCAGCATGCATTTAAAAAAGTGTGGAACCGATCTGAGTGTCGCTGTACTGTCGACGGAAAAATAATCGGTATGACATAAGTTCATAAGATATGTTCCATAAGTTTGTGACTGCTTACAAACTGGAGCTTGCCATGAAGTGACGCAGGTCATAGAGACGCCTAGCTGGTGAGGCGCTGTCAAAGGCGTAATACAGACTAAATAGGAAGATGTACTGCACAACCGAGTGTAGTCAATTCTCGTTTGTCGTTCTCGAACTATCTCGAGCTGTAAGTCTCTAACATTACGAAGTATGGGTAGTGTTATACTTGAGGAACATCTTATAAACTTATAGTATGATAAATGACAGCTAGCCCCCGCCCATGACACGTATGACTCTGCGTTTAAAACTGTAAATAAGAATGGACGGATCTGATTTCACGAGTCACGATAAGTTTTCGTTTGATCTGTTCCATCCTGCATGTTTACACTAATTTGGTGATTGGGCACGTTTCACTTTATACACAAAAATAAATCTCATTTCGTTAAAAACTAGTAAATATTTTCCAAAGCAACGTAATTAGATTTGTTTTTGAGATTTGTGTTTACAGAGAGGCCCACGTTTAAAAAACTAAGTGGGTTGATTCTCTATAAGAGCTTGATTTCTTTTGAAAACGTTATAGGGCACCCTAGTGAATTTCTTTCATTCTTCTGTCGTCCCTATTGCGGGACTAATCTCTTCCAGAAGAAATGAGTAAATATAAATCCTCTGTGTAAATATTAATCAACTACATTTGTCTTCAATTGAATCCAGGAAGGATAAATAACCATTTTAGTGATAATTGAATTCGCCATATAACTGATCGCAGAGCGAGCCAGAATCATAAGAGATAAGAGAAGACCTTGTGTGCGTATTCTCAAGCCCTTTAATTAGACATAACGTAACAATATGTAATTTAAAAATTTAACTTAAAATATATAAGAGTTAGGCCTAAGCCGGAGGTTGGCTTTATAAAAAATAAAAAAATTAAGAAGAACGTCGTGAATTTGATAGTGGGCTCATTGGAGAGAATTAATATTTTTGTGTTTTTAATGACAAATCTACATAATTTCTATGATGAAAAGGAAATTGTTGTTATGGGTAGTAATTTGTTTATTTATCGAGTTCTATACCAATTTATTTTTTATGGTTGAAAAACGAAGAAGTAGGGCTATCACATAATAAAACAGGGTTCATACAGCTTTTGGCAAACCGATTTCCCTGACATTTCCAAGTTTTTCCCCATGTATTTGACTGATATTTCCATGTGGAAGGCCACCTATAGTAACTGCTGATGTGATTTTTTGGAGTAATAACTACGGGAGTGTTTTATTTTAAGATAGAGCAACCCTTCAGGGCAAACTTACTCAACCCTCACAAATATCACTATTTCCCCGAATTTTTTGCCAATGATTTATTTTCCCTGACACTTCCAGGTTTGTATGAACCCTGTAAAAGTCTGAGGCTTTTTGTTCTGAGTGCACGCTGACGTATCAATTTCTGTTTAAAATTATTTCAAACTAAGACATACGACAAAAACTTAATTGTTTATCTAAATAGGCTGATTAGGCTTAACGAGATTCGTATAGTCAGGGAGTAAGGAACGTTAGAGGGAGTATTAAAGTGAATAGGCGCGTTCGTTAGATTCGTGGCTAAAATCGTCTCTCTCTGGCGCTGACTCGGGGACTCAACGCAGTGTCCGCGCGCATGCGTCAAATTTAAAACCCGTCGTGCATCTGTTTTTTAACGAGGTATTTTTCTGTTCTCGCCGTTACGGCAAGCCCGGCCGCCGGCGGCTCGAGATGCGCCGCTCGGCCTCAGCCGATGATATCTAACCAAGGCTTAGTGTAGTTTTCGTGTCTAATTTTATTCTCAGAGCTATATTTATGTTGAAATTTAAAGAAAATGTTATAATATTTAGTTGAAGACTTGGTAAATGTCTCAAAAAATTTCGAAACTTGAGCTTTAAAACGTTGAATATTTTATAACGCCTACCGAACGATACCGCAAATTCGCCTTCCGGGCTTCCCGGTTATCTCGACGGCGAGTCGAACAGAGTGAGTGGGGCAGCAGTCGATGGAAGCGGAAGCTGGCGCTGGCTGCAGAGATAATTTTTAAATTCTCTCTGCTGGCGGTAGTAAACGACGTCACTCGCGCCTGCGCGTTAGCAAAAATTGAGGAACGGAGATAAAAATTCCTACCCCCCACTTTCTTTACCATTTGCCACTGTATGACGGTTTTTTTAGCATTAGATCAAAACTCCCTCTAACGTTCCTTACTCCCTGGTATAGTCTAATAAGGTTTCATTCCAGTATTTCTACCCTCTCTCATATCGCGATTAACGTTACTGAGTGTAAACCGTATTAAAAGACCATTACCAAATACTAAGGAATGAACTTAACACACCCTGCCCAGACTATAGCTATGGCTGGCTACTCCAAACCGGGCCATAGCTTTACACTGGTGGAAATTTGCGTCGGCATATCGTTCCCGCCAAAAGAAGAGCGGATTTGGGTGGTGTGTGGCTTAGTTTTTAATTCATTAAGAGAGAATACGGTATAGGGAACGAGGGAGAAGACCCATTTCTGGCGTGGCGTGGCGATGCGATTCTGCCGGCCGCGTGCACTAGCTTTTAGGCAAATTAAAAATTGACCAATTAAAGGGCGGCTGAACGCTCTTTAAGTTGGTTTTAATACAAATTAACTTTTGGTTTCTCATCAAGTAATTAATGGAATGGTTATCATATTTCTCGCGCGTTAGCAGCCGATTTTTGAGGAATATTACAAAGGGGATAGGGAACACCATTAGAAACCAAGAAATACAGCAAAGGTCTAGTTTGCCATCGAACTCGGCACTTGAGGTCAAATTTTCTATGCTTGTGTAAATATTTTCATACTATAAGAACGTTGGTACCACCTGAGGGGCACACTACATAACTCAGAGTAATCGGTGAGCACACTACAAGGCTAATGATGTATTGGGAATCAGATAGTGATTAGCACCTTGACCACACCTTAACGAGAGTTACCAGAAGTATATAAAAGAAGTGTACTGCACAAAGCGGGGTAATTGTAACATGATTCTTCCCAACATCAAAACACTTTGAGCAAAATCACTAAACCGAATCATATACGCGATAATTAGTTCCCTCATCTTTACTCAATTAGCGCTTAACTATTTGCCAAGGCGCATGCGCTTGTGAATTTAAGTACCACGTCAAGACAATCAAGGTTTGTGCTTTGATTGCTGAGGATTTACTCAGATTTAGAACCAAACAGTTATAGAATTCACCCAAGCACGGTGCGATGCCCATCTGAAGTTTGATGAGCAGGAGAGCAAACGAAAAGGGTGAATCATGTTACATAACTGAAGTATTAAGAGGATACAAAGTGTCATCCTTCTTCTATTATCCCCTTCTGGTGTTACATAGTATGGTTCACTTTCTCTTTAAAAGGAAGAACAGACTTATGCGAACTTACCCGGAAAGCTCCCCCATTGCCGTCGTCCAATTCGAGTACGTATCCTTCGACGAAGCTGGAAGGGTAGGGCAACCAGGCCACCGTGATACTGTTGTTTTCCGCACTGCATTCCTCCGGGATCATGACGGGCGCACCGGGAGCTGCAACAAAAAAACAAGGAAAAAGAACAATTGTAATAAAGTCTCTTTCTAGCCGACAGTTTGCCCTTTTTGCGGCGTCCTCTCGGGAATCGCCATTGCAGACCAGGTTGTTAGTATATAGTTACGTAAAAAGGGTGTAGGCCTATAACCATAGTTATTTGCTGCGCCTATTTTCTTTATTTGGGTATTTACGTGGCTCGAATTAAAAGAGAGGACCCTTTCCCCAGTGCCTCGTATACGCAGCATTGTTTTGGTCGTACATAACATTTGATTGCTATGTTAGTAGGTATGCCCTATTTGCCGTATGATTTAATGTATAATGATAACGAATGCACGGGTTCGTATAATAACCCAAGTATACGAAGACCCCGTAAACGTGAGAGTCTTTATGATATACAATAATGTAATAAGAACAAACTTTGGTTCGTGTCAAAAGTTAATTAAGTTGATCAAAGGAAATTGCATTGCCTACTTCTTTTGAAGAACCTTGTAAAGGTCATCTATGAACAATAATATATTTTAAACGTCATTTGTTTTCAATGAACAATAAAATCGTAAGTTTTAAAGGTCATTTCTTGTCAATGAACAATAATATGGTTAACTTTAAATGTCTTTTCTTGAAAACAAGCAATAATATGGTAAATTTTAAACGTCATTTCTTGTCAAAGAAGAATAATATAGTAAATTTTAAACGTCATTTCTTGTCAAAGAAGAATAATATGGTAAATGTTAAACGTCATTTCTTGTCAAAGAAGAATAATATGGTAAATGTTAAACGACATTTCTTGTCAACGAACAATAAAATCATAAATTTTAAAGTCATTTCTTGTCAACGGTAAAAAATATTAAGGAAATAATTAAAACAAGATGGGTACTGTATTAACGAAAAAGTAAGTTGATTTTACTTTAATATAGTAACAGGTAGCTTGAGAAGAGGTCATGACCCTGAAAGTTAAATCCACATAAAATTTTCAGTTTAAAGTATTAAATCTAGTTTTAATACAAGGCAATTGTTTTAATTGCTTTCTTTGACTCTGAATAATAATTTCTAACCCTATCAAAGTATCAAGTGAAGTTGAAGCAGAAAAAAATGATAATAAATAAATATAAAAATATAATAAAAATAAATTAATAATAATAATGGTGAAATAGATCATAGCTCATCAGTGTAACAGAAAATATATAATTATTTTTAGCCTTCAGGCTCTCAAGTTAAACCTGAAAACTTATGGTTTATAGGAAATATGGTGAAAAGCTGAATGGGGCACCGTTTAGTGATTTGGTTTGTAAGATTAATAAATAAAGAAGGATGCAGTTTGGTAGCAGCCATCAGGCTTGCACTTTGCAAGGAAGGTAAACGTCCTGCAGTAATGAGGGAACGGTTCGGTTCAATATCTTTCATCGGACGAAGAAGCAGTGGAGAAAAGCAAAGCCCGAGGCCCAACTGAAGCAATCTAGCTACGTCAAAAGAAACGATAGGAAGAGCACGAAAACCTTGACTATAGCAGGCAGCGCTGGCAGGAAACGAACAAGGGAATTAAGAGGAGAGAATGGGTGATGCTGCTGCTGCTGGGGGTATATCTTAATTGGCTCCAAGTTTCTCAGGTAATAACCTGGCCGCAAATGAGAGATCCCCCGACACAGATAATAACGCTATTAGCTCTAACCAAAAATTTCCAAACCAGAGAGTTTTTTTTTTTTTTTTGAAAGATAGGGTCATTAAAAATTATTAGCTAGTGTGGGATACTCCCGTAATCTAGATATGTTTCCTTCTATTTTTGGTCTATTCGCGTGATAAGGGGATGTTTTTTATTTTGGGGGGTTTCGAGGTTCAGGATAATTGCGCTAATTGCAATTTAATATTCAAATATAGATTTCAGTGCTGTGAAGTAATTTTGACTGACAAAAAATATGATCAATGAACTTCTAATAGTTGGTGAGTAGTGTACCGTGGGAATCAGGTGACGATGACGACACGGAGAGGTATTACACTGGACATGTCAGTGTGTGTCTGTGTCTGACACCGCGTCCGCAATTGGCAACTCGAAGCAAACGTGTTCGCAGAAAGCAATATTAGCTTCTACTTAATTATCATCGTTAGGGTTAAGATTCACACAGCCTCAACTTACTTTAAACCGAAGAGTTCGGAATTTTATATTCAACCTCAAATGAATTTTTTTAGCATCTCACGTTTGTAACAATTAAATGAGTATAAACAAGCTCCCGAATCGTACCGGAAGTACACAGAGAGTGACGTCAAATGTTCGGGGTGGAGGGAGGAACAGCTATCAAAACGGATATTTGAAATTGCCGATAGAGAAACGTGACAGTTGGTTTAGGTTTTGGTTTAGTTTAGCCTTACCAATCGTAACCTATGCGAGAAGTCTAAAAGCAGGCTATTTCGTCTTCAACGAGTCACGTGACGTCTAGGACTTTAATCATTGACTTATACTTCATTTGGTCAATTTCTAAAACTCTCTATTAAACTCTCCGTATCTCTGGTGTCCCCTTTTGGGTTCGTAATTCCTTTCAATTTAAATGGAAGCAATTAAAAGCGTGTTTGTCTCGTGATTAGGCTCTTCTCTAATTAGCTTTTAAAACTCCATTTTCGCTAATGAATGGAGTCTGCAATCTCGATAACATTTCTCTGGAGCTCTAGCCGACTATCTGAAAATTGAATGGTACTATACCCTCATTTATGCACTGGTTTTAGCGACGATCCATTGCATTTACCATTTACTGAGCGTATACTAAACGCTAAATGGGCTTAACTTAGTTCAGAGGGGTTTATCATAAAGTAACAGAGTATGTCAAGGGTAGAAATTCTAGTCTGGCGTCATAGTGGCAAAATGTACGTGGAAAAGGGACAAAATACGTCACTGCACGCATATACCACGTGCAATGACGTATTTCAAAGTTGTCAACCGTCCCAGTGTACCGTGGAGCGCATCCGAATTTCGGCTTATTTCAATAAGTGACTTAAGACCAATGAGATAGAATATATATATTAAACCTAGAGTCACAACGTGAGATCTCGAGATCGACGTTTCGCAATACGCCTTTTGTCGAGCATGAATCTTTATCAAATACGGGTGGCGCCACCCTAAGAACTTTTTTATTACCGTCTGCTGCTATAATCTGTGTAACAAGCTGCCAAGATAGTTTTTAAACGTGTTAAATAAAATACGCGAGTTAAATAATAAAAACTCTAGTCCTTTTTAATCTAATAAATAGATGAAATAAAAATCATAACGATGTTTCTAATTGCAAATAAGCAAGTAAAACTTGAAATTAGTTCCGATAGAGGCTCCCAGGTGGCGCTGTCATGTTTTGATAAACGTGCTTGATAAAAACACAGTGTTTCATTGCTTAAGACTATACATTACGATACCGCCTGTTGCGTATGCACTCCAAGAGTGTTAAAAAATTTCTCACGGAAAGTTTTGTTACACTATATGATCAACGTAGTACATTAGTGAGAGGGGTCGGTCATTCAGCGTAATAGGTAGACACAGCTGTGCCTTTGACCGTACTAATTGAACTAAGCGTGTTGGACAGTGTTGCTAAAATGATTACATGAATATACCATAATCGGTGTACAGGAACTCTTAAAGTGATTAGCCCCTCGCATTAGTGTCATTTCTTTCAGTAAAGTATTTACAGCAACTAAAACATTTAGCGTTATAACAGGACATGTAACGTTGTTGCCCAAACCAATTCACGACCAACCAAATATACAGAGATTGTGTGTTACTGTTGCATATGCCTAATGAAGACGTAAAACGGGGAAATTCATAGAGGGAAGCACTTGTAGTTCGTTAACGAAACGTTATAAATTCTGAACAGAAATTTAAGTTTAAAATGGACTCGCTTACAAAGTAAAGACATGTTCAATCGATGTGAAAAAACAAAACCGAATAAAAGAATGTTTGTGTGCGAAGGAGAACTAATGGTGATAGTGGAAAAAACACACACAGTGCTGTTGACACGGACACATCGTCGTCATGATTACCTGACAAAATGATATCCGTCGAATGAAGGCCAGCTTTGCAAAAAATATACACAAAAGAAAAAAAAATCATAAATGAACGACAAGGACACCCTTATTGGAACAACGAGCTCGTAAAGGTCTTAAACAAACACTAACGAAAAGAGATTATTACCGTACTCTCAGTGTTTAAAAAGAGCCAAATGAAAATGTTATGACGTGTAAGTGCCTCACCAAAGAGTTGGACACTTCCTGAATTTTTTAAAGCGATTTCGAGTCTCAAAAGATTACTCATGATTTTCAAATCATTCCCGCGATTCCCCCAAATTTTTGTTGTTTTTGTTAGACGACCTAGAAGAACTTTAAATTTCTTATGTACTTCCACTAAATATAACAGTTTTCAACCGATTCCCCAAGATTTTTTTGTTATTTTCAATCGATTCCCCAATTTTTTTTTGTTATTTTCAATCGATTCCCCAATTTTTTTTTGTTATTTTCAATCGATTCCCCAATTTTTTTTTGTTATTTTCAATCGATTCCCCAATTTTTTTGTTATTTTCAATCGATTCCCCAATTTTTTTTTATATTTTCAACCGATTCCCCATGATTTTTTGTTATTTTCAACCAATTCTCCAAAATGTTTTGTTATTTTCAACCGATTCCCAATAAATTTGTTACTTTCAACAGATTTCCCACTAATGTTTGTTATTTTCAACCGATTTCCAATAAATTTTTGTTACTTTCAACCAATTCTCCAAAATGTTTTGTTATTTTCAACCGATTCCCAATAAATTTGTTACTTTCAACAGATTTCCCACTAATGTTTGTTATTTTCAACCGATTTCCAATAAATTTTTGTTACTTTCAACAGATTTCCCACTAATGTTTGTTATTTTCAACCGATTCCCAATAAATTTTGTAACGTCCAAATTAATTATTTTCCAAATTTAATAAATATTCATGTTGGTATGACTTAAAATTCTTCCAAATTCAAAATTCACGCACTCAAATTATTTCAAAAACACTATTCTTAAATTCCATAAGTTAAATTTAAAGCTCAAAGAACTCCAATAGTATTGTTTAGTCACGGGGTCCCTGATGCTGGTCGTTTGGGATCTTAAGCTGAACAATATCTATTGAATTCTTTTACTCAACGGGTGTGGTTGACCTGCTGCAGAGGTTACCCATTTGTTCCGCAGTTCATCTATTGGGATACTACGACAGTAGTTTCTTAACCTCTACCCATCTCCCCCGTTTATCACTTTATGCCCCAGTACAATAACTAGAAAATAGGGTTGCCAAACCTAAACCACTTTGTATAGCTCTAAGTTTAAGAAAACACCTGCAGTTTGAAAAGGTGTAAACATATTTTTAAAAAGAGGCAAATACCTCTGACGTACGCGAAAAATAAAACCCATGACGCACGGAGTCGTTGAAAAACAGGATAAGGTCAATGGAATGGAAAAGCCCAGAGGACCAGAACCAAAAGGACCAGGCCGAAGAAGATATTAGAAGAGATACTCTTTTTGGACGCGGACGACGAAAGTTCATCACCAAGCGCAGTCTCGCGACCAGGGTCAAGCTATTTTTCTAAGTTAAAACCAGGCCCCGGACTTCGTCCGTTGGGCTCCCGCGCCGTATCTACAACATGTATACCCGCCAGTCCCAGTAACGTACCGTCCCGCGTCGATGGAAAATAGACGACAATCCTCTATTTTAAAAGATAAAATATAATTATCTCTTTGTGCACGAAAATATCTCTTTGAGCGCGACAATTATCTTTTGGTGCGCGTTGGAATAAATCCTAGGAGTCGCCATGGGCCAACGTGGACAAAACCGTAGAGATGACTCTCAACCCTAAAAACAATGAGTACCTCCCCGGTCACGGGTTTATCTTATTTTTATTATTTTTAATCAATTATTTTATATTTGTTTAATCCGGATCCTTAAGATTCGGATAACCACCTGTATATATGTTTAAGACACGTACGTACGTTAGTTTTATTTTTATTCCTCTCATTCATTAGTATTAAACTTTTATCATGTTATTTGGCAACCCTAAAACTTCTTAGTTATTTCACTATATCTATTAATTAAACAAAATCATCCCCTAGACAATTTATATCTACCCCGCAAGTCCCAATAGTGAAAACTTAGCGGTTACCCGGGCTTTTATTAAAACCTTTGTAGGGAGACTATCAACCACCACGTGGGTTAATTCTAAACCGTCATGAATATAATTCAACCCCTATCTTATATTTTATTATAAATAATTTAAATCTCCTTACAATTTTTGTTACTTTCAACAGATTTCCCACTAATGTTTGTTATTTTCAACCGATTCCCAATAAATTTTTGTTATTTTCAACAGATTTCCCACTAATGTTTGTTATTTTCAACCGATTCCCAATAAATTTTTGTTAGTTTTAACTGATTCCCATGATTCCCAACAGATAAGTACTTCATTACCAAAGGTTGATAATGGTAAAAAAGGAAAGGGGAAGTACGGAATTCGGAAAAAGGCAAGCATCGACAGACGAATAACACATATAACCCGCTTTAGTGTATGACGCAATGAAGAATTTACTAGCTTAACACGGAAACGTTGCGAAACAAAAACACAATTTTAAAAAGATTATACAATTTAGCTCTAAATAAACACAATACATTGTACCTACGTACAAATACCCATAAATAGGTAATTTATTTCAAACGAGAAAAAGATAGGCGTGAACGAAATGAGGAATATGGAACAGAAAAGGGTCGGAAAGCGCCTCCCTTTCGATGTACTCGGTTTCAAGGCTATACATACATACATACTCGGGTAGTTGACGAAGGCGAGGGTGTCATTTACGAGCGAAGCTAGCCGAACTTGTACAGTAATTACCATAAGGCGTAAGTTACGGGAGCTTCCAAATGGCCAAAAGGTGTTTTCCGACGAAACGAAACGAAGAAAACACGGAAGGCGCGAGGTCTGAAGCGACCATTAAGTCGGACAAAATCTGATTAAACGGAAGACATTTTCGATCCGGAAAAGAACTGTACCCGGAAACAGACTTATTCCCCAGCTCACGTGAAAACGAACAAATCGAATTAAGATTACGATGAATGTACTCATCCTAAATAGCTAAAAGCGTGCGGTAAAAGGGTCCTGATAAATATTGGAATTGGTTCATAAGATATGTTCCATAAGTTGATCACTGCATGGTTACTGAGAGCTTGTCATGAAGTGACGTAGGTCATAGATTCTCGTAAAGCGACGCCTGGTGAGGCGATGTCAAAGTCTTAGTACAGACTAAACAGGAAGATGGGTTGCAAAACCGAGTGTAGTCAATTCTCGCGTCGTTCTCGCACAAACTCGAGCTGTAAGTCTCTAGCATTACGAAGTATAAGTAGTGTCTTACTTATGAAACATATCTTAAAAACGTATGGTACAATGCGTTGGTTTGATTATGGACTACTAAATTAAATTGGAACCTCAGTTACGTATGAGCTGAAACCTCCATTGCTAAGGGCACGGGGTGGACCTGGGTCGAATGCCCATCTAATATGCTATATGCAACACCCGGAAATACTATAGTACCCCCCCAAAAAAGGGTCTCTAAAAAACACGCAACCTTACCACGAACTAGTTAGTATACCAACATTTCCAAGTATCAAATATACTGTATGAAAGCGTAGCAAAGCCAAGGCCTAGGAAACAGCCGAGTTCTTACAGCGAACGCTATAGCACTAGATATATCTCTAGAAAAGCGCGGTAGCGGATGATTCTTGTTGGTTCAGCTGACAAGGTTGGGCAGATCCACCAGCTTCGTCACCGACTACGGCCCATTGATCATCTCTTGACAGTAGGACGAGGGAAATACTATAAGGGGGAACCTATATAAACCAGTCCTCCACCCAACAACCCAAATAAAGAGAGAGATAGCACCCATTCCATAGCCAAGGCCCAACTAGTCTCAAATCTCAGACTACTCTAACGGAGGGATTATATGACCCGGTACGCGGCAAACGAATCTAGAAGACTTATCCAACAAACTGTCCACCCTTCCTCCCTTATATAACAAATGACACTCTAAACCTTACTCTACCACGATGATGACGATAGTTTTTACCCTGGCCATAGACACTCAAAACTTATTTCCAGAATGGCAATTGAACCGTGAGATTTCTTCCTTGGTTTGTGATGAAAATAACTACAAAAATAAAAAGAAGCAAATGAAGACGATGCGGATTTCCTGTCTAGAGTTCTTTTCTCTCTTGATTTCAAATCTTCATCTTCACTCGCCAAGCAAACCAAGGCTTAGCAGTATAGCAACTTCAAGTTCAACTAGCAAAGCCCGTGTATTCAAAGAGACACCCCCGACTCTTGAAGACGAAGCAGGTGGGAGTGTTAATGCCCTAGCTCTACTGATACTAGGGTGCAGTCGTACGGCACGACCCCGAAATAACACGATGTCTTCCGGTTTGGTTCACATCGTCACACCTCCCTCGACCAGCGTATTAGGAATGATTACTACGTCCCCCAGACCTCTTTATAACACCAACTACGTGTATGGATGAATGGTATCACGTCCAACGCTTTCGAGAATGCAATACAGAAAACGGACGATCTGCTTGGATCTTCGCATTATAGATGATACACTTTCGCATTGGGATGACTAAAATAGGGGGTCTACGAATGACATCTTTTCGGAATCTGATGACAAGATCTCGAGGATGTCCGACTCTCAATGTAGAGAGATAGAATCGAGCGGGATTAACCTTGAAGATGGCGGGAACTTGAGAGGGTCAAGCACGTGTTTGAAAGGGGCCAACTTCTCAAGAGGAATGTCTCTATCACGCAATTCGATTAGATTAAGTTGTAACGAGGGAAAAGTCACTCCAGAAGTAAGAAGTTGAAACAAACGTATTGGATGAACGAAGCGATGTTGTTGAAAGTAGTGAGAAAGTGGAGGTTCAGAGCAAAAAAAGTTCTTATGAGGAGCAGGGAGATGGTCAGATTGGAAAGCTGGAATCCTGTCTATAATGTGAAACGGCAGTGCTCCCCATGAATTTCATACGGCCAGCCAAGCCGGGAGTGTATCCATAATGGTAACCAATAACGCTCCCATGCAGTTGTCCACATGACCAGAGTCCCAGCACCCTATAGGTAATAAAGTGTAAGCGCTCCCGAATCCCAATATATAACCTCCCGGCCCCTCTTAGGAAATATATGGGAAGCATTTTGTTTTGAACCCAACACTTTAGCAAACTCAAATCTATTAGGTCCACAAAAACATGAAGTCCATTGCAATGAGAAATTAGGTGCTACTTCTACCTTCATCTAGGCTATATACAGGGTGTTTCTGATAAGTCTGGCATAAATTAAGGTGCATGCTCTTTGGGCAATTTTGAGTCTGCAATGTTCTATCTTCGGGGCCACTGTTTTCGAGTTATGACTTGAGTGTTTTAGGGATGACCCCTTAATTAAATTACAAATCATTGTCTTTCGGTTTCTTAATTAAATTATAAGGGGTCATCCGTAAAATACTCCAATCTTAACTTGACAACAGTGGGCCGGACAGCAAAATGTCATAGAAGTTACATTTTCGGCTCAAAATCCCCCTTAATTTGTGGCAGACTTATAATAAGTAAGATTTTCTTCACTTACTGATGATGTAATTTATCTGATAATATTCCATCAAGATGCGCGTAAGTGTGACCCGCATCCGGTGTCCGGGAAACCAAATAGATCAATTCAATACATACGCTAACGTGTAGAGTTTAATAATTATATCGAATTATAGTATACACGCTCGGTTTATTTCACTTAATCGATAAATGATTTCAGATCCATAATAATTAATGGCAGTGACTTCATCATTAGATATAATATTCATAACCAATCCGAAATGGCAATTGCGCAGTCAAGTTGAATACATACAGTGTCTCCCTTAACAGTTACCATTGAAGAATAGCGCTGGGTTGGGAGAGCTTTTAATTGCTTGGTAATCTACCGACCGGACTGAAACAGTTGGTAGATATTTGGGTGGACTTGGTGGACTTGAATTTAATAGTGCAAAGGAGGTGGAAACTTGAGTTGTATTTCAAAAAAAGTTATTTTATTACACTAAAAAATTATTTAAAGTTTTACTAGGGAGTTGCTAGTTTCTAAAAATTATAAGGGTACTATAAGGTGGAGACCCTTTGGTCAGAGAGCTACGAAAGGAATGCATAAACTTTCCCTTTCACGCCAAGCCTTTATAGAAGGCATCATTGACGTCATCGTCTTACGGGGGCTTTCACCTTTTCTTCGCAGGCGAGGTGCGGGCGTGGTTTTGAAAAGTTTTGGGGTACCGCTTTTTGGCCCATGACGTCAATGATGTTTATCAGGGGTTTTGGGGAAAATTTGGAGTTTTACGTTGGGGGTGGTTTTGAAGGGGTCTTGGCGTTTTAGGAAAAGTTTGAACTGGTTTTGGGGTTGGCTTGTAAGGGATTGGGAATTTTGTTTTCTCTTATTTTTTAAGTTTTGAATACATGTTTACAAAGTAATTTTCAGAATGGTTTTAACAAAGGATTTTGACATTAAATTTACAAAGTTACAAATTAATTATTTCGCGTGAATTATATGCACCATTTCTTAACACTCCCCCCGGTAATACGAAGTATTACCAAGGGCACAATTTACGCGGAATCGCTGATTTCAAGGTTGCACAAGTGTTGTACGGCACGTTTAATGTTATTATTGTTTTTGGTTCTTACTACACAAGACCGCACTTTTTTATCACGACCGAGTATTACTTCTTGGATGAGGCCGATATTCCACATGTGACGTGGAATCTTTTCGTCGTGTATGAGTACGACGTCTCCGACTTTAAACGCGGCTTCGTTTTTAGCGAGTTTTGAATGGTGAGCGGAACGAAGTTCCATGACGTACTCGCGTCTCCAGCGATTCCATATTTTTTCTATTGTGGCTTCGCGATATTTGAGTCTTTTGGTCATTTCTTGACGTGACATTGGAATTACTTGGTTTTTGGCAAATGTCAATGGCGGCAGTGACGTAATTCTGCGCCCAATAAGAAATTCAGCGGGCGCGAGGGGCATTGGTTCTCTTAAATCATTATAGATATATGTAATAGGTCTACTGTTAATTATTGCTTCTGTCTCAATTAAGATGGTTTCTAATTCGGTATAATTTAACGAGGCTCTACCTAGACATTTTTTAAGGATATTTTTTGTCGAGCGTACTAATCTTTCCCATATTCCTCCTTGCCACGCGGCTCTTTCTACTATAAATTTCCATTTTATCCCTTTATTACCGAAGAATTCTTTTAATTGGTCAAGCTTTAGGTTTTGCCAAATTGTTCTGATATCTGAATTGGCCTTTTTGAATGTTTTGGCGTTGTCTGTGTAGACTATTTCTGGCACGCCTCTCCTAGCTATTATCCTTCTAAAGGCTAATAGGAAGTCATTGGTATTTAGCGACGGAACGAGTTCCAAGTGGATAGCTCGAGTAATGGCACAAGTTGCTAAACAAATGTAGCACTTTTGGTCTTGGGACTTGTTTTTTACTATTAAAGGGCCTGCGAAATCAATACCCATAATTGAGAAGGGAGGGGATTCTGACAGTCTATCTTTTGGTAGTGTAGCGGTAGACATATCACCTGGTTTCGCATTCAACCTTTTACATATGACGCAATCTTTAACTACAGAGCGTGCTAATTGTCTCGCCGAGGGTATCCAATATTTCTCTCTTAACTGCGTGACTGTATCACTAATACCTGCGTGATGGATTTGGATATGGCTTCTAATTATAAGCAGTTTAGCTAATCTATGTCCCTTTGATATTAGTATGGGATGTTTTTCAGAGTAGGAAAAACTGGATTCTTCCAACCGTCCGCCGACGCACAAAATACCAGTTTCGTTCAGGATTGGTTTTAGAGGGGCTATCTTAGAGTTGGGGTGGATTGGTTCTCCATTCTTTAATTGTCTAATTTCAGGTCCAAATTCTAAGGTCTGTACTGATTTTATCCAAGCTATTTCTGCCTTTTGTAATTCTTCCGCACTAACTGGGCCTGTAATTTTGTTTGGATTTCTGAAGTTGTGGGCGGCTCGGAATAAATAGGCTGTTATTCTTAATACCTTATTAAGGTGGTAGTGTTTTGATAAATCAATTAAGGTGTGGATCCCTAGGGGTTTGGTTATATTTATAGCTAGGGTTAGTTTCCTTCTTTCGCTTGCTACGGGTTCTAAATCCTTTTCAGAGGGTTTACGCGAATTTGGCCAATTTTGTTTAGGTTCTTTTAACCACGAGGGTCCTTCCCACCATTTACTATTGTTTTTCATGTCTTCGGCTTTCATGCCTCGGGTAGGAAAATCAGCAGGGTTATCCTTTCCGGGGACGTGGAACCACATTTCCCCTTTGGTTAGTTTTTGGATTTCGGAAACCCGGTTTGATATAAAGGGCTTCCATTGGGTGGAATCGCCGGTGACCCATGCTAAGGCTATTGTAGAGTCGGTCCAATAAAATATTCCCACTAGGTTTTTGGTGAAAACTTGTCTAATGTTGTTTGTAAGCCTAGCTCCTAATAGGCAACCCATTAGTTCTAGCTTGGGAAGTTTTAAATCTAAACTAGGGTCTTGGTTTTTTAGAGGGGTTACTCTCGACTTAGCGGTGACTAGATATGTTCCTATTTGGTTGGCTATTGTTTTATACCTAACATAAACACAGGTGGCGTAGGCTTTTAAACTCGCATCGGAGAAACAATGGAGCTCAATTTCTGCTATTTCGTTTGTGGCTTTGAAATAGTAGTTTCTTTGGATTTTGAGGTGGTGTAGGAGAGGTAATTCATTTACCCATGTTTCGAAAATACCCTTGGTCTCTTGGGGAAGCTCTGTGTCCCAATTTTCCTTGGTTTCCCATAACAATTGTAATAACATTTTTGCCCTAATTGTGAATGGGCAGAGTAGGCCTAAGGGATCGAAAATTTGCGCGATGAAACTAAGCACCTGGCGTTTGGTAAATTTCATAACCTGACTGGTTTTGATTAGGTTGGAGAGGTTAAATGTTAACATGTCCGAATTAGGGTCCCAATTTACACCCAATACTTTATTTTCTATGGTCTCAGTATTTTGTTCGAATAATTTTGGGCCCCCTTGGTTATCATGCTTTGTCCATCTATCTCTTAAATCCTGGGAGTTAGTACCCCATTTTCTAAATCTCATCCCGGCTTCCTTCATTAATTTCGCGGCACTAAGGGATACTTCATAACCTTGGTCTACATTTTCTACTGAGGTGGTGAGGTCGTCGACAAAAAGGTCATTGTTTAGTATATGTCTGGTTAGATCTGGTAGGTCTGTGGCTTGCTGGATGTGGTATTTAATGGTACAGCCTAACAGAAAGGGACTTGAGGTTACCCCAAAGGGTACTCTCGTCATTCTTAGGGTTATGTAATGGCCTATTTTAATACTATCATTTTCCTCCTGGAACCAGATAAACCTTACAGAGTCTTTATCTTCCTCATCCAAAGCTATTTGCAGAAATGCTTTTTCAATATCTGCCACTATTGCTATTTGGTTATTTCGAAATCGGGCAAGAATTAATAGGAGGTTTGGAGTTAAATTGGGACCTGGTAGTAGGCAGTCATTTAGGGAGGGTTTCCCATAGGCATGTGATGAGCCGTCTAAAACGACACGTGTTTTGGTTGTTTGGACATTTTCCCTTTCTACACCCTGGTGTGGCATGTAATACATGCCTGGTTTTGAGATAGTTAATTGGTCTTGGGGTACTACTTCTGCTATGCCTAGTTCTAATTGTTCTTTAATCACGGCCCTATAGCGTTCATAGTAGCTGGGGTCTCTTTGGAATTTCTTTTCTAAACTTTGGGCTCTTTTCATGGCTACAGCTTGGTTGTCTGGTAATGCTTCTTTGCTAAGCTTCCATGGAAATTTCACTACGTAACGACCTTGGGTATCGTCAAACGTAATATCCTCAAAAAAAGTGGTTAAGGCTAGGTCATTGGGATTTTCCTTGATTTCTGAGCTATCAATACCGAGGGTTTCTAAATCAAAGAATGTTTTTAAGGTTTGATTTACTCGTTTTTCCCCTAAGCTAATTAACATGGAAGTTACAGATTGGTTGGATTTAGCTAAGGTTGAGCTCTTTTCTGGTCCACTTAGGCACCAACCTAATTTGGTCTCTAGCGCTACTGTGCGGGGTCCTATTCTTTCTGTTCTCCCGCTGACGATTTCCCAATAAAAATCAGCTCCTATTAGGATATCAATATCAGGTTGCTCTGACTCAATTTCTAAGGCGGGTTCACAAGCTAAACTTATCCCCTTGGTTTTCAGGATTTCTTGAATTTCTGAATCATTGGATTTAGAAAAGTCGTATGTTAAGAACCTTTGGACAATACAAATGATTTCTACTGTTTCATTTGGGTTTTGTTTATTCTCTAAGGTGACCCTTACTCTCTTATGTTTTTCTTGGTGGGGATCTTTGTTTCCGAAACTAAAAACATCTAATTCTTGGTCCCCCACGATAGGTAGGTTTAATTTCGTGGCAAGTTCTTCCTTTATAAAACTACCTTGGCTCCCCCCGTCTAGGAAACACTTAGCTATTCTAGAGTTATTTGGTTGGGAGGGATGTTTAGCTAGGGCTATAGCTCGTTGGAGTAGTACATTTTGGCTGCAGGTTTTAATTGGCGCCAAGGCCATAGTTAGGTTTTCTACTGGATTTTGGTCTTGGTATTTTACGTGCGTTTGGGCGTGGTTGTTTTCCTGACTTTGGTTTTGCACGGGAACTAAATATTGGACTTGGTTCTGGCCCTGATTTTGGATTTGGTAGGCGTTTTGGCTTTGGACTTGCGCCACTAATTGGGTTTGGGCTTGATTGGTTGACCTTTTGTGAGAGGGGTTTTGTTCACATACGGCGAAATGATGCATTCTACCGCATGTTTTGCAATTTCTAAATCTAGATGTACACCTTTGAGCGTCGTGGTTATTGCGAAGGCAGATGTAACATCTTCCGCTATCCCTAATTATTATTCTTTTTTGTTCCATGGTATAATTGGCACAATTTAGGGTTTTATGGGTATCGTTTTTGCAGAATATACAGTAAGTAAATTCCTGGTTTTTAGGAGCTTTATTTACTCCGGTGGCTAACTGGGCAGCTGACGGTCTTCTAGGATTGTTATAATTATGTTCGTACCTTGATCTATTTCTAAACCTATCTGGAATCTTTTCTGAATTTATGGGGCTGACTAAGGGCATTGTTCTCTGACCGTCAACTAACAATTCGGCCATTTCTCTACTCTCCACTTGTCCCCTTAGAAATTCTACTAATTCGTCGGGGTCCCAAACCGATCCATTTGTGGATGGTTTTCTCTGAGCACAGTAGGCGGTCCTTATATCGTTAGGTAAACAGGCTAGAATATTTGGACAAAACCCTTCGGCTTTTACGGTTGGATCTATTCCTAAACTCTTAAGGCTTCTAATGCTAACCTCGCAATTATCTAAAAGGGTACGGAGGGCTTTTACATTGTTTGAATTTGCAACCGGCTGAATTTCTTTTAATTTCTTATACTGGAGATGGACTGCCATGTCATTTTTATCGTACCGTTTTTTAAGAATTTTAACCGCTTCATCGTAAGAACTGTCTACTTCGTCAAATCCGTCGATGGCCTGAAGGGCCTCGCCTTCTAAAAATCCCGTTAAATAAATGAGCTTTTCTACCTTTGAGATGCCTTGTTGTTTTTCGATGACCGCGTTAAACCTTGACCAGAAACAGTTCCATTTCGCGTGGTCTCCTGAGAATGTTGGAATTTTTATCTCCGGCAGCTTGGAGTTGTTTCTGGGTACACTGGCGGGTGGCTGGTTTGGTGTGGCGTTGACTCCGTTGATCTGCGTCGATCCACTATAGTTGGAGGTTGAAGAAGTTCCGTTGGTTTGGTGGGCCTTTCGGGCAGCTCTTTCGGCCTTTAGCTTTAATTCCGAAATTTCCTCACGGAAGGCAATGGTGGCATCTGATTCGGTTTCCATCTCATCATCGTCCGTAATCAGGCTTAGTACTTTGGCGTCCGCGACTATGACGTCATCTTCCCTTTGGATAAGCATGGCAATAGCGTCTTCCACTTCTTCCGCGTCGATGCATGCTCCCTTTAGCAGGCTTTTAAGCGCGTTTATTTTTCTGGTGGCGGCGTTTCTCGCGCTTTTTTGGGAGGCGCGGGCAAGTTTCGTCTCTCTGACTGGATCCGTTGGTTTAGTGTTAGCCATGTTAGTGGCAGAATTCGCGGCGTTTTTGGAGGTTTGTGTAGTCCGCCTGGTCTGCTCGCTTCCAGAGGAGTTGGTGGTGGTTGTTTGGTGTGATCCAGAGGCATTGCATTCGTTTTCGGGATCTGGCATTTACGCGAGGAAGTCCGGTTTAATTACCGAGGAGGTTCGGTTTAATTACCGAGGAGGTCCGGTTTAATTACCGAGGAAGTCCGGTTTAATTACCGAGGAAGTCCGGTTTAATTACCGAGGAAGTCCGGTTTAATTACCGAGGAAGTCCGGTTTAATTACCGAGGAAGTCCGGTTTAATTACCGAGGAAGTTCGGTTTAATTACCGAGGAGTTCAATTAAGATCGGGTTTAAATACCGAGGAAGTCCGTATTAATTTACGAGTTCATTTAAGATCCGGTTTAAATACCGAGGAGTTACGAGGAGTAAAAGTTCGAATTTCCGGTTTGAATACCGAGGTGGATCGCATTAAATTACGAGGAGTAAAAGTTCGATTTACATACCGAAGAGTTCGTTTAAAGGTTCCGGTTTTAATCCCGGGTCTTACGGCACCATGAAGAATAGCGCTGGGTTGGGAGAGCTTTTAATTGCTTGGTAATCTACCGACCGGACTGAAACAGTTGGTAGATATTTGGGTGGACTTGGTGGACTTGAATTTAATAGTGCAAAGGAGGTGGAAACTTGAGTTGTATTTCAAAAAAAGTTATTTTATTACACTAAAAAATTATTTAAAGTTTTACTAGGGAGTTGCTAGTTTCTAAAAATTATAAGGGTACTATAAGGTGGAGACCCTTTGGTCAGAGAGCTACGAAAGGAATGCATAAACTTTCCCTTTCACGCCAAGCCTTTATAGAAGGCATCATTGACGTCATCGTCTTACGGGGGCTTTCACCTTTGCTTCGCAGGCGAGGTGCGGGCGTGGTTTTGAAAAGTTTTTGGGGTACCGCTTTTTGGCCCATGACGTCAATGATGCTTATCAGGGGTTTTGGGGAAAATTTGGAGTTTTACGTTGGGGGTGGTTTTGAAGGGGTCTTGGCGTTTTAGGAAAAGTTTGAACTGGTTTTGGGGTTGGCTTGTAAGGGATTGGGAATTTTGTTTTCTCTTATTTTTTAAGTTTTGAATACATGTTTACAAAGTAATTTTCAGAATGGTTTTAACAAAGGATTTTGACATTAAATTTACAAAGTTACAAATTAATTATTTCGCGTGAATTATATGCACCATTTCTTAACAACCATTGAATAATTGCGGTATTAAATTGGGCTTGTATCAACCCGAAAAATAACTGTTCTTTCCATGGATTCTATGATTTTTGGCGCGGAATTAAAAACCATTTAAAAAGGCGGGGAAAAGGGGACTTTTTTTCTCTCCAGGAAACGAGAAAAATCCGCTGATTTCACGTTTCCGTCATCAATTAGGTATTTTTCAACAAAGTCGGCATCTTTCTTTTTTCCTCTCGCTATGCTACACTTGCTACAAAACCAATTCCACAAAACCGGAGCTACAAAGAGCGACTCATATTAGTACCACAATCGATTAGATGACCCGCGCCTCCTTTTCTCCATTCCCAAGCTACAGTTACGTATTTGCCTTGGAACAAGTAATGGGGTGACATCAAAAAAGGCCATTCTTAAGTCAGGGTTGCTATCATATCTCCGGATGTTTTCACCTTCAACGTCAAACCAGTGGCCAGACAACAGACACGATATCTGTTACCGTATTCCAGGGTGCTCTCTTGGCGATCTAAAAATTTCTGAGTAGATCTAGAACAACTCGCGCTCTGATACGGATCTGTATAAAAAACAGATCAGTACGAATCGCTCACTAAATCCGAACAGATGTTTAGAGGGGAAAAAATAGCGTTAAAAGCTCCGGAAATGCTGAGAATTTTATTTACAGTGCGTGCATTTTGTGGACAACCTTGTGGTATTCTAAGTCGGATTTTACGACGAAATAGAGCAAATCCGATCTTACAGCCGGTAAATAAACTAAGCCTTAAGTCACCTTGACACTTCTCTGACCTTTCGAAGAAATTTTCATCAATTCCAAGAGAGGGGCAGTATCGTCTGCTGAAACGTGACATGCGGTATGTTGGTCCAAAGACGTTAGATCGGGCTAAACAGTTACCAGTCCAGCAAATGTGCTCCGTATTGTTCGAAGCCTTATCTAACGTCTATGACTCTTTGTTGTCCACATACCGTAGGTTCCGTCTTAAGACGACAAGGTGGTCAAACACCGGACTCTATTTAAAAAGTGTCCATAGGGGGTAGGGACATAGAAGGGTGTTGATACATTGTCGTTTCTGCGCTCTCATGATACAAAATGACTACAGAGCAGGCGCCAAAAAGCGAGATGGAAAGCAAAGTTTTACCCTCGTGTCCTTCCCTCTTATTCACAACGAAAAGGTATACTGCGCACATATCATTCCAGGTTCTGTATCAACCCTGGAAGTATGAAGTCAAGCGCCTTCTACTTCATTACCACGAAGGAAGCGCATTCCCAAAAACCAACCCTCGCCTCTTATCCTACATAATAAGGGGCAGCGTGGGAACAAATAATTCCAGAGGCGGCATAGCTACGCCGCCTAATTACAAAGTTTATCTTTTACCGGGCGTTTGCCTTTTCTATTTCGAGGCCCGAGGAGGAAAAAGTGGAGCTTGAGCGAAGATTAAGAATTCAAACGCGTTATGGAAATACAACTGGGAATTTATAAAGAAAACCTAACTAGCTCGATAGCAGCTTGTAGTGACCAAACATAGATTGGAATCTTACGAGAAATTTACCACTTTCCAAGTCGCTTAAGAGGTAGGCGAGAGATTCAAATTTAACTTTTAATCTAAAGTAGCTAGGTGGAAACTTTAGAACAAGGGAGTTAGAACCGAATGTTTTAATGATATAATCTTGGAATATACATTTTTTTTGCCAAGACGAAATTGAATTTTTAAATCAGACAGAAATGGGATATTTTTAATTTTCTCTGGAACGTAAGTAACGTATCTTAGTATAAGTGTGCCATTTCTGAATACTTCCGGACACATTGATTTGCGACAGACAGGACTTAAAGGGTCTCTAAAGAAGTCGGCGGACCGTTGGATTTTTTTTGAAAACGTCGTTATTGACGTCACAATCCCCGGGGGTGAGCAAAACGAAAGTCTTTCCTTCTAGCAAACGCAGCGGGGGGTCTCGGACTCCCGCGGGTCAGAACTGGGGAAATGCAGAAGCAGGGCGGCACTCAACCAATCACAAGAGAGGGGAGGATGGGTCGGGAGAGTTTTTAAAAAAAATAATTCAACGGTCCGCCGACCTCTTTACAGTCCCTTTAAAACAAAAAGACTGGTAACTCTGAAGCCCTATCTAACGTCGTTGGATTCCCATACCGGATAGCGGATATTACCTCTTACCCCTCAAGCAGACGACGCTGCGATTTGAAAAGAGTCCATTGATTAATCTTTTTACTTGACCTGACTATTAAGTTTCTATAATAAGCCTCTTCGATGTAACTAAGGGGTAAAACTTTGCCTTTCATCTCGCTTTTCGGCGTCTGCGCTCTAGGCGTTTTGGGTCCAGCGTGTGCGCAGAGACTGCTATGGATCATCCACCTTGTGTATGTCCCGATAGCGAGAGTTGCCTACCCCCTTATTTACACAGAAGATACTTATACGTATGTTTAACTTATTTGGTCTATTAATTCACTTATGTTTTAAACTTAACTTAAAAAATTCAATTTTCCATCGTTGGAGATGAATTGTTAAATGAATTTTTAATCCTGGTCGCACTTTTTAGGAAGGCGGAGAGGGAAAGATATTTGAAGGAAATTAAATTGAGTCTGAGAGACGCGCGGCTATTAATAAAAGCAAGAGACGACGCGAGTTAGGCTTAACCGAGGCTTAATCAATCAGAAAAGTCAGAGGGAAATTAATTAGGAATATGGACATCTACGCTAAATGCAACATCGGGTATACATACGCGCCCATAAAGAGAATGTTTGGATATATTCGAACATGGAAACAAGAATGAATGTATTAATCAATTGGATTGTTTGAACGTCAACAGCTAGGCAACTCCCTTGGAAATAACGCGGGAAAGACCCGGTACCAAGGCTTAATAATTAATGTTATCGATGCGAAGATCAAATGAGAAATGACGACTCAATCTCAGAAATAAACCTCCAAGGAAACGTTTCCCCAAAATATTCGAAATTATTTCAGAAAACTATGTTTTGATCAATTAAATTTCTATATTTGGCGATAATTTAAATGTTTGGTGAAAGTATGATTTTATGGCTTGTGTTAAGGTCACGAGACTCTATAGACTAGTAGACAGTGAGAATAATTATTTGTAAGTCAATAATGGCTTAAAACTACCTCGTGACATCTTGGACTAAGTAAAGTTAGTTTAGTAAAAAAAAAAGCGAAGTTTCTATTATTAGTCCAAGGTAACATACACGGCTCCAAGGCGACCTTCAGCGATGACCTCACACAACTATCTCCGATGACTATCTCTCATAATGGCTGGCTATACACATAGCCCACTCGATCACGAGCAACTTGCGTCCTTGAGCCTGGATCGAGTGGGCTATGCTATATACAACGAAGGTTGTGCCAATGTAATAACTACAGCCTGAATTAGTTTAATAATATTTTGGCTTCAATTATCAAAGTCTATTCATTTAGGATTAAAATAGCAGCGCAATATTTTTCAATTAATAAATAATTCGAAACCGAAACCCGGAAGGGAAGGTGAGGGGAAAGTTCGCCGCTTCCAATTAGAGAATCCATTATTCATAAGTCTTTCATTAATACAAAATGTATTCCAATACATGCAGTATGAAACGCTTCAAGGCGTGCGCTTGAATTTACGAAACGGTCTCAAAAACCGAGAGATGACATAACAGCTGCGCATTTATGTCCCCCTCATGGGTTTACTTTCATTGATTGTATTTAGGCCAATTTTTTTACTGTTGTATTGACCGCGTCTGATGGTATGTTAAGAGTAACAAAAATCGATAAAAATACTCACGTTTCATTTGAGTGAAGGTCATCTGTTCAACGTGTTGCATGACCGATTGGTAGTCGAGGGTTAACTCGAATTCGTGGGAGATCCAGGGTGTCGTCGTTACTTCTTTGTGCCACATCATGTCCACGTTAGATACTCGGTTTATTAAAGCCGAACCAACCTGTGAAACAAAATTAATTCTCAAACTTAGTCCACTCATCTAGATTATTTACCGAGGCTTAACGTTTGAACTATATAGAAAACTTAAGAGGTCAGAAGTCGGCGATAAAATAGAGTCTGGTGTTCGACCATATGGTTTTTCTAAGGATCCAAAGACGTTTGACATGGTTTCAACCAATACGGACTAAATTTGGTGGACTAGAGACAGTGACTTTGAAGCCTTATCTAACGTATTTGGATAAACATACCGGATGCTCCCTCCCTCTTAGCATTACATGAAGCAGACGATACTTCGGTCCCCCTATTCATAGCCGACTCGATCACGAACTCGACAACACAAACGCGTGCAGCTTGCGTCCTGTTGCGCCTGATCGAGTAGGCTATGTCCCATTGAAAAGAGTCTACTGATCATTCATAATCAGGTCAACGATTAAATCGCGTTTTAAGCCTTGGCAATAATTATTTCATAATAATAATTTAAGTATTGTTGAATGAGATTACTTACTTGTAAGAACGCTGTAGGATCGGTTTCTTTCAAGGCTTCTATACAGAATTGCAAGAGGCCCGTCGTTTGTTGCAGTTTGCTGGTGCAAGTGCCAACTTGTTCCCGTAACGTTTTAACCTTGTAATCCCGTTCTTTCCTGACAAACTCAACCAGCTGCAATTTCCTGGCTTGTATCGCCTCGATCAGAGCGTCGCAGTGTTCAACTATTGACAACTCAAAATCTGCGCAGTTTTCCTATAATTGAGAGAAAAAGTCCGTTAGAGAAATGTCTTAATACCAATAAACACTGACGAATGAATATATTTAGTATATTTTTTCAGTATAACTAATTGTACAGATACGTTATCAAGGACGTTAAAGGAATAGCGACGTAATTTAAAAATTATCTCAAATCTAAAGAAAACCTTACTTTTTTGAGAGTATAAACTCTTCTGATTCCAAATATATGCTTGATTAATATTTAAATATGAAGGAAAACACAGAAAAAACACTTTGAAAACTTGAAATTTGGGGGGCAAAAGCAAATTTGCGGAGAAGATTTTTGGCGGGTTTTCTCCTTGCTACGTCACTCACGGCATCTCGCGGAAAGGCCAAGCGCGCGCGCCCGAGACTCCCGAGTATACCAATGCCGCGCGAATCTGAATAAAATAGGCTTAACGCGGCGCTGAGACCATAGAGATACAAGAGGAACAGTTGAGAGTCATTTTTGTGACGGTTTTAGGGCATTCGCCCCTTCGCATGTGTGATGGGGTGAAAGACTGGTGGCGCCCCCCTATCGACGAGCGAAGGAGTTATTAATAAGGATGAGCTTAGAGTAGTGGCACTCTATGTTAACTCCCTATAGGGAATAATAAGTCAAAACCTCGGAGATGCCATTACTCCATTTTATACGAGCTAAGAGCGGAAAAACGTATTTTATAAATTTTACACCTGTAAAATCTTTTAAAAAACACTTGGAACTTGTATTTCTACTTACTTTCGAGGAAATACCACCGTTTTCTGAAGGTAAGAGTCTTTTTTTATACATTTATTAGTAATAAAAACATTTAAGGCGAGCTAAGCCTTGGTCTTGTAAAACACGGCAGATTAGTGATTAGCGCGAGGATTAGCGTCGTTTTCAAAATCACTCATCTGCCGTGTTTTACAAGACCAAGGCTTAGCTCGCCTTAAATGTCTTTATTACTAATAAATGTATAAAAAAAGACTCTTACCTTCAGAAAACGGTGGTATTTCCTCGAAAGTAAGTAGAAATACAAGTTCCAAGTGTTTTTTAAAAGATTTTACAGGTGTAAAATTTATAAAATACGTTTTTTCGCTCTTAGCTCGTATAAAATGGAGTAATGGCATCTCCGAGGGTTTGACTTATTATGCCCTATAGGGAGTTAACATAGAGTGCCACTACTCCTTATTAATAACTCCTTCGCTCGTCGATAGGGGGCGCCACCAGTCATTCACCCTATCACACATGCGAAGGAGGAGAAGCGAAAAATCCCTCACAAAAACGTTCAAGGACCGCTTTCCCCAATAGTTTGTCTAGGCTTTAATAGTGTTATAATGTCTATGGCTGAGACACTTATAGGCGTCACGTGAGCGACATCAAGAGTGAAAGTTTCTCCTTACTACGTCATCAAGCGAAACAAAATTTTAACTAGGCCTTTTCCAAACACTAAACTTTGATTGCAATTTTACTAATTTCTACGAAACCAAATACAAAAGTAAACATATCATAATAAACTAGATTTTTCAAGGATTTTTTTAGCATTATAAGTTTGTGGGTGACGAAAATTATGTCGCTAACACTTTAACTAAAAAACATTTTTTTATTAGATTTGGACTGTCAAAATAGGCCTAATGAAATTCGCCAGGGTGTTTCTGATAAAGCTATCAGAAACTAAATGGGGTGTTCTTTGGGCGACTTTGAGTTGAAAATATTTTATGACTTTTTCCACCGTTTTAAAATTATGATTTAAGTGTTTTCGGGATGACCATTTAAATTTAATTAAGGGGTCATCCTTAAACACACAAATCATATTCCAAACATAACTCGAAAACAGTGTCGGGATGACCATTTAAATTTAATTAAGGGGTCATGCCTAAAACACACAAATCCTATTCCAAACAAAACTCGAAAACAGTGGCCCGGACGGTAGAATGTCATAGAACATTTTCGACTCAAAAATAGCCCATATTTCATTTCTACTACTCCTTTTCAAATACCCTGTATAAAACCGTAGATTTTCTTATTCACAAAGTTTAGTTAGGCTTATCACGTCCAATAACTAACTGTAAATTAACAGAGAACTTCGTGAGATTTCGCCTAATACTCGCCTAAAAATAATCTTACAAGTTAAATATGGGTACACACACACACACACACACAAAAAAATAAACTCTTTCCAAAGATAGACCAGCTTATTTATCAACGAAGAAGTGCATGGTGAAAGAGGTTTCCATTAAGCGAGCGAGGGAGCGAGGAAGGACCGCACCGCAATATCAAAAATAATACGTGGTACTCTGGCTAGCTATAGTTTTATCCACTTCCCACGTAATAAAAACAGACAAAAGAGGAGACTAGCTAGGAGGCTAAAGTATAAAAACAAAAAAGGCGCCTATCTATCTTTCCTCTTTTTATTTCCCTAGCTGGCTTCTATAGAGATTCTCAAGAATTCTATACGAGAAACGATACAAAACTCTGGAGCGTCAATAGACCATTATCATTATTTTTTAGAAGTAAACGGCGACGCTTTTCTTTTCTTTCTTTCTTGCCTTTTCACCAAGAAAATTCTCACAATAGAGTAGCTGTTACAGAAAAGACTAAAAAATATCCAAGAAGGACAATTCTCGACTCAGAATAGGAATGTGGAAACATGGATATCTGTAAATACTACGTATTATTATGGATTCCCATCTCTTACCTTCACTCCACAAGGCACTTCGCATAGACGCCCGTTCAGCAGAGAAAAAAATACGACTTACAAGCCGCCCCCCCCCCAAATTGTGAGGGAGAGGGAAATTCGTGCGTTCTCTCTTCATGCATGGGCGAAATTTCAAACTCACCACTCAGAGCTGTAGTTCCTTCCCCCACTAGATCTAGCTACTTCCGACTCAATTAGAGCCACCTCACATCGCGTATTTGGGGGCCAACTTTTCGGCCTAGTTGGGAATCCATAATACCTAGTAGTATTATACCTCAGTGACGATACTTTTTGCTGTATCTTGTAAGCAAACTGAAAATTCGTCTGCTAACACATGTGACTCAACTGCAGCGATTTACCTTGTCAGTTGAAATCTTCGAAGGAAACGAACCCATTTCAAATGTAGGAGGTAAAATACCTTGTTGTCTTAAGACATAAAATCCTTATGTGTATCCAAAAACGTTATATATGGCTTCAAAGTAAAGGATTTTGGTGGACTGGTAACCTTGAAGCCCTATATAACGTATTTGGATCCACATACCGGATGTTCCTTCCTAACCCTAAATCAAGCAGACGATATTTCGGTCCCCCTTTTGAAGACTGTCTATTCTTTTTTTGGGGGGTAGGAAATCTTGGTTTTAGAAAAGGTCGTATCATAAATATTTAGGTCTTAAGCAATTTGTTAAAAAGTTCCCGGAAATAGACCAAATTCCGAATTCTCCGTATAAAGGCTTGATGGAAATCTATGACGCCAGAGAGAACATCATTTTACCCATGATACTTTGCCAAATTTATAATAAGACCAACAGCTTATCTTTCTTTTGGCCGTTTCCAAAAAAACTGTCACTGGAGAAAAAATATTGCGTCTTTGATGATACAGCTCGAAATCTTTGCACAATATAGCAGCTCTTGCACCCGTGGGTTGTCCTTAAAACAACATTTTGTCCAAAGGTGACAGTCTGATCTATTGAAGTTTCTTTGGAAGCGGCTCAGCATCCAATCACCCACCTACTTCTAGTGTTTGCTTAAAAAGAGTATCTAGTACCCCAAAAAAAAGTAGAACGTTGGTTGGAAAAAGGCCTATAGAGACCATAGTCCCGAGAAAGAAGAGGCGATAGATGAAGAAACTCTAGGAGATGGGAGAAGGTCCCTTTTCCCTAACTTCTCTTCTCTTATAAAAGGTAAAGTTAATCCCTTGGGAGCTCAGTGTCAACTTATCAGTTCTAGGGATTTGGGATACAGAAAAAAAAAGTAAGTATATATAAGTATATTTAAAAGTCAAACTTCCCCGGAGGAGATCTACAATTTCCCGCCAAGAAGTTAAAAGCTAACTCCAGAAAGAAAAGCACGAAATAAAATAAAAACACTTATTTTGATATAAAATCATCAAACAAGATGTTGCGTAAGAGTAAGCTTACTTTAAACGGGCCTGTAAAGATGGCATTGGCGGGTGCGGGTAAAAATTATTTAAAATACGCCAGGGACACGTGACCTTGGTTGGAGAGGCGTGGCTCAAAGAAACTTAGTTAGAACGATATATATTTTGAAAACTATATATAGAACTTCGGGGAATTGGCGCTGCAATTTCAGGGAAAACCAAGTACTAGAAATGTTCAGTCCCACTCCATGTGGAGTCTTTGTACCATGACTTCACGTGGTGCCTGTAACGTATTTCCAATCGTTTTTAACCACCTTCCAATGCCTTCTTTCAAGTCACTTTATAGTAAGTTCGCCAATTGTATCGTCACCAACTTGCACACGTAAGGAAAAGTTTAAATTATCTTGTTCCTTTTTATCTCTGTCGCTATACCCCGCCTCTTCTTTCATACCCCTCCGTCCCGTGGAAGGGGGTCCGGAACTATGACGCGCGCCCAGATTACTCTGTTCTCCATTCCTACTTTTAAAATCAAATCTATCCCTGACAGTACGTACTAATGGCGGCGTACCATTAAACGCATATTTCTCTGTAGTAACTTCCTGTGTTACTAACGAAATAGTTTATTGATTGTTAAACTTTGAAACGGTCATAACTCTAGCTTAAAGTAACTTCCATAGAATTCCCTTGAGAATGAGATAGTCCTAATTGTCATTTATCCCATGATACCAAAATACTTTGCAGTTTAGCACTAGTTTTCAATCAGAGTTCGTGATAACAATGTTTTTTGTCCCAATACGAAAAAAGAAGGCACCAACCAGACGGACGGACAGGACAAGGACAACCTCTGGGAGTTTGGATCGATATAAAACTCCCCACGTGGTGGTGCTTCAAGTAACGAAATTAATTCTTTGAAGACCACCCAAAAAAATTTAGTTCGCAAAGTTATACGATTCTAGAAAAAGGTTTTTCTTAGCAATGCTCGGAAGGTTTTTTTGGGGGCTAGCGGAATTGTTGGGGTTCTTTTGTTAAAGAAATTCCTTTTGAGTACTTACGGTGACTTTTTCCGTCATTCCTTTGAGTCGTTGAATGAATTCCGTGGCGCTCTTCGCCTTCTCGGACAACGCTTGCAAGTTCTGCGAAAGCTCGGTCTGTCAAAAGAAACAAAAGACTAAAATTAATATCACAGTCAACTTACATTCAACTCAAAATAATCATAAATGCGCGTACAAGCGCAGATCCCATAACCGTGTTTTTATCTCAATGCGCATTTACTGTTTCGAACTTTCTCACGATTAAAGGGATACGTCCGGCTAGAATGTTTTAAGTTTTAAATCGAAGGAACGTATAAAATAATGTATATATCAATTGGAACCATATTTCTATCTATAACATTAAAGACGATATGAGCAATTAAGTTTCCGTAATGGACACTACGCGTTAGGCTTACCCGCGAAGCACTAGGAAGTACCGCTATTGGACGTCTAGCACCACCTGACTGATTCCTCCAATAAGGGTACGTCCCAGTGCTTCGCGTGAAAGCCTAACGCATAGTGTCCATTACGGAAACTTAGTTGCTCGTATCTTTTTTTGATATTGTAGATAGAAACAAGGTTCCAATTGATATATTCATTATCTTAAACGCTTTTTAGATTAAATAAAGAAAAGTCCCCCTTTAAACGTTTATCTTCTATATCTATGTAATCAAAATTCCTGACTGACTGACTGATAATCAACACCAGGGAGGAGGAATTCCTCCTCCCTGATCAACACCCAAAACCTTCCGCTTTACCCTGGTTACTGAAAATAGTTTGGAAGGAGGATTTTAGTGTTAAACATGCTACCATCAGTGCTGACGGCAACGCTACTAGTTTCATCATAAATATACGAGTATTAAACGAATTGACGAATTAGGCCTAACTGTAATTATATTTTTCTGATGTAGAGAAAAAAGGTCACTTTACAAATCTCAACGTTTTAGCCCGAAAATCATTTTAATAAAGCACGAAAATACAGAAAAACCCCGGGGCGCAAACTTTAGGGCATAGATTAGGTAATGTACAACGCCGGGAGAAGAGAAGAGACTCGGGTAAAATATAGAATGTACATACAGTACGACGCCACCTCATAGAAAGCGAGCGTGGCTATCTTATTTCCAAATTAATATTCGCAACAGCGTATCGTACACAGGAGCAAAAGAGCGCGTTCCAAGGCGATAAATAACCCGAGAAAAGGGGAAGGATGTATACGTTGCTATATAAAATTCTCCCCCCCCCTTCATGAATGCGGGAGGCGCCAAGGCTTAAGGGAAGAGGACAGGGACCCAGGACAGAATGTGTCCTTTAAATTTAACGACTCTGACAACCCCTTTTCCGCCCCGGCCATCATTCTAAAAGAAGGGGTGCCGGGTGGGAGTAAGAATATCAGCAACAAAACGAACAATAATTCTAAACTCGCAACGACTTGCTAGCATTTCCTCAGGTCTATCTGAGTGAATATGTTAGATACTCGCGTGAAAAGACGCGTACTGAAAATACTTAGTTTAAAGAATAGAAGGATTCATACCATTTACACAAGAAGGCCTGGCTTTAAACTCACCCAGTGAGTCAGGCCTCTGTGTAACACGTGAAGCCTGGCCTCCATCATGTGTAAATGGTATAAATCCTCCTAGTCTGTAAACTTCGTATTGACAAAAAAGAAATTAAAATCATACAATAGATGAGCCGTAAAACTGTCTGGGCACCGAATACCTTGTTTTTTCATGAGTTTACCGTTTTTATTTAACTTTCATTGGTTATCTGCAAGCGTTTTTGTAAAGTTTTTAAAAAAACTTAAAAGGGATACTCTTGGCAAGGTTTATTTCCTTTTTGTAATTGAAAGAGCATGTAAAATAATGAATATTTCAATTGGAACCATGTTTCTAACTACAATATGAATAATTAAGTTTCCGTAATGGACACTACGCGTTAGGCTTTCCCGCAAAGCACTAGGAAGTACCCCTATTGGACGAATCCGTGAGGTGGTACTAGGCGTTCAATAGGGATACTCCCTAGTGCTTCGTCGAAAAGCCTAACGCGTAGTGTCCATTACTTACTTAATTGGTCGTATCTTCTTTAATATTGTAGATAGAAACATGATTCCAATTGACATATTCATTATTTTATACTCTGTTTTAATGAAAAAATCTAGCCTCCCTTAAATTATATCCAAATTTACAGTTACAATACTCACAATGGAATTGAATAAATTCACGCTATCTCGAATAGCTTACGGAAATAAGAAAACAAAACCATGGAAAAATATTTTATATCGCGTATTTTTTCCATTGTGGAAATCGTACCTAAGTTAAGCAGCGTCGTAACACTGGTAAACCGTTATCTACGCAACTTCGAATGTGGTACATTCTCGAGGTAAGAATTAAAGGCCAGATATATTTTTGTTTGGACGTCGGGCGTCGGTCGTCTCGCCTTCTTGTATTCGAAAACAAATTCCATACTTTTGTTGAAGCGAAATTTTGATGGCACTACCCATTTACGAAATGGCCATTTTCCCCAAAAGGCATTTGGATATCGTACTATTTTTCTAACACAAGGAAAGGAAGCTCTTTCTCTATGGCTACACACGCCGCTACACGATATTGGAAACGATTTCCTCGATTCAAAGGATTTCTTTATAAAGAGTGTTTTAGCAATATTACGGTATTATTTTCTTACAATCTAGTGCGGTGTTTGGCCATGACTGGACTGTGTGTGTGTGTGTGTCGTGAGCTTTTAAACCTGTGCCGTGAGATATTCATATCAAGTTTAAAATTTGTAGACAAATAATCGTTAATAGGGTTCATAGAGAAAATTTACATAATACAGGGTCTTTCTGATAAGTCTGCCATAAATTAAGGGGGATGTTTTTGGGTGCACGATTTCGAGTGGAAAATGTAACTTCTATGACATTTTGTCCTAAGGGGCTCTGTTTTTCAAGTTAAAGTTTACAGTATTTTACGAATGACCCCTTAAAATTTAATTAAGAAACTGTACTAGACAATGATTTCTAATTTAAATAAGGGGTCATCACTAAAACACTCAAATCAGAAATCGAAAACAGTGGCCTTTGAGGCCAAATGTCCAAAGAACGAACATCCCCTTTAATTTATGCCAGACTTATCATAAACACCCTGCATATTACTGAATAGGTCTATGCCACGTGGTAGTTTTAATTCATTTTTGTCCTACAAATAATAATTCTCACCGTCTCAATAGTCTAGTGCCCCCTTTTAACACAGGCTATAAAATCATATTTTGAACAGAATTTAGTCGTTTGTGTCAAAGTCAAATATCGAAATTATTCAAAACAAATTTCTCTGAAATGGAAAAGATAAATTCACATGGCAAGATGCGCCATATATTTATAATCGGACCAATTATAACCACATTGTAACATTTGGGAAACACTGATCCACTGTTTTCCTACTACGCCGATTAAGTATATTTGTAAAATGATTCGTAAATAATTTTCTACTTTAATTACACTTAAACATATTTCTTTCGTCTTAACAAGTTTACGTGTTTTCCCTTTCAGCGCGGTGCAGCATGGATGACCACTTCCGGGAAACCATATACCACACCAGGCCAGCTGCAAGGGCAACCTATCAACACGTTGAAAATGCAAACTTGAGAACCTGCATGCATGGACCAACAAGCTAGAGCGGGGAGACGACCGGGGGTCCTTAGTCAGGACAGCAAACAAAAGCGACAAGCGGTGTCCAGACTAAATGCGATCCTATTAACCCCTTCTAACCCCAACCCTTGTTGGCGCGAAACGGAAACTGAAACAATGGAGAGAAACGCGCCCATACTGCGTCAGAGAATGAAACCCTTTCCCCACGCTGCAGAGTACATGGTCGCGTATAACTGTCAAGAATTATTTTTATAAAAATGCACGCGTGAAGGTTGGTAGCTATAGCTGGTGATGCCGTGGAAAGAGAGAGGATAAACCGTGGAATACCTCAGGGATGGGTTCAGTTTACAGAAAGGGAACGAAAAGATACTAAGCCTTGGTGGTCCCTGACAAATGGTATCAGCTCAACCGGGCAACGAGCGAAAAGGAGGAACCGGCTTTTGAATCCGGAAATTCGCAAACTACGCAAGCGGGATTATAAAAGGAAAGTTCCTATCTTCCCTTCAAGGACAGTTGAACAAAGGGGACTAGCAACTAAATACCATTATCTCAATATTGTCTGCTCGATACAGGGTTAACTAGCCCCAACTCCTTAGACAGGGCTTCAACGCTATCAGCCCACGAAAATCCTTATTGTTTAAGGCATAAGTTATGCTCAATAGGTATGATACTTCATATACTTCGTAATGGTAGAGACTTACAGAGTGATAGTTCGAGAACGACGCCAGAATTAACTATACGCGGTTTTACAGTCCATCTTCCTATTTAGTCTGTACAGCGCATCACCAGGCTTCGCTTTACGAGAATCTATAAAATTTCACCTATACGTCACACAAGCTCTCAGTAGCCAGTGACAAACTTATGGAACATATCTTATGAACTTATGTTTAAAGTCATATCTAACGTGTTTGGATCCACATACACAAGGAAAGACTGAAGCCAAACATCAGCCTCTATTTTACCCTCCGACTTTTAAAAATGGTTTATTTAATCGTAAACATTTGATCGCCGATCAAATTCAGAATCAATTTAATTTTACCCGTTTCCCCGTCATTTAAGTCGCGGCAAAAGTATCTGAAGGATTCTAGTCCCGTCTTTAAGGTCCTTGTTTGCATTAAGTCGCTGAGGGTTGGCTCCCGAGATGGCCTCTTTTCCTTCTCATTTTAACCCGGGCCCATTGCTATAAGAGCAAGGAGGATTTATTAGCGGAGAGGTTCTAAAACCCCTTTTTTTTGCGCAAGAGATAGAGCAGAAAATATGGGACGTGACGTTACTCGTGGGAGTCCACACGAATTTTGGTTAGAAGTACGTAGGGTTAGGATACAGCATACAGGTATTTTAGAACGTGGAGTGATACCAGGTGCGAAATATATTAAACTTTTGGCCTACTAGAAGTTTTTAATGATATAATTTTTTATTTTTTGTAAACTGAGCTATACTAGAAAAGTAGGCTAAATTATTGGGGTTATCTGAGCTATACTAGAAAAATAGGCTAAATTATTTGGGTTATCTGGGACGTACTAGAAAAATAACCTAAATTAATTGGATTATCTACGATATACTAGAAAAATAGGCTAAATGTTTTGAGTTATTTCGAACATACTAAAAGTATAGGCTAAATTTTTGAGTTATTTCGAACATACTAAAAGTATAGGCTAAATTTTTTGAGTTATTTCGAACATACTAAAAGTATAGGCTAAATTTTTTGAGTTATTTGGAACATACTAGAGTATAGGCTAAATTTTTTGAGTTATTTGGAACATACTAAAAGTATAGGCTAAATTACAACCCCTACCAAAAGTATATATATATTATAACAAAACGTTTTGACCAAGCAAACGAAGGGGTCCCTAATTTCCTACCATCTTTAAACCGTCCTACTTCGAGTCGTGGGAATTTGACATAATCACAAAAGCTACTCCTATTCTCCTAAGCCTATTTGCTGTACCTCCAGTTTCTGATATTTTGCGCGTACTGATACCTAAACATAGTTCGCTGAATGGTGATGAAAGATCAAGCGAAAAAGATACTTCTCAAATAATTAATATGATTTAAATCCAATAATCAGAGATAATTTTCATTTTTGTATTTTTCTCGTGATTCATTTATTTCAAGCTACTAAATTTAGGCGAGCGTATTTACGTCAATGTATTCGACGATACTGTCGATACAAAATATTTAAACTAAAATTAATCCTTGCAAATACAGGCGCGGTAAGGCTCCTTGGTGCGCAGCGTTGGCGCGTTTGGGACAAGAGTCGATAGGAATAATCTAATCTCACGCGTTCTCGCTTCCCCCTAGAGCGAAAAGAGAGAGAAAGAGCGAGATGAAGAGAGAAGGAAGAGGCTGAGGATCGACTCAGAGACCGGAGGCTCAAGCAGCGCCTCACTTTCATATGGCGGCCAATTCAAGAAGCTGAACAAACCCTACACCCTACAGGGATTGAGAGCGCTTGCTAATAGCTATCAAATTTCTCAAAGAACAGAGGATTATTCGGCTCGAGAATAATTTTATTTTTTCCCCCCCCCCCCCCCGCCTCTTAAAGACGAAATTAATACCAGTAAATTTATTTTAAATGAATCCCAAGCAATCGAATAATTACTAGGACCTAGGAGCTTAAAGCTAAAACTTCGGCCAAGGAAAATTTTTACCAAATACATTTATTCCTTCAGGGAAAAATTCCAAAAATAAACAGCAGTTCTTCTGTTCAAGTAAAAATAAACAGCAGTTCTCTATTCGAAGTAAAAATAAACAGCAGTTCTCCGTTCGAAGTAAAAATAAACAGCAGTTCTCCGTTCGAAGTAAAAATAAACAGTAGTTCTCCGTTCGAAGTAAAAATAAATATAGCAGTTCTCCGTTCGAAGTAAAAATAAACAGTAGTTCTCCGTTCGAAGTAAAAATAAATATAGCAATTCTCCATTCGAAGTAAAAATAAATATAGCAGTTCTCGAGATGAAGTAAAAATAAACAGCAGTTTTGCAGGTGAAGAAATAATAAATAGCAGTTCTCGAGATGAAGTAAAAATAAACAGCAGTTTTCCAGGTGAAGAAATAATAAATAGCAGTTTTCCAGGTGAAGAAATAATAAATAGCAGTTTTACAGGTGAAGAAATAATAAATAGCAGTTTTACAGGTGAAGAAATAATAAATAGCAGTTTTACAGGTGAAGAAATAATAAATAGCAGTTTTACAGGTGAAGAAATAATAAATAGCAGTTTTACAGGTGAAGAAATAATAAATAGCAGTTTTACAGGTGAAGAAATAATAAATAGCAGTTTTACAGGTGAAGAAATAATAAATAGCAGTTTTACAGATGAAGAAATAATAAATAGCAGTTTTCCAGATGAAGAAATAATAAATAGCAGTTCTCCAGATGAAGAAATAATAAATAGCAGTTCTCCAGATGAAGTAAAAATAAATATAGCAGTTCTCCAGATGAAGTAAAAATAAATATAGCAGTTCTCCAGATGAAGTAAAAATAAATATAGCAGTTCTCCAGATGAAGTAAAAATAAATATAGCAGTTCTCCAGATGAAGTAAAAATAAATATAACAGTTCTCCAGATGAAGTAAAAATAAATATAACAGTTCTCCAGATGAAGTAAAAATAAATATAGCAGTTCTCCAGATGAAGTAAAAATAAATATAGCAGTTCTCCAGATGAAGTAAAAATAAATATAGCAGTTCTCCAGATGAAGTAAAAATAAATATAGCAGTTCTCCAGATGAAGTAAAAATAAATATAGCAGTTCTCCAGATGAAGTAAAAATAATATAGCAGTTCTCCAGATGAAGTAAAAATAAATATAGCAGTTCTCCAGATGAAGTAAAAATAAATATAGCAGTTCTCCAGATGAAGTAAAAATAAATATAGCAGTTCTCCAGATGAAGTAAAAATAAATAGCAGTTCTCCAGATGAAGTAAAAATAAATAGCAGTTCTCCAGATGAAGTAAAAATAAATATAGCAGTTCTCCAGATGAAGTAAAAATAAATAACAGTTCTCCAGATGAAGTAAAAATAAATAACAGTTCTCCAGATGAAGTAAAAATAAATAACAGTTCTCCAGGTGAATAAATAACAAATAACAGTTTTCCAGGTGAAGAAATAATAAATAGCAGTTCTCCGATTGAAGTAAAAATAAACAGCAGTTCTCCGATTGAAGTAAAAATAAACAGCAGTTCTCGAGATGAAGTAAAAATAAACAGCAGTTTTGCAGGTGAAGAAATAATAAATAGCAGTTCTCGAGATGAAGTAAAAATAAACAGCAGTTTTGCAGGTGAAGAAATAATAAATAGCAGTTTTCCAGGTGAAGAAATAATAAATAGCAGTTTTCCAGGTGAAGAAATAATAAATAGCAGTTTTCCAGGTGAAGAAATAATAAATAGCAGTTTTACAGGTGAAGAAATAATAAATAGCAGTTTTACAGGTGAAGAAATAATAAATAGCAGTTTTACAGGTGAAGAAATAATAAATAGCAGTTTTACAGGTGAAGAAATAATAAATAGCAGTTTTACAGGTGAAGAAATAATAAATAGCAGTTTTACAGGTGAAGAAATAATAAATAGCAGTTTTACAGGTGAAGAAATAATAAATAGCAGTTCTCCAGATGAAGTAAAAATAAATATAGCAGTTCTCCAGATGAAGTAAAAATAAATATAGCAGTTCTCCAGATGAAGTAAAAATAAATATAGCAGTTCTCCAGATGAAGTAAAAATAAATATAGCAGTTCTCCAGATGAAGTAAAAATAAATATAGCAGTTCTCCAGATGAAGTAAAAATAAATATAGCAGTTCTCCAGATGAAGTAAAAATAAATATAGCAGTTCTCCAGATGAAGTAAAAATAAATATAGCAGTTCTCCAGATGAAGTAAAAATAAATATAGCAGTTCTCCAGATGAAGTAAAAATAAATATAGCAGTTCTCCAGATGAAGTAAAAATAAATATAACAGTTCTCCAGATGAAGTAAAAATAAATATAACAGTTCTCCAGATGAAGTAAAAATAAATATAGCAGTTCTCCAGATGAAGTAAAAATAAATATAGCAGTTCTCCAGATGAAGTAAAAATAAATATAGCAGTTCTCCAGATGAAGTAAAAATAAATATAGCAGTTCTCCAGATGAAGTAAAAATAAATATAGCAGTTCTCCAGATGAAGTAAAAATAAATATAGCAGTTCTCCAGATGAAGTAAAAATAAATATAGCAGTTCTCCAGATGAAGTAAAAATAAATATAGCAGTTCTCCAGATGAAGTAAAAATAAATATAGCAGTTCTCCAGATGAAGTAAAAATAAATATAGCAGTTCTCCAGATGAAGTAAAAATAAATATAGCAGTTCTCCAGATGAAGTAAAAATAAATATAGCAGTTCTCCAGATGAAGTAAAAATAAATATAACAGTTCTCCAGATGAAGTAAAAATAAATATAACAGTTCTCCAGATGAAGTAAAAATAAATATAGCAGTTCTTCAGATGAAGTAAAAATAAATATAGCAGTTCTTCAGATGAAGTAAAAATAAATAGCAGTTCTTCAGATGAAGTAAAAATAAATAGCAGTTCTTCAGATGAAGTAAAAATAAATAGCAGTTCTCGAGATGAAGTAAAAATAAACAGCAGTTCTGCAGGTGAAGAAATAATAAATAACAGTTTTCCAGGTGAATAAATAACAAATAACAGTTTTCAAGGTGAATAAATAACAAATAACAGTTTTCCAGGTGAAGAAATAATAAATAGCAGTTCTCCGATTGAAGTAAAAATAAACAGCAGTTCTCCGATTGAAGTAAAAATAAACAGCAGTTCTCGAGATGAAGTAAAAATAAACAGCAGTTTTGCAGGTGAAGAAATAATAAATAGCAGTTCTCGAGATGAAGTAAAAATAAACAGCAGTTCTCGAGATGAAGTAAAAATAAACAGCAGTTTTGCAGGTGAAGAAATAATAAATAGCAGTTTTCCAGGTGAAGAAATAATAAATAGCAGTTTTCCAGGTGAAGAAATAATAAATAGCAGTTTTCCAGGTGAAGAAATAATAAATAGCAGTTTTACAGGTGAAGAAATAATAAATAGCAGTTTTACAGGTGAAGAAATAATAAATAGCAGTTTTACAGGTGAAGAAATAATAAATAGCAGTTTTACAGGTGAAGAAATAATAAATAGCAGTTTTACAGGTGAAGAAATAATAAATAGCAGTTTTACAGGTGAAGAAATAATAAATAGCAGTTTTACAGGTGAAGAAATAATAAATAGCAGTTCTCCAGATGAAGTAAAAATAAATATAGCAGTTCTCCAGATGAAGTAAAAATAAATATAGCAGTTCTCCAGATGAAGTAAAAATAAATATAGCAGTTCTCCAGATGAAGTAAAAATAAATATAGCAGTTCTCCAGATGAAGTAAAAATAAATATAGCAGTTCTCCAGATGAAGTAAAATAAATATAGCAGTTCTCCAGATGAAGTAAAAATAAATATAGCAGTTCTCCAGATGAAGTAAAAATAAATATAGCAGTTCTCCAGATGAAGTAAAAATAAATATAGCAGTTCTCCAGATGAAGTAAAAATAAATATAGCAGTTCTCCAGATGAAGTAAAAATAAATATAGCAGTTCTCCAGATGAAGTAAAAATAAATATAACAGTTCTCCAGATGAAGTAAAAATAAATATAACAGTTCTCCAGATGAAGTAAAAATAAATATAGCAGTTCTCCAGATGAAGTAAAAATAAATATAGCAGTTCTCCAGATGAAGTAAAAATAAATATAGCAGTTCTCCAGATGAAGTAAAAATAAATATAGCAGTTCTCCAGATGAAGTAAAAATAAATATAGCAGTTCTCCAGATGAAGTAAAAATAAATATAGCAGTTCTCCAGATGAAGTAAAAATAAATATAGCAGTTCTCCAGATGAAGTAAAAATAAATATAGCAGTTCTCCAGATGAAGTAAAAATAAATATAGCAGTTCTCCAGATGAAGTAAAAATAAATATAGCAGTTCTCCAGATGAAGTAAAAATAAATATAGCAGTTCTCCAGATGAAGTAAAAATAAATATAGCAGTTCTCCAGATGAAGTAAAAATAAATATAACAGTTCTCCAGATGAAGTAAAAATAAATATAACAGTTCTCCAGATGAAGTAAAAATAAATATAGCAGTTCTTCAGATGAAGTAAAAATAAATATAGCAGTTCTTCAGATGAAGTAAAAATAAATAGCAGTTCTTCAGATGAAGTAAAAATAAATAGCAGTTCTTCAGATGAAGTAAAAATAAATAGCAGTTCTTCAGATGAAGTAAAAATAAATAGCAGTTCTCGAGATGAAGTAAAAATAAACAGCAGTTCTGCAGGGGAAGAAATAATAAATAACAGTTTTCCAGGTGAAGAAATAATAAATAAGTTTTCCAGGTGAATAAATAACAAATAACAGTTTTCCAGGTGAATAAATAACAAATAACAGTTTTCCAGGTGAAGAAATAATAAATAGCAGTTCTCCGATTGAAGTAAAAATAAACAGCAGTTCTCCGATTGAAGTAAAAATAAACAGCAGTTCTCGAGATGAAGTAAAAATAAACAGCAGTTTTGCAGGTGAAGAAATAATAAATAGCAGTTCTCGAGATGAAGTAAAAATAAACAGCAGTTTTGCAGGTGAAGAAATAATAAATAGCAGTTTTCCAGGTGAAGAAATAATAAATAGCAGTTTTCCAGGTGAAGAAATAATAAATAGCAGTTTTCCAGGTGAAGAAATAATAAATAGCAGTTTTCCAGGTGAAGAAATAATAAATAGCAGTTTTACAGGTGAAGAAATAATAAATAGCAGTTTTACAGGTGAAGAAATAATAAATAGCAGTTTTACAGGTGAAGAAATAATAAATAGCAGTTTTACAGGTGAAGAAATAATAAATAGCAGTTTTACAGGTGAAGAAATAATAAATAGCAGTTTTACAGGTGAAGAAATAATAAATAGCAGTTTTACAGGTGAAGAAATAATAAATAGCAGTTTTACAGGTGAAGAAATAATAAATAGCAGTTTTACAGGTGAAGAAATAATAAATAGCAGTTCTCCAGATGAAGTAAAAATAAATATAGCAGTTCTCCAGATGAAGTAAAAATAAATATAGCAGTTCTCCAGATGAAGTAAAAATAAATATAGCAGTTCTCCAGATGAAGTAAAAATAAATATAGCAGTTCTCCAGATGAAGTAAAAATAAATATAGCAGTTCTCCAGATGAAGTAAAAATAAATATAGCAGTTCTCCAGATGAAGTAAAAATAAATATAGCAGTTCTCCAGATGAAGTAAAAATAAATATAGCAGTTCTCCAGATGAAGTAAAAATAAATATAGCAGTTCTCCAGATGAAGTAAAAATAAATATAGCAGTTCTCCAGATGAAGTAAAAATAAATATAACAGTTCTCCAGATGAAGTAAAAATAAATATAGCAGTTCTCCAGATGAAGTAAAAATAAATATAGCAGTTCTCCAGATGAAGTAAAAATAAATATAGCAGTTCTCCAGATGAAGTAAAAATAAATATAGCAGTTCTCCAGATGAAGTAAAAATAAATATAGCAGTTCTCCAGATGAAGTAAAAATAAATATAGCAGTTCTCCAGATGAAGTAAAAATAAATATAGCAGTTCTCCAGATGAAGTAAAAATAAATATAGCAGTTCTCCAGATGAAGTAAAAATAAATATAGCAGTTCTCCAGATGAAGTAAAAATAAATATAGCAGTTCTCCAGATGAAGTAAAAATAAATATAGCAGTTCTCCAGATGAAGTAAAAATAAATATAGCAGTTCTCCAGATGAAGTAAAAATAAATATAGCAGTTCTCCAGATGAAGTAAAAATAAATATAGCAGTTCTCCAGATGAAGTAAAAATAAATATAGCAGTTCTCCAGATGAAGTAAAAATAAATATAGCAGTTCTCCAGATGAAGTAAAAATAAATATAACAGTTCTCCAGATGAAGTAAAAATAAATATAACAGTTCTCCAGATGAAGTAAAAATAAATATAGCAGTTCTTCAGATGAAGTAAAAATAAATATAGCAGTTCTTCAGATGAAGTAAAAATAAATAGCAGTTCTTCAGATGAAGTAAAAATAAATAGCAGTTCTTCAGATGAAGTAAAAATAAATAGCAGTTCTTCAGATGAAGTAAAAATAAATAGCAGTTCTCGAGATGAAGTAAAAATAAACAGCAGTTCTGCAGGGGAAGAAATAATAAATAACAGTTTTCCAGGTGAAGAAATAATAAATAACAGTTTTCCAGGTGAATAAATAACAAATAACAGTTTTCCAGGTGAATAAATAACAAATAACAGTTTTCCAGGTGAAGAAATAATAAATAGCAGTTCTCCGATTGAAGTAAAAATAAACAGCAGTTCTCCGATTGAAGTAAAAATAAACAGCAGTTCTCGAGATGAAGTAAAAATAAACAGCAGTTTTGCAGGTGAAGAAATAATAAATAGCAGTTCTCGAGATGAAGTAAAAATAAACAGCAGTTTTGCAGGTGAAGAAATAATAAATAGCAGTTTTCCAGGTGAAGAAATAATAAATAGCAGTTTTCCAGGTGAAGAAATAATAAATAGCAGTTTTCCAGGTGAAGAAATAATAAATAGCAGTTTTCCAGGTGAAGAAATAATAAATAGCAGTTTTACAGGTGAAGAAATAATAAATAGCAGTTTTACAGGTGAAGAAATAATAAATAGCAGTTTTACAGGTGAAGAAATAATAAATAGCAGTTTTACAGGTGAAGAAATAATAAATAGCAGTTTTACAGGTGAAGAAATAATAAATAGCAGTTTTACAGGTGAAGAAATAATAAATAGCAGTTTTACAGGTGAAGAAATAATAAATAGCAGTTTTACAGGTGAAGAAATAATAAATAGCAGTTCTCCAGATGAAGTAAAAATAAATATAGCAGTTCTCCAGATGAAGTAAAAATAAATATAGCAGTTCTCCAGATGAAGTAAAAATAAATATAGCAGTTCTCCAGATGAAGTAAAAATAAATATAGCAGTTCTCCAGATGAAGTAAAAATAAATATAGCAGTTCTCCAGATGAAGTAAAAATAAATATAGCAGTTCTCCAGATGAAGTAAAAATAAATATAGCAGTTCTCCAGATGAAGTAAAAATAAATATAGCAGTTCTCCAGATGAAGTAAAAATAAATATAGCAGTTCTCCAGATGAAGTAAAAATAAATATAGCAGTTCTCCAGATGAAGTAAAAATAAATATAGCAGTTCTCCAGATGAAGTAAAAATAAATATAGCAGTTCTCCAGATGAAGTAAAAATAAATATAGCAGTTCTCCAGATGAAGTAAAAATAAATATAGCAGTTCTCCAGATGAAGTAAAAATAAATATAACAGTTCTCCAGATGAAGTAAAAATAAATATAACAGTTCTCCAGATGAAGTAAAAATAAATATAGCAGTTCTTCAGATGAAGTAAAAATAAATATAGCAGTTCTTCAGATGAAGTAAAAATAAATAGCAGTTCTTCAGATGAAGTAAAAATAAATAGCAGTTCTTCAGATGAAGTAAAAATAAATAGCAGTTCTTCAGATGAAGTAAAAATAAATAGCAGTTCTCGAGATGAAGTAAAAATAAACAGCAGTTCTGCAGGGGAAGAAATAATAAATAACAGTTTTCCAGGTGAAGAAATAATAAATAACAGTTTTCCAGGTGAATAAATAACAAATAACAGTTTTCCAGGTGAATAAATAACAAATAACAGTTTTCCAGGTGAAGAAATAATAAATAGCAGTTCTCCGATTGAAGTAAAAATAAACAGCAGTTCTCCGATTGAAGTAAAAATAAACAGCAGTTCTCGAGATGAAGTAAAAATAAACAGCAGTTTTGCAGGTGAAGAAATAATAAATAGCAGTTCTCGAGATGAAGTAAAAATAAACAGCAGTTTTGCAGGTGAAGAAATAATAAATAGCAGTTTTCCAGGTGAAGAAATAATAAATAGCAGTTTTCCAGGTGAAGAAATAATAAATAGCAGTTTTCCAGGTGAAGAAATAATAAATAGCAGTTTTCCAGGTGAAGAAATAATAAATAGCAGTTTTACAGGTGAAGAAATAATAAATAGCAGTTTTACAGGTGAAGAAATAATAAATAGCAGTTTTACAGGTGAAGAAATAATAAATAGCAGTTTTACAGGTGAAGAAATAATAAATAGCAGTTTTACAGGTGAAGAAATAATAAATAGCAGTTTTACAGGTGAAGAAATAATAAATAGCAGTTTTACAGGTGAAGAAATAATAAATAGCAGTTTTACAGGTGAAGAAATAATAAATAGCAGTTCTCCAGATGAAGTAAAAATAAATATAGCAGTTCTCCAGATGAAGTAAAAATAAATATAGCAGTTCTCCAGATGAAGTAAAAATAAATATAGCAGTTCTCCAGATGAAGTAAAAATAAATATAGCAGTTCTCCAGATGAAGTAAAAATAAATATAGCAGTTCTCCAGATGAAGTAAAAATAAATATAGCAGTTCTCCAGATGAAGTAAAAATAAATATAGCAGTTCTCCAGATGAAGTAAAAATAAATATAGCAGTTCTCCAGATGAAGTAAAAATAAATATAGCAGTTCTCCAGATGAAGTAAAAATAAATATAGCAGTTCTCCAGATGAAGTAAAAATAAATATAGCAGTTCTCCAGATGAAGTAAAAATAAATATAACAGTTCTCCAGATGAAGTAAAAATAAATATAACAGTTCTCCAGATGAAGTAAAAATAAATATAGCAGTTCTCCAGATGAAGTAAAAATAAATATAGCAGTTCTCCAGATGAAGTAAAAATAAATATAGCAGTTCTCCAGATGAAGTAAAAATAAATATAGCAGTTCTCCAGATGAAGTAAAAATAAATATAGCAGTTCTCCAGATGAAGTAAAAATAAATATAGCAGTTCTCCAGATGAAGTAAAAATAAATATAGCAGTTCTCCAGATGAAGTAAAAATAAATATAGCAGTTCTCCAGATGAAGTAAAAATAAATATAGCAGTTCTCCAGATGAAGTAAAAATAAATATAATAAATAACAGTTTTCCAGGTGAAGAAATAATAAATAACAGTTTTCCAGGTGAATAAATAACAAATAACAGTTTTCCAGGTGAATAAATAACAAATAACAGTTTTCCAGGTGAAGAAATAATAAATAGCAGTTCTCCGATTGAAGTAAAAATAAACAGCAGTTCTCCGATTGAAGTAAAAATAAACAGCAGTTCTCGAGATGAAGTAAAAATAAACAGCAGTTTTGCAGGTGAAGAAATAATAAATAGCAGTTCTCGAGATGAAGTAAAAATAAATAGCAGTTTTGCAGGTGAAGAAATAATAAATAGCAGTTTTCCAGGTGAAGAAATAATAAATAGCAGTTTTCCAGGTGAAGAAATAATAAATAGCAGTTTTCCAGGTGAAGAAATAATAAATAGCAGTTTTCCAGGTGAAGAAATAATAAATAGCAGTTTTACAGGTGAAGAAATAATAAATAGCAGTTTTACAGGTGAAGAAATAATAAATAGCAGTTTTACAGGTGAAGAAATAATAAATAGCAGTTTTACAGGTGAAGAAATAATAAATAGCAGTTTTACAGGTGAAGAAATAATAAATAGCAGTTTTACAGGTGAAGAAATAATAAATAGCAGTTTTACAGGTGAAGAAATAATAAATAGCAGTTTACAGGTGAAGAAAAATAAATAGCAGTTCTCCAGATGAAGTAAAAATAAATATAGCAGTTCTCCAGATGAAGTAAAAATAAATATAGCAGTTCTCCAGATGAAGTAAAAATAAATATAGCAGTTCTCCAGATGAAGTAAAAATAAATATAGCAGTTCTCCAGATGAAGTAAAAATAAATATAGCAGTTCTCCAGATGAAGTAAAAATAAATATAGCAGTTCTCCAGATGAAGTAAAAATAAATATAGCAGTTCTCCAGATGAAGTAAAAATAAATATAGCAGTTCTCCAGATGAAGTAAAAATAAATATAGCAGTTCTCCAGATGAAGTAAAAATAAATATAGCAGTTCTCCAGATGAAGTAAAAATAAATATAGCAGTTCTCCAGATGAAGTAAAAATAAATATAACAGTTCTCCAGATGAAGTAAAAATAAATATAGCAGTTCTCCAGATGAAGTAAAAATAAATATAGCAGTTCTCCAGATGAAGTAAAAATAATATAGCAGTTCTCCAGATGAAGTAAAAATAAATATAGCAGTTCTCCAGATGAAGTAAAAATAAATATAGCAGTTCTCCAGATGAAGTAAAAATAAATATAGCAGTTCTCCAGATGAAGTAAAAATAAATATAGCAGTTCTCCAGATGAAGTAAAAATAAATATAGCAGTTCTCCAGATGAAGTAAAAATAAATATAGCAGTTCTCCAGATGAAGTAAAAATAAATATAGCAGTTCTCCAGATGAAGTAAAAATAAATATAGCAGTTCTCCAGATGAAGTAAAAATAAATATAGCAGTTCTCCAGATGAAGTAAAAATAAATATAGCAGTTCTCCAGATGAAGTAAAATAAATATAGCAGTTCTCCAGATGAAGTAAAAATAAATATAGCAGTTCTCCAGATGAAGTAAAAATAAATATAACAGTTCTCCAGATGAAGTAAAAATAAATATAACAGTTCTCCAGATGAAGTAAAAATAAATATAGCAGTTCTTCAGATGAAGTAAAAATAAATATAGCAGTTCTTCAGATGAAGTAAAAATAAATAGCAGTTCTTCAGATGAAGTAAAAATAAATAGCAGTTCTTCAGATGAAGTAAAAATAAATAGCAGTTCTCGAGATGAAGTAAAAATAAACAGCAGTTCTGCAGGGGAAGAAATAATAAATAACAGTTTTCCAGGTGAAGAAATAATAAATAACAGTTTTCCAGGTGAATAAATAACAAATAACAGTTTTCCAGGTGAATAAATAACAAATAACAGTTTTCCAGGTGAAGAAATAATAAATAGCAGTTCTCCGATTGAAGTAAAAATAAACAGCAGTTCTCCGATTGAAGTAAAAATAAACAGCAGTTCTCCGATTGAAGTAAAAATAAACAGCAGTTCTCCGATTGAAGTAAAAATAAATAGCAGTTTTCCAGGTGAAGAAATAATAAAAAGCAGTTCACCGATTGAATTGAAAATAAATCGCTGTTCTCCAGTTGAAGTAAAAATAGCATACTACTATAATACTATAAATATAAGCCTATTTGTTTGCAACTTTGTAACCTACAGAAAAAGCGATATAGAATATCGTAAAAATGGTAATTCGGTATAACTTCATTACAAACTTAAATGGCGCATTTTCCAAATAACTTTTAACGTATCTAGTCCCAGCAAATTCGTGAAAGAAATACACTTAAGCTTACTATAAAAAACACTATAAAAACAAAATAGCTCGCTTCTTTCGATAACGATTAAAAAAAGCAATTAAAAATATTATTATTTTCCTAAAGAAGCTTAGCTTGGTTTAGCTCTCTCTATAAGGTACTCGAAATTCCAGCACGTCAACAAATTAAAAATAACTAGAGAGAACTTAAGTACTTTTAAAAACATTTAGAAGCACTCTAAACTACTTTGATCTCTAGAATTAGGCGCGATCGTAAAGGGCTATGGGCCGTCGACAGGAGGAAATAAAAATAAAAATACTCAATAAAAAATAAAGGAAAACGATATAATCGAAAAACAAACAACAGGGCCGCTTCCCAGTCTTTCTTAAAGATAAACTTAAGATGAAAAAGAAGAGGCATTTTTAAAGGCAAAATGAAATAACTCTAATATTTTTTCCTCATTTTGCAAGTCTATTCATCACGTTCCCCTCTTTTGCAAATCCCTCATCTTTTCGCCCTCATTTTGCAAGTCTATTCATCACGTTCCCCTCTTTTGCAAATCCCTCATCTTTTCCCCCTCATTTTGCAAGTCTATTCATCACGTTCCCCTCTTTTGCAAATCCCTCATCTTTTACCCCTCATTTTGCAAGTCTATTCATCACGTTCCCCTCTTTTGCAAACCCCTCATCTTTTTCCCCCCTCATTTTTCAAATCCCTCATCTTTTCCCCCTCATTTTGCAAACCCTTCATCTTTTTCCCCATAATTTTGCAAATCCCTAATCTTTCCCTTAGTTTTGCAAATCCCCCATCTATCCCCTTTAATTTTGCAAATCCCTCACCTTTCCCCCTTAATTTTGCAAATCCATCACCTTCCTCCCTTATTTTACAAATCCCTAACTTGTCCAGGTTCTGGATAAACCCTGAATTTGCACCCATTAGCGCAGTCCCAAAAATTTAACCCAGTTTTACCACTAAATATTTATCAATCAAATTATTCATACTAATTAATTAGCGGAATTCCAAAGACTAAAATACCCTTTAACTCACCCGTTCATTATTAGGGCAAACCTAAGGTAACTAGAAAATTCCTTAATAAATTGAATACTTTAACAAGGCTGACTACCTGCATATGAAAAATACACCTAACAGGAATCTGAGCCTCGACTCTAAACTGGGCTTTAGTTGAAACGCGCAATGACGAGAAAATGTGCATATTGGAAAACCCTGCTTATGAAATGCATTGCGATTTTCCAAAGTAATTTACAATACATTGTCCACTTTTTAAATTAAGATTTTGGGAGTTACTTGCATTTTTCCCCCAAAGGCCTAGCAGGAAGAAAAAGCGGAAAAAAAGTAGTTACCTAGCAACGATCAATAACTGTAAAGAAAGTAATTGGGAAAAGCAGCTACCAAAAAAATAAAGAAAAAGAAAAAAAAAAAGATCTCTTCCCTTATCAGAAATAAGGGAGAAACCCGACCAAAGAAGTAAGAACGAACCCTATACCCTAACCCTTAAGTTTCTACAAAGTCTTAGCTGAACACCTAGCCAAGGCTTAACACTAGGGTATAAAAACTACCCTTTCTTCCCTGCAGTTTTCCCTAGAACTCAGTTCCTTCCCTTATTCGAGTTATGTAATGTGGACGGGTCAAAATAAAGGTTCCCGATCCATAGCTGGAAAATATGACGTCTCAATCGACAAGATTATGAGTTTCGCGCAAAAACAACAGTAGGAGCACTCGCTCCAGGGTAAGAGCTAACAAGTTGGGACACACCAAATAAAATACCTCTCCTAGTGTCTGTTGGAATTGAGGAAACAATGACCGGAAACTGACCTTGAAAATTAAACCGAAAACCGATTCCGAGTAATCCTAAAACTATGGGGATAACTATCATATGGAATACTAGAAAGATGAGTAGCCACATGGAGGAGCATTGACCAACAGAAGTGTAGATCGCCACTTAAGTTACGAAGGACTATTGCTAAGCTACCCGGCCTTGGTGGAAACGTTTCCTGTCTATTTAGGCACTAAACACTAAATAGTCTTTGCGCCCATTCGCATGAAATATCTCGAATATTCTTAATTTTAAAGTAAGATTTTTAACAGCTTACAAATTCAACATAACGATGCTTAAAAAGCAAATTTGCAAACTGCATTACGGAGAACAACAGACACACAGACAGATATAAACAGCAAGAAAAACCTTTCAATGAACACACGGTTCACGGGTAGTTGAGCGGTTTTCAAAAGAGCGTTTTGGAATAAAGCGGTTCCTACAACAGCGGTTTGCAAAACCGCGTACAAGCAAAACCGCGGTTGCTGTTTCCGCGTTTCTCAATACAGCGCTATTTCCCAAAACAGCGGTTGCTGTTTCCGCCCAAACTGTGATTGAAAGGGAGGGAAATATCTATTATATTAAGTATATAGGACAAAGAACAATATTATGCAAAAAGGAGTAATGTTATATCGGAAGTAAATATAAAATATAATTTTTTGGAAAAGGCATATTATTTTGGGAAGTTAATGAAGATAAACAACAATATTTTGGAAAAGGCGTACTTTCGTACGCTCAAGATATAAACGCTGTAATCAAAATGCGCTAAAACGAGAAATGGCTATAATGGCAAACGCGCTTATGAAAAAGCCGTTTTGGACAATGCTGTTTTGATAACACGCCCAATCGATAACATACCGAACACACCTCCGAGAAGTAAAAAGCTAAGAATTTTTGGTTGAGATAGAATAAATTTCATTATCCCAAGAACATGACGCATCGAAAAACCACTTGGTTTCGATACACGTCCCCTTCAATAATAAATAAATCCTCAATATTCATGGATAACTATAGAGTTTTTGGAGTAAAGTAATGGCTTTATAATGCTTCAACAACTGCAGTCTGCAGACACATTTTATTTTTTCTCCGACGATGGCGTTTTTTTATCCAATAAAGAAATGACCATTATTATGACGCTACGCTGGTCAATTTTTCCTACCCCCCTTTAGTTTTCCTTCCCTTTTCCTCAATGTAACACGATTTGACCCTTTCTCTTTCGGCCAGGCAGGCTTTGTATAGCTTCAACTGCAAAAGGTCACAGACCGACACATAAATATGACCCACATATTTTTTTCTTTAGGGCTCGTTGGCACGAGACACCAGGAAAGAGTAAAAATGGTTTAATGGTGCTGGAAGAAAATTGCTTTCGAAATAAAGTCACAAAATTATGTTACTTGTCTTTGACGACAGAAATTGTTACGTTTTAATGATATATAGTCGGTGTAATTGGGCATCACATTTATTGGACTTGCCAAAGAGTGAGTTGTTGCAGTAGGCTATAACAAGAAGTATTTATCTAGTTAAGGTTTAAATTCGCCACATTTCTAGCTTTATCTCCAGTCCAAACGTAGGTCCGGAGTTAATCCCCGCCTCTAAATTACAACCAGCATCTCATTGGTTCTTGAAAACTCGCGTCAGCGCGACGCGAATGACGAAAATGACGTATTTTCCGACTGAGGAGAGGCGAAACAGCCCGGCCTCCTTTTACGTCCCCCTTGTATTCTGAAAGGGGGACTGGGACTATGGCGCGCGAATACTTAGGCATCTTATACCTTCTCCCTAATAAACTAGCTATAACTTCTTGGATATAACTTGTAAAATTTGGAAAGGGATAGAGCTAAAATATTGTTGTAAATTATACTATTGTTCAATAACTGACCATCATTCTGATATCTTCCATATCTATACATGGTGTTTCTGATAGGTCTACCATAAATTAAAGGACGTGTTCTTAGGGTCAAACTGAGTGGTAAGTGTCAAAGAACTACGGGTTTTACAACATTTAGTTACGGAGATACGTACTCCTACCATTGGTATATATTTCAAACCTATTGACGTTCAATTTGCCGCCATATATTAAAATGGCAGCCAGTAAAGTAACAACCAGACCACAAAGACGGAGTTGAGTTCTTAAATTTTAAGCTTTTCAGGGGCAACGGAGGCCTCTTTTGCAGGCTTTGCTATAGCTATTTATAAAAAAGGACTTAAAACAAGCGAAACTTCACATTTTGACGAATGGTTTTAAGCTAGCCGACGACGCGAGAAACCGAGTCACGTGATATCATGAAAGAGTAAGGATACAGACAGTCTCTCTACTACCCTTGATAAAGTTGAGGTGCAGCAAAAAGGCCAAAAACACGCTGAGAGAAAAAAGAATCCAGAAAAAAAAGCGGGAAAACTCATTCTTCACGCCTACACCACTGGGGTCTTCCTTGATCGTGAAAGATCTCTTTTCATCTAGATTATCTCTCTCTCTCTTCCGCAGTCTCACGATGGCTCTTCGGCTTCTCCTCTTCTCTCAAAGAGGCAAAAAAATCCCGCCTACTAGCATTAATATCCAAGGGCATATTTGGAGCACCGGCACGCGCCCCCTTCCTAAGCCTAACACCGTCTTCATGCCATGGATAAGAGAAAAATCCCCAAACTTCGACTTCTTCTTCAAGATCGGAATTTAAATAGAGCTTATGCGAGCAATCTTGATGTGCATATATATATGTTTATAAATATTTCAGTGCTAAATGCCATGCAAAAGTAATGCGCTGTAATTCTCATCTGCGCAGTAAACATTGCGCATTTTGGTTAATCATTTACACGTTTATAATAAGAGAACTTTCGATTTAAAGTAGAGCAAGTAGTCAGATGACGTTAAGGTCTTTGCAGACAATCAAACATTTTGAGAAAACTACTTCGATTGTGTCAATAGAAATGAGCAGAATAATCCAAAGAGTTGTCGAGAAAAAATTGATCTGTGATCCGCTTTTTTGACTCAACAGTTGAGTTAAAAAGCTTGCTCGTAACCGTTTGATAGAGGCTTAGTTGAGTGAAATGATTACGTTATGTTTTATCTGATGATGTACCGGGAAGCAAGTACCCTTTGTACTTCAACAAAGTAATCAATTGTCAAGTTATTCGTATTGTTACAAGGTTGAGTGAGTTCTTATATGCCATAAAGATACAACACTCATTTGGGACACATTCTTGACATCACAAGAAAGAAACTAAAAATAAAAACACGTAGCGTATGACAAAGCTGTAGGCTACAACGACGGAGAAACCATTAGTTTACACGCTGTTAAACTAACAACCTTACTCTATCTCTTCTTAGAAATGTCTACAAGTCCACTTATGCGGGTAGGCACCAACGCGACGTCTCATTTATGCTCCGGTAACAAAGGGAAGCTTTAGCTCTTATGTAAAAAAAAATGTAGAAGACGCGTAAGAAGGCGAAAGGTCGAGGGAGTTGGAAACTCATTTGTCACCGCTATGGTACTAGGCTGGCGTCAGGGTGGTCCTCGCCGGCAGACCACTGACCTTTGAACTCGCGTCGCAGACAGCTAGCTAGAAAAGGGCGCGAAACGAAAGAAGCGCCAAGCAAAATGGTAATGTATTCGATGGCTCCTATGCTCTACAAGACCTCCGAGTAAAAAACAGATCATAGAATTATTAACGTAAGGAGGGTCCATTCATTGTATGCCCCTCATTCACTACTTGCCATGTACCGAATCTTTCCTTATAACGCGAATTTTACCACGCATTTACACAGAGAAGCGAGTATTCATTCACCTTATTTTGGAATAGAGCGCACGAAGGGGCTAATCACTTTCAGGTTCAGGGTGTTTCTGATAAGTCTGGCTGGCGTAGATTAAGGGGGATGTTCACTGGGCGATTTTGAGTCTAAAATGTTCTTTAACATTTTCCCCCAAACGCTTCACTGTTTTGAAGTTAAGACTGGATTATTTTACGGATGACCCCTTAAATTTAATTAAGAAACTGAAAGACAATGATTTCTAATTTAATTAAGGGGTCATCAATAAAACACTCAAATCACAACGGTAAAAAAAAGTGGCCCTTAGGGCAAAATGTCATAAAACACTTTCGACTCAAAATCTCACAGAGAATATCCCTCTTAATTTATGCAAAACTGAAAACAGAAAGCGACTAAGCAGCTCAAATTTTGCAGGAATTAGTAAATACACGTCAAGAAAGATACTTCTATTCCGCGGTCATCTTCAAAAATGCCGCCTAGAAATGCAATAAAAAACCTTTCTTCCAGAACAACTTTCGTTCGTTTCAACATAATTCAATAATCAATTTAGTACATTGATACCGTATACTCTAAAGACTGACTTAAACGCTTTTGCGGTTGATCATGATGCCGCCATCTTTAAAAATGTCGTCCAGAAATGAAATAAAACCTTTCTTGCAGAACAACTTCCGTTCGTTTCAAGTGATTTCAATAATCAATTTAGTACACTGGTTCCTTATAATATTCTAAAGACTGGCTTTATGGCTTTAGGGGTTGATCATGATGCCTCCATCTTTTAAAATGGCGGTCCGAAAATTAACAAAACTATAGCCCAATCAATCCCTTTGCTGCTATAGTTTTAAACAGAATCCCCCATAGACTGAGAACTCCTCATTTGATTCCTTCAAGGAAGATGGTACAGTACATCGAATATTCTATTCTATGATATGGTCTCTCTCTCTCTTTGAGAAAAAGAGCGCTACAAGATAGGATAACGTCATCTTTCTTTCTCCTATAGATCTTTACCAAGATTTATCACCGACGCGAGAAATCACTCTATCCCATTCTTATAATACAAGGACCCTGAAAAATACATCCGAAACGATTTACTCCGCGCGGACCCAAGCACCCTCTTTATTCATTGCTATTGGCAGTTTTGGGTGAACGAAACCATTAGGCCTAGCATTATTTCCGCGCTAAAAACGGAATTCAAAGATTTTTCATGATGCACTTACAAAAGGTTAACAAAATAAATTACGGGATTATTTAAGCCTAATACACGTGGAATATTAGAAATTAACGGTGTCGTGAGAATTGCAGACACAGTTCTAGTTTCATAGACGAAATTGGTATAATTGTTTCTGAAAGGTATTTCAGCAATAAAGGGCAGTGTTCTTTGGGCTATTTCAATTCGAAAATATTTAATGACATTCTAACCTCCGGGAAACAGTTTGGAGTGTTTTACGGAAGATCCCTTAATAAAATTATCATTGTTTTTCAGTTTCTCATGTAATATTTAATAGGTCATTCGTAAAACACTTCAATCTTAACTTGAAAACGGTGTCCATTGTGGCAAAATAGAAGTTACATTTCGACTAGAAATTGCCCAAACATCATAATCCTTAATTTCTGACAGATCTTTCAGAAACACCCTGTATAACACCGTAGAAGTTTATAAAGTCATTAGTGGCCTACAAATAATTATTCTCACTTTCACATGAAGTCTAGTCTGGCGATTTTGATTAACACCAAACATTTTAATCGTATTAGGCTTTGCCTAATATGGAAATTGAATTGTTCATTAAAACTAAGTTCTACAAAATCTAAAAAATAATTCACGTGGAAAGATGTATCAAATACAAAATAAAATAATAAATAATAATAAAAAAATGTGGTAGGACCGAAGTAGCGGTAGGGTAATTTTGAGTCGAAAATACCCATACAACATGAAATCCAATGAAAACTAGTGGTACGACCGAAGTATTCCAAAATGCTCTACAACATTTTGCAGTAAGGGCCACACTAAATAGTTATGATTGGAGTATTTAAGGGATGACCCCTCCCTTAAAATTAAGTAAGAAACTGAAATGTAATGAAAATTTAATTGGACACGCTTAAAACACTCTAATAATAAATTATGTCCCTAGGACAAAGTGTCACAGAAGTTAAATTTTCGACTCAAAATGACCCCATCTACTTCGTTCCTACAAAGAGAATATACCAATATATTCTCTTTCGTTCCTACCACCCTTTTTGTAACACTCAATATTGATAATCGTGCAACTTCGAAAACTTTGGTAAACACTGGCTACCTTAATCTCTCCAGAAAATTTCACGATCAATTAAGACGACCATCCCATCACCCAGTGTTAAAAGTACACTCGAAATATACTCGCTTCCATTGTTTGCCAATTGGAATTCGAATTCAAATAAAAGGAAACATTTTGTTCTCGAGAATAAAATAAAAAAGAAAAAACTTTTGTAAAAAGATCAACAAATCGGGAAGGAATTTCCGACGAATTCGCCTGCGAGGGGAGTTCAAAGTTTCTTGTCAAAAATCATAGCTTTGCAGTGCTACTTGCACAAGTAGGATAGTTTGCAAGAGGGGAAAAGAGGGGAAAACGAAGACATTGCCATGGGAACTAGGGCTAAGGGGCCCTTCGTCTTTAGTTTCTCCTAAGTTGAGTGAGGAGAGTTGAAAAGGGTAGAGAAGAGAGAGAAATGTATAGATTTTCAAAAAGAGCAAATCCGACTAACTCGCGCACACCCACGTCAAGATATTTCTCATCCTCCGGGTTTAAAATCAAACTTATAAAAGACAGAGAGCACTAAGGAACATTTTTCAGTAAAGGGATGGTGAAATGTTAATGAAAGTTGTAGATATTAACATGAAAAAAGGCCTACTTTAGGGTACGAGAAGGTACGTGAAACCGTAAGTTTGTAAGATATGTTCCATAAGTGTGACACTTCCTATACCTTATAATGCTAGAGACTAACTGAGAGCTAGTTCGAGAACGACGTGAGAATTGACTACACGCGGTTTTGCAGTCAATCTTCCTATTTAGCCTGTACCAAGCCTTTGACAGCGCCTGCACCAGGCGTCACCTTACGAGAATCTATGACATTCCATCTATGTCACTTCACGACAAGCTCTCAGTAACCAGTAACTTATGGAACATAACTAGGTTTAACCATAAGTTCGTAAGATATCTCTGCATCATTTAAAGGGATACTTCGGACTAAAATTTTTCTTTTTAAATCGAAAGAGCGTATAAAATAATGAATATATCAAGTGGAATCATGTTTCTATCTGTAATATTAGAGAAGATACGAGCAATTAAGTTTTCGATAAAGACACTACGCGTTAGGCTTTCCGGCGAAGCACTGGGAAGTGTCCCTATTGGACGCCTTACTAGTACCACCTTACTGACTCGGCCAAAAAAGGTTAGCTCCAGTGCTAAGAGGGAAGTACCCCTATTGGACGCCTAGTACCACCTGACTGACTCGTCCAATAAGGTTACTCCCAGTGCTCAGCGGGAAAACGTAACGCGTTGTGTCCATTACGCACCCTTGTGGGTGGGACAGTCAGATGGGTACAGAAAATGCACCCTTTTTTCCTCTCCTTCTATTATTCCTCCATGCTTATTCACGATACCTGTAGATGAATGTAAATGTACTCAATTCAAGGCATTAAAGCGGCTCGCCTTCTATTCGAAAGTGCCCACGCTTTTGATAAAAAGCGCAATTGGCAATTAGAGCTCATAATTACAATTCGAATCTGCGCTTGTGTAACTTTACCAGAGTATAAGGCTTTCAAAAAGCCTGCAGTTAATCAACGAAAGTGAATTTGGTTACATATTCCCTTTAATCTGCATTTAAACTAGTCTGGAGTGGCCGACTGTTCTTGAGATATAATAATAACCTTCTTCAAAACTGAAACTCGGGGTGCCAGAGAGGGTGAAACCAAGGCTCGACTCGGCTTACTACAATAACAATCGAAACTGAACCAACCAACTCGTACACCACTCCCGCGGCACCGACGAACCCCCGGTTGGATAAAATCCTTAAAAATTGTAATGAAGTTGGGTGCGGGGTTGAGACGTTAACAGTCTACAAGCACGAGAACGAATTTTTAATCGATATTAATGCCATTATAACAAAGGCTCGCTAAGCCTTTGTGAGGGTTTAATAAGAGGGACTCTGCATGGGCTTCCAATTTCAAAAAGGGGGACACTCTTGAATGGCGATTGAGACGATGATGAGTGCACATGGGCGAATGCATTCACGGTGGCAGGCGCGCGTTTTCAGTGCCTCGAGGGGTTGCTGGGTTCTACATTAAAATGGATTGAAATAAATAATAGCAACAGTCTCGAAATAGTTACATAAACGAATTTAAACGGAATTAGAAAGGTATTGATAAAGGATGCAACCTGAAGTATTAGGTGCTATCTCTGATCGAAACAAAGACTTACTAGTACTAAGTACTTGCACTTGAACGAGGCCGATTGTTGTTGGGACTAATAAGACTAGTGAATTTAGTTAAATGATCGAAGACATGAAAATATTATGGCGTATTTCATTTACCTGCTCTGATAATAGCACGCAATTTGCTCAGGGTGCACCAAGATCGTTTACAGATCTCTCTAGAAAAAAAAATGCGCATCATTTCCGAAGCTGATTTAACGTTAGATAAACGTCTCTACAGATTTTGTAAGCTATCAGCACTGATCACTATTTTCTTTTTATACCGATCAGTCGCGAACGGATCTCGGGTCGAGCGCTCGGGATCTATCTTCGAATGGAACACAAATGTTTCAGAGCAGTAAATAGAATACGATATTAGATTCCAACCCATTACATAGCAAATAAAGTTAAACCAAAAAAGGACAATGAAAAGTAGTGCAAACTCCGACTGAGCTAGGTCAAAGTCTCATAGACACTTTAATCCTCCCAAGTTGATTGAAAGTCAAACAACAGAACCCGAATAAGCGTATCCCCGCGGTGGAAACCAACGAACTATAACTTATAACCTCTCCCAGCTCTCATCTATGTATGAAATACCAGACATTCGATTTTTCGGGAAATCCGATACTTTATAATGAAGAGTAAGTATATGTAACAGATATTGAACCCCATAAAACTGTCTATTTTCAACTTTATAATGTAGACAAAGAGATGATGTTAAGAGATGGGCCCGGGGAGGACTTAATTTAGTCGCTGAGGGATCAAGTGATTTTTGAAAGCAAAACCACAAATATAAAACCCTAAAAGAGCTAGCTCAAGGCGGACTAAAAATGTACTCGTTGCGTTATACAGGGTGTAAATCAACGTGAGGATGCTTAACTTGCTTAAGAAGAGTCTGGGTCGGAATAAGGCACCAGGGGAACGTAAACAAACAACGTTGAACAATATTTAGTTATAACATGATTGTGAAATTAATTCACTCAATCACTGACCAGAACAGATCTCCTTGACCGATACGAAGCTAAATTAGTTTTAGAAATACGTTGGCGTTAAGTATGGTCATTAAGAAATGTTTTTAAACGGCAGAATTCTGTAAAATGTCGGCTATAGGTAAGTTAATGAAACCTCCTGACGCTACACACGAGGAATTTGCTAGGATTGCCATGCAGGGAGGAGCTAGAAAGGAGACTTATTTGGGGGCGAACTAGTATCCTACACCGAGAATCTAATCTATCCTCCCTCAGTGAGAGAATGGGGACCTCTGAAGAAAAGGGGGATTAAATTGGTTAATTCTTGTCACGTGTCTTACTGCTTATAATAAATTACTATTTTGCGCTCTCTCTGCAACTCAAGAAGTATTATTTTCAAAATTAACCACAGACACACACGAGTTCGTTCGTGTACTCACTAGTCACTATACCTAAGTCAGTCAGATTCTCACAAGAGGGCAGTTTGTAGCGCGGGAAATCTGCCACCATTGACCACGTGATAAATTCTAACAAAGTTACCCCCCACCCCGAATCCCCTACTTGTGTGAGTTAACAATTACGGTTGAGTCTTAAAACCGCTTAGAAATACATCTCCTTTTGTTCTCCTCCCTGCTCCATATTACTATCGGAAGATCTTTCAACATTATTGGTACAACCAATTTCTGCGGATACACCCTGTAGAATATATCCCGGCATGCACTTGCGCTATAGCCGCTTCTGCTCCTCTTAACGGGAGTATGTATGGCATGATTGATGGCGAAGATTAGAGTCAGGGAAAGAAGCACGAAAATATGTCAATACACAAATCACTCAAGAAAAATGCTTTCTTCGAACCAAACCAAACCAGAAATTGATCCGTGCATGGCGGTTTAACCCTGCAGTGTTGGTACCTCTTTCCTTCCATACACACACATCGCCCCCCAAACCACCATCGACTAGAAAAGCTCCCAATGGAGCCATCCTCGTGGAAGCATGACCTCCCTATTCCGAAGGTGGTATATCCTAATTCAAAGTAATATTTCTTCAAGTAAATTAAGTGATTAAAAGGAAGTGAAGGACTACCTTTTAATTATTAAAAAAGAAAAGGGACAACATTTATGGGGGGATTGTTCTTGTTAGAGTTATAGGAAAACTGTCGTATGTAGAGAGAGAGACGATTAAATGGCAATTGCTTGGGGTTTTCTTTGTTTTATGGCAATGCAACCCGATGCAACCTGTTTTACGATAAATTGTTCTAACGGAGCCGAACTTTTCAATTGATTGTCAATGGTTCGGAATATTCCAGAATATTATAGGTAAATTTAAGTATATATTAAAACGTTTCATAATTCATTTTATAGAGAAAATTATTTGTTCTGAAATATTGAATTTCTTTAAAGCTTATTAAATGGTCAGAGAACCATATTGTAATCGATATAGCAAGGTTGCCACGGAATTTTCAGAACCAAATTCCCTGATCTTTTTCCGAGATTTTCCCTGACCTTTTTCCGAGATTTTCCCTGACCTTTTTCCGAGATTTTCCCTGACCTTTTTCCGAGATTTTCCCTGACCTTTTTCCGAGATTTTCCCTGACCTTTTTCCGAGATTTTCCCTGACCTTTTTCCGAGATTTTCCCTGACCTTTTTCCGAGATTTTCCCTGACCTTTTTCCGAGATTTTCCCTGACCTTTTTCCGAGATTTTCCCTGACCTTTTTCCGAGATTTTCCCTGACCTTTTTCCGAGATTTTCCCTGACCTTTTTCCGAGATTTTCCCTGAACTTTTTCCGAGATTTTCCCTGAACTTTTTCCGAGATTTTCCCTGACCTTTTTCTGAGATTTTCCCTGACCTTTTTAGGCCGAAAGTGTAAATGTTTACAGCACGTTTTAAGTGCTTATAATTAAATAAACTCTCTACATTAAGTTTTCCAATGTAATTGTTGCACCAAAATTAATAAGAAACACTTTACCTATAAATAACAGTCTAAGAGATTTTTTAGAGATCATTTACTTTATAAAAACAATTCTAGACATTTATAAGGATTGCTCTAGAGTTTCGTGTGTTAAGAGAGGATGAGGAGAAACTTTCATTTTTACCCACTAAAACAAAAATTCCCTGACTTTTCCAGCCCATTTTCAAATTCCCTGACTTCTCCAGGTTTTCCCTGACCCGTGGCAACCCTGAGCATACCATAAACAAAACTTTTACCAACCCCTCTCCGTTAATTTTACCTCAGATTTAACATAAAGTTTCAAAAGTTGACATGCTAAGTTTAACTTTTGTTTTTGAAAAACGTAATTGGAATACTGCATTTTTATAAAAACCATCGATGTTCTTTGATGCTACTTCCACTCAGTTTGACCCTTAGCACACACCCTTTAAATTATTGCACACTTATCAGAAACACTCTGTATAATGCCTTACACGTATTCTTTTGTAAATAAGGACCAAGCAAGTACAATGACATAGTCTTAATAATTAAAGGTGGCTATTAAACATCCAACACAAGTATTAACAGAGTTAAAGGGGAGTCGGATCGAGTAACTGGAAAGATGAATTTGACGTTTCATTCGCGAGTACGAGAATGAATCGATGAATAAGGTAGTCTCCTCCGCGCCAATCCATAATGAGTATTAGTCTACTCTAGATAGCTCTTATACCCCAACATCTAAACATCGATCGTCATAATCGATTTTCTTCGTAAATGATCGATCACGAATCGAAACTATCACGTTTTCCCGCGTACAGCGTATTCTTAAGGGACATAATACAAGCCTTTTATTTTACGATACTGTAAAGTGTATCCTTGCCTTCAGGGAATATAAGCCTTATCCCGTATCGATTCGTGTTAAACATGGCGAGTGATTGATTCTCTCTTGATCGAGAAAGAAAACGAGAGCGAGAGAAAAAAAAAACCTTCCCGCGATAAAAGGTAAAGATAGTGATGGATGAAATTCGTGAATTATTTAAAACTGATTTTTTTAGAAGCGTAGATATTTCTTATCTCGGTACCTGTGTGTTAGACTCCTGACAAGAAATTAATAGAGTTGAGAAATTCAATAAAACTGTATAAATATAATTTTTCAATTCTAATTATCTGCCCCCCCCTCAATTCACACTGACAAACACTGGTTTTCAAATTACCCGTTCCCCAAAATTCACATTGAAAATCACTGGTTTTCAAATTACCCGTTCCCCAAAATTCGCATGGAAAATAACTGGTTTTCAAATTACCCGTTCCCCAAAATTCGCATGGAAAATAACTGGTTTTCAAATTACCCGTTCCCCAAAATTCACATGGAAAATAACTGCCTGTAAAGAATTCAAACTGAAAAACAATTTTCAAATTTCCGAGCCAGTAAACAATTCAAAATGAAAAACACTAATTTTCAAATTGCTTGCCCGTAAATAATTCAAAATGAAACACACTAATTTTCAAATTGCCTGCCTAAGTAATTCACATTGAAAAACAATTATCAAATTGCCTGCCTAAATAATTCACATTGAAAAACACTAATTTTCAAATTACCTGCCTAAATAATTCACATTGATAAACACTAATTTTCAAATTACCTGCCTAAATAATTCACATTGATAAACACTAATTTTCAAATTACCTGCCTAAATAATTCACATTGAAAAACACTAATTTTCAAATTACCTGCCTAAATAATTCACATTGATAAACACTAATTTTCAAATTACCTGCCTAAATAATTCACATTGATAAACACTAATTTTCAAATTAACATTTCCAAAATTCACACTGCAAAACACTATTTCTTCTATTGTAATTTGGGTTTAGTACTATCCACCAGTGGTTTACGAAGAATGGGAGAGGATGTTTGTGGTTGTCTGCAATCACAAGTCTTAACAAAGCTGTGGCGGATGTAGAAGCCATGCTTAAACTTATAGGAAAGAAAGCAGTGCTTTTAAGGAGCGGTGTACAGGTATACTACTTAATGCAGTTAAGTAGAAATTTGCGAGTCAGGCGTTAATGAAGTCTTGAAGATCATTGTTTTGGCAGCCCGGGCGCCGCCACTATACTCTGTTTTTGTAAACTTACCGCCCACGAATTTTAGATAAACTAACTCTGAAAGCCTTAGCTGGTAAAGAAACCCTTCACAATCGATTTTGCTTATCTTATTTTTTTTTTTCGTCCCTTCTCCTATACCTAAGACAGGGAACATCTTAACTCCAGAACCACGTATCTCGAAGCGCAAATACGATTAGAGTTACGTACTTTCTGAACCAAGGAAACTATAACCAGGAGCGTTCTCAAGAATATATCAAGGTAAATGCCAGGAAGAGGTTTATAAATTTTTAAATCTCATTTTCTAGGGTACGCTTCACTGTAATTGCGCAGTCCCTTTTTTATGCGCAATTTTTAAGTTTGCGCGATATTCTTTTTTTTCAATTTAAGCGCAGTTTCGTGGAAAAGAGGTAGCTGTTTTTGATTCTCCCAACTGCGTATTCCCAAAAACGTTGTCGTGATATTTTCAGATCAACTTTTAAATGTCGAGTCAAAAAATAATAGTAAATTGGGTTCATAAACAAAATTAACATAATATATATTACCAGGGATAGATTTAATTTTAGAAGCAGGAATGGAGAACAGAGTAATGTGGGCGCGCGTCAAAGTCCCGAACCCCCTTCCACGGGACGGAGGGGTATGAAAGAAGAGGCGGGTCATAGCGACAGAGGTAAAAGTTAATTACGTATTTTTCGCCGTCCCCCTCAGCAATGTCATCAAAACGTAGTTTAAGTGAGCCAATAAGATAATTTAAAATTTTCGTTACTTGTTGGAGGGAGGGGCTCTATACTGAAGTAAATACTAACCGTTCTCCATTCCTGCTTCTAAAATTAAATCTATCCCTGGTCTTACCGAGGTAGTTTAAAGTCATTAATGGTCAACAAATAATTATTTCGCATTGTTTCCATGAGTCTGGAATAATTACCTTGTTTAACACAGGCTATAAAATCATATTTTACCATTAAACATTTAAATTATCGAACAAGCAAAGCCAAATATAGAAATTTATCAAAATTAAATTTCTGAAATACATAAGATTAGAAAAGAAAATTGCACATGGGGTTAATGCACTATTGAACTGTAATGCTAATAAGACAACTTCGAGTCTCAATTTGTTTTCAGTAAATATTCCAAAACTTTTAGCTATTAATGCGTGTTTCTGAAACGTCTGTCAGAAATTAAGGAAACGTTCATGCTCTGTTCGATTTCAAGTCGAAAATGTAACTTTTATGACATTTTGTTTTAAGGGACACTGTTTTCAAGATATACTTGGAGTGTTTTACGAATTAAATTTAATTAAGAAACTGATTGAGACAATGATTTCTAATTTAATTTCGGGGGCATCCCTAAAACACTCAAAACATAACTTGAAAACAGTGGCCAGGACATCGAAATGGAGATAGAAGTTACATTTTGGACTCGGAAATCGTGCACCCAAAGAACACACTACCCTTAATTACTAACAGACCTTTCAAAACTATCTGCAGTCAGGCGACAGATATGTTGCAACTTGGAAACCTTTGGCAAGAGTTAGCAAGAGCAGTAAGAATGTAACTGGTAAGGTTATTTCGTACCGTAATTTATGTCTACTACAAATGGAGTTCCAACACTTCAATGGAGTAGGTCTTTTCTTTTCCTTCAGACACGATTCCCACACTAAGTTCATACAATAATAAGTCGCCCATGGCAAAAATGGTTCTGTTGGCACGCGTACGTCTAGAAAACGTATACTATATGGCTGACGACGCGCGTAAAAATGTATTTTCATTTCTCTGGGTTGTTTTGTTGGGAGGTAGCTGCATGGCCCTGCACGGATTCCTAATGGAGTTCAAGCACGCACGTTCAACCCAGACGTGCCTAAATTTTGAAAAAATAGTTTTATACTTTCACCCTTCCTAACTTTCTTCTTATACTATTTACTTTATACTCAGAATTTTATTATTTTCTTTTTCGCGGTTCTAGGTAACGTACGGTTGTATGGAATCACGAGTAACGTTCAAATGGTTTCGTTCCCAATGAGAGTTTTAATGGTTTTTTTCTTCTTTCTTTAATTCTACGATTGTAATGACAAAATTAAACTTTTTCTTATACTGAAATCTGATTTGGCTTCAAACACGGTTAGTTTTCTCGGTAATGGTTATTCCGATTCAAGTGAAATTTAGAACTTTGTTAGAACTAACGATGTTTCATGTCGTGACGAAACCCGCATTTTTATTTTTGGTTAGATTCCCACAAAAAATCCTTGTTAGGGTTAAAGGTCAATTCGGATTAAAAAGATGAATTGAAATATATTTACTTTTTTGGAGAATGCGCTGCTGTTTATATTAATAAGTGGTCGAAAGAAAAAACTGAACGCCAGTATTATTTTCATATTACTATATCATAAGTTTATAAGATATGTTCTATAAGTATGACACTACCTATACTTCGCAATATGCTACAGACTTACTGAGAGCTAGTTCGAGAACGACAAGCGAGAATTGAGTACTACACTCGGTTTTGCAATCCAATATCCTATTTAGTTTGTACTAAGCCTTTGGCAGCACTTCACCAGGCGTCGCTTTACAAGAATCTTTGACGTTTCACCCACGTCACTTCATGACAAGCTCCAGTTTGTAACCAGTGGCAAACTTATGAAACATATCTTATGAACTTATTTTACTATGTAAAGAGGCATCAAAGACCTAATTTAGTCTATTATCAAGTTTATGTATTTAACATTCATCAATTACTTTAATCGCTAAGGCCGTATTAATAACAGCAAAATAGTGGTTCGTATATGACATAATTTTCCCATAATAAATCACCCAAAAATCTAAGAAAAGTACAGGAAAATATACACATTTGATTTGAGGTGCACGTGGCACGGTAAATCACTATATCCGAAACAACCCACGTGTAAAAATTAAGCACTTTAATATAAGCTGCATTAACCCCGGGGTCAAGGGGGTCAAAACAGGAAATTGCACCGAATTTGCATTACATTTCGTCCCAAGTTGATAAATTTTCCTTAAGCCTTGGCTATAAGAAATAAGAAAACATGACCAAAAATTAACGCCAAAGAATCACGCTATTAAAATTAAAGGTAAGACGCTAGCCAAAGGGGGAAAAGTGGTACCTAATAAATTTTCCAAGTATATGGTTGGGTCATACAAGACACGTTTCCACGTTTTGTTGATAATAATAGCTTGGCGTCGTAAATTTTATCTACGTTGTTAAGTAACATTGTTTCGTGCAACCCCTCTGTCCCACACTCTAAAAAAATCGTTTCGTAGATATGTAACCCAACCATAAGGTCACGCCCCTTTGCAATAATACCCATAAAAAGCAACCCTTTTGATGCGTTTTTCATTTTAATAGCGGAAGAAAATAAATGTGCCACAAACACACGCATTTTGTTCATAAAAATGAATGTCTCACGTAAAGTAAGCTAGAAGAGACCATTTCATTAAATACATGCAGAGAAACCAACACAGGCGGGAGGCCGCCATCTCAGGCTACTTCCCTCGCGTCAAGAGGCAAAGCCAGACGGAGCCCGAGTTCACTACACGCGGGAGGATAGCCAACTCGCAGTGCCTCTAGCGGTGCTTCTTGGCAAGTGGGAGATAACGCAAGACCCTGCGGTGTTTGTTACTTTTCTGGAATTAATGGAATGGGCTATAGGTGATTTGATTGCTGCCTCATCCCCTTACCCCATCCCCACAAAACTTAAACGTCACTAAACCTAAAACCGAACTTCCGGTACGATTCAGGGCTGGTTAAAATTACAATAAATAATAATAAAATAAATTCTGTATTAATCGTAATAATTTTATAGCACTATCAAGCTTTTAAAGACTATACGTTAAGTGACTGGTCCCTCGAGCAAACACGGTGTAAATTTAAAAACTACCCTAAAAGCAGACGTACAGCAACCAATCGTAATTCACAAAACACATCTCCATCGCTTGCCATACTTGGAATGTTTTTAGTTGAAAATAAAAGCCATATACAAACATACAAAGACAACATATAAACCCTTGGCACGAGAAACCTCTATACATAGTTTTCACTGCAAGTTTTTGCCGCGTTGCCAGACCATTGGTGGGTCATGAAATTGCAGAGAGAAAGGCCATAACAGTTCAGTTTGAATCAGCACTTGGCTCACATGTGGGACTGACACCGCCCTGAAGTTAAAGCCGAGAGAGAGAGAGAGAGAGGAACCTTTAGTTCCTTTAGTGAAAACAATAGAGTAACAGCGGCTAGCGCTAAATCCAGAGGAAGGGAATTTGGAGAAAAGAGAAAATACAGTCTTATAAAAATAGCCTGGGTGCCAATTTATGGAGGAGGTTCCTTCAGCGTAATATAACCAAGCGCCAAGTCGTATTATATAAAATTCCCGCTCACCAGGAAAGGGGAAAACAGTGAACATCATCCAAAGATCAGAAAGAATTACACAAGGGTAGTAGAAAGAACAGGGTTTTGAACAACCGCTAACTAACAAGAACATATTGATTGAAAATCTTTTTAGACTATGCTCCATAATGTTAGTTTAAGTTCTTTACAACGAATATCTGAAATGGGTAGCAGCGTTTAATTTCGAAATAAATAAGGTTTTAATAGTTTTAAATATACATAGTTTACAGGCATGGAGGATTGCTACCATTAACACAAGGAGACCAAGCGACTTAGAGTGTAAAATCGTCTGTTATTTTACACTTCTAAGTTGCCTGGTCACCTTGTACAAATGGTATGAATGGCGTGTAAACTATGCATAGGGAAAAATTTTAAAATTGAGGACTAATAAAAAAGTGAGGAAAATGAAATAGGCACTGACTGAAGACTTCATAATTGTCACGATGGCCTTATGTTGAAAAGATTTGTAGGTAGGTAGAGCAGGGAGAAAAGAGGTGAGTTTGAGTAGTAATGATGATGGCAATGAAAGCCTCGCAGTATACCTTGCGCACGTCCCCACCCCTTCAGAAGAGGCGATTGTTAAGTGCTGCCACGTCGCGCTGTTGCACTGGTATGAGAACTAGCTTTATTATTTAAGACACAAATCCCGAAATGCTGAGCATTCTGGGAGGCCTTCGTTGCCGCAGGCGTGGGTACAGACTGCAACTTATAGGTATGGAGGTTTCTGCTCCATCCTCTCTCGTTCAAGTCTATATAGAGGCGTTTGCTCCGAACAGAGTGCCACATGCGTCACCGTTAAGTAAACCGAAAATTTTAAAATAGATATTTTTCAAAACCAATGACATAAGGCATTCTGTTTGTTATTCCATTTGAATTAAATGTTTCGGTAAAAAAATTTAATGATCGCTTTGTAAGATACAAGAACTTTAACAGTCCACACGCCAGACATTTGGGCCGGAACCACACCGAGATATTCTTTCAAAAGGACGTCACTGTGAAATGTTACCTTCAACTTTCAACTCCTCTTGTTAATATTCTCTCTGTCATGGTATATACGCGCAGGGGGCTGTAAAAGACTCAGAGGTATGGTTCGAGCTATAATAGAATACAGGCTTAGAAAGCGTAAACCTTCCTGTACAAGAACAGCTTTTTCAATGTAAAACTTGGTACATTGTTGGGTTGTACCGTAGTAGCCCGTTACTGCCTAGCTTGTACAAACAAGGGGTGCCAACTGCCAAAGTAAAAGCTGCCGGTCACCACCAATTCAAGGTTTATACAGTGTATTTATAGGGATGGGTGAAAGTTAGTTAGCCTCCGGGCACGCGCCAAGAGAGCATGTTGAAGGCAACCAATTGACATTAACATTCTAATCCATAACATGGTTCCGTTCGAACTGCTAGCCCACAGGAAACGATCGACGATTGTGGAGATGACTTGGAATTATTATTTAAAGCTTTGACGGTGTTTTATTCTTATAACTAAACAAATTTGAATAGATCTAGTTTTAATTTGATATACGCGACTGTTGATCTTCAAATATCCTTAAAGTTTATGGCGACATTGTCACTGAGCTTCAAAATTAATCACAGACTACTTCAAGTTTATGGCGCCATTGTCACAGAGCTCCAATACTAGTCACAGAATACTTCAAGTTTATGATGACATTGCCACAGAGCTTCAATATTAACCACAGAGAGAAAATTTGTGAGTGACGGTGAAATTATCATGGCAATACTTTGCGAACTAGTTAGTTTGGAGCGTCTTACCACAGTGTTTGTATAATAGGGTAGTCGTTTATAGTAAAGATGTTTCTGCAGAGTCATCTATGACGTATTGCATCATTGTTTAGCGAGTTCTTCTCGAGAGAATTTATAATTTGTCTATTACTGAAGCGTATAAAGTATTTTTGCAATTAGCCTTGGTTAGAAATCGGAACTGTTACGTCTTAATCCTAATCCTAATTAAGTTTTTAATTTAAATTAAGCACGAGTCACGATTGTCTCTCTTGGGGTACATTTGAACCGGTTGATCAAGACCTATCTTAACAAACTATACATTTACATACTGTAGTTCGTTAATTAATTACAGGGCCTAGAAAATAGTAACCCACGAATTTTTCAAGTGATATAATTAATATTCTACCGTAAAATCGTTAGAGATTATTCATGTACTCGAATGAGTGTAACTAAACCAGCAGACAACGATCAATTAAAACCCCAAACATTCCCTCAAATGCTACAGTAGCATCCAGTTCCATTCAACATCAAACAGTATAAAAAGGGTTGGAGTAAATGATAGTAGAATTTAGCTTTCTCAACATATTTCCTACCCGATAGGCGTGGGGGAGAAAAGGCGGGAAAATTTCATACTTCATTAAGCTAATGAAGGTCAAGGGGTCGTGGGATCCTCATACAGATACGCGAACCACGTCAATATCATTTCTTTTACCATCGAAGCAATAGAGCTGGAACGCAGGGTGTAGCTGATATCTTGTAATGACGTCACTAGGCCCAACAATATCTCACTAGTACCAGCTCCATTGGCTCCAATTTGTATCGAGAGTCCTCTAGAGAGAGCTGAAGAGTATGAATACGCGATGCTAAGTCACGGTGGACTATAAAGGCTAGGGACTTGGAATGCAATGCAATTACGATTTTAGCACGGTTCCCTATTTCGCCTTTTCTATTGCATATGGAGACAGGGTCGGGTTAGTACCCCAAAAATCAATTAGAATTCTGCCAAGGCTTAGCCGGTTGAGCCGGGTCCTTCAGAGAAGAAAGCAATGAGAGGTATTTGGTATATTTTTCACACGTGCACTGCGCGGCGTAAGGTACCTTAAAAAATTTGCGGCGTCAAAAATTCTACTCCAGGTTTCGCCTGCCGAAGCTAAGTCAGTTTAACAGCGCGTGGCGTTCCGACGTACGAACATGCGGGGTATGCCTTGATTTGAACGCCAATATTCCTCCTAACATAGTTTTAGACAACGTTCTCTACCCTTAGTAGTGAGGAAAGGGTCATGGTTGGATAACTCCCCACTACCTTCTATTCTAGAATCGCTCAGAGCCGTGACAGAGTTTTTAAGAGGGGTTGGGTATTTGCCGACATTTATAAATACCTTTCGTACAGGGCTTTCAATTTTATGCAGCAAAGTTATGAAGAGGATGAAGTGCAACGAGATGATAAATCTTTGGAACGTCATAGGAGAAATTTCAGAGATAACCTACAACACTTCCACGGAAATCCATTGAGGAGAACACGGAAAGAACTGTTCCCTCTCTAAAGATACTAAACTTATGGACCTACATCAATTAAACCTCTGGAAATTTAGCTCCCAACAACATAACAACAAAAAAGCCTTGAAGTTATTGAGATATCCAACCAATACCATGCACTGGGTTCCTGAATAAGGACTGCTGCACCACAGCATTGAATTATTTCATTTACATTATCTTCATTAGAAATCCCAAAGGTGATCGTCGAGTGCTTTGCATAATGTCCAACGTCTCTTCGTATTTTTTTTATTATTTGTTCTTTTTTGGTGGGAAAAACGTGCATGAATAAGGCGCGAAGTTAAAGCTCGCGCTCTTCCCGCTCTCGCGATTTATTTGGAATTGACTGCTTGGCGCAGGCACCGTTTCCCGCTGTTTTGACAAACACGACGGCGAGCGATTCCCGCCTGTTCTGCAGTGCAACATACGTCAAGGCATTGGAACGTTCGCTAGCGATGCCACGAAAAGAAAAGGAAGTTGGGAAAAATCCTTCTTCCGGAAGAAAAAGGACAAGGTGATGCATTAACGAGGGCATCCGCAGAGGCGGCAAAGCTCAGAGGCGTTCGAGTGGAAAGATCACCGGCCCTGTACCCGAGCTAAGATCTGCAGCATCTTGGGTTAAGCTATAGATTCTACAGACGCTATTATATTTCGGATGGATGTCGAGTCAGTTTGACTGCTGCTTTCAACCAGCTCAGAATTATTTTAAAGTCAACCTATAGGGATCAAAGGTTAAAAAGAGTCCTGTATACGAACCCATCCATGGTCGAATCGAATGACCATTTTCTCAGATTTTAAAGTAATTTTACGGACCTATGTGTAATTACAAATTTAAAACTTAAAACAGAATTTAAAGTTGGGCAAGGATTTTGTAGTCAATTTTGAACTTTCTTTTAGAACCTACTGTTCATTAGTTCTAAAACTTCTAATGCACGTTCAACATCTGGCTGGATATACAACCCATTGTTTCTATACTTGATAATAACACTCACTTCTAGCTTTTATACTGTACTAGCTGTTACCCGCGGCGTCGCTCGCGTGTAATAAGAACTTCCATCAAAATGACATAAAGAATGGGTAGATTTTACTGATGACTAAAATTTTTGTATGCACCCTAGGAGCGAAGGCACTCGTCGTTGCCCGTCGGGACATTTTTTATTACTTCTCATGCTTACATTATTCCATAGAGAAGGGTTTTTAATTTTCTGGACGCCATTTAAAAAGATGGCAACAAATCGAACCCAAAAGACCATTCAGCCTGTCCATAGGTTAAAGGAAACCAGTGTACTAAATATTTGTGAAATCGGTTGAAACGCGCAGACTTTGTTGCATAGAGAAGATTTTTTTACATTTCTGGGTGCCATTTTTTAAGATGGCGGCGGATTGGAAAAATCTTTCTTAGTACGCGCCTACTACTCATGAGTAACGTTCCTGCAAATTTTCAGCCTTCTAGAGCAAGCGATTTGGGCTGGGCGTTGATTATCAGTCAGTCAGTCAGGACTTTGATTTATATAGATATAGATTTTTAAAACGTGTTCGTCAAAATTCTCGTCTACCAGTCCCTTTAGAGATCCAGCGTCCATACTTTAAACAACCGGCCAAGACCGGAGTATCTTAGCTAATGTTTCTTATTATAATTATATGATACACTTCCAAAAAAAACTCCATTACTTTGCCATTAACGTCGGAACCCATTTAAAAGATATCGAAACCTTATTAATAATATATAAAAAAACTGAAAATACTCTAGACTCAGCGTATTAGCCAAAGATACACCCGGAAGAAATATTAATTCCCTGGTGTATGAAACTGGAAGAGGCTTTCGCAAAGTGAAACTAAGAAACTTATTGGTTCGGAAATGAAAAATTGAAAAAAAAGGGCCAAACTGGAGCTCCCCAAAAAATTTGGAATATATTTGTTTCCAATTTTAATGAGGCGGAACCGAATCCCCCTCGCTTACTTCCGAAAAAAAGAGGAAGTTAAAATTGAAAAAGAAAAGGTTTGGAAGCGAGTTATACTAGGCTAGGATCGAAGAGAGGGGGGGGAATCATCATCTTTCAAGTCCATATCGAGCCATGTACTGCATGCACCAAAAAAAAGTTATAGTCATTAGTAATAGTGTACAGCAAAGGCTTAACTCGTTGCGTATACAGAAAGAGCAACATCCGACAAGGAAGAAAACAGGGCAAACAAGATTGCGAAGACCATAGATAAAGATGTTTTCTAAATATTGAGTCTGGTGTTTTAACAACATCTTGTTTTTCTTATGACGTAACATTGATGGTATGTGGACCATTAACACTTCGACAAAGTCAAAAATATAGGATATTATAGGACTTTTCATGAAATTATAGGATATTTTAGGACCTTTAATAAAATTATAGGATATTATAGTACCTTTCATGAAATTATAGGATATTATGGGACTTTTAATGAAATTATAGGATATTATGGGACTTTTAATGAAATTATAGGATATTATTATAGGACCATTCATGAAATTATAGGATAATATAGGATGGCTTCAAAAAATATCGGATTTTACAGCAATCATAGGACCGCTGCATGGGCTCCTTCAACAAAAAATTTGATGGTAACGTCGAAGACCTCCCTATCTTTGTATGTCACGAGACCCCCATATCTAGCAGACGACACCGCGGCTCCCTTTCTAGAAAAAGGCCCAGTTGCGTTTTTAGTAGTCTGGAAAATTTTCAATCAATTATACTAATAAATTTACATAAGTTCAAAGGGTAATGTATACCCCTTTTCCGTTTGGTTCCAGCGTTAATTCATCAAAGAAACTTTCGAACATAATCAATCAATTAAATAATCTAATTTTATATCAATAAATTAAAATTATGCAAATTGGCTATCCAATTAAGCCACCAAGCCTCTTAAGGTTCACTCTCGGTAAGACGCGTTCATGAGCAAATGCGCAATATTGCATTACCACTCGCCTTGATGGAATCTACGCTTCTTGCGGATGGACGTCATTTAGCCATGATCCAACTACATCGTAAGGCGCAAATACAACGGAAGAAATGAAGCGGGAAACAACTAAAGAAAGTGTTCTACAGGCTATGGTAGTTTTATTCTTTGGGTGCGCGCGTTTTTGAGGCGAGAACATAACGAGGGAGGCACTTCCCATTCTACCATCATACCGCTTCAAAAATACGTAAAAAGAAATAAAAATAAAATTCGTACATGTACCTTCTTATAATACATACACACAAAAAATATATATCAGAATATTTACTTTACATTTTAAAGGCCTTAAGCTTACCCTAGAAACCAGCGGTGGTTAAAGTATAGGACATTTATGCGGGGAATGGAATGAACAGATGTATATATACATAAGCCACTTCGATGTAACTAAAAGGGAAAGAGACGGGGGTAAAACATTGCCTTCCATCTCGCTTTTTGGCGCCTTCGCTGTAGTGATTTTGTATCTTGAGAGTTCGAAGAGACGGCTATGGGTCAACCCCCTTGTATGTCCCAGTAGTGAAGGTTGCCTACCCCTTTTCCTTACAACGAAGAGCCTTAATCGGCGGACTAAGGCACGGTTTTCATGGGACCGAATTATGGAGCAAAATATCGCTTTTCCTCCACTAAAATATGCTTTTCGCAACGGCAAGGGATTTTTGCGCGACGGAAATCGGCTCGTACAGAAACAGACCATTTGGGTCCTTTTGCAACATTAATACAGTCGTAAATGACGTCTGCTCAATCGTCTGCTTTGTTTACTCTAGAAATATGATAACCAAATCCAATGTACAAATGAATGTCGTCTGTTCTAAGCCATGGAAGGAATGAACAATACACACTATTTTAATTCCGTATAGACATTGCATCATTGATGACGTTATATAATCCAGGCCTATGACTGGCCGCAAAATTATTGGCTACCAAAAATTAAAGCTCGATGCTTTTCGTTTCGGCCGGCACGTTTTCGCTCCGTTTTGCTTCGATTCCTCGTGAAAACCAGCCTTAACACCGTGTCTTTAGAAATTCGCCATTTTGATTCTACTCCTACACTCTAGTCCTTTCTTAATTGTCCTTAGCTTAGTTTCAGATGAAGAACACAGAAAAAGTATAATATAAGTTCCATAAAAAAAAGACGAAAAGAATAGAAAAATTTAACCGTTTAGTAAAATGCTCGGGCGCGTACGTTTTATGATAATCAGAAGAAAATAGGGGAAGTACGTATTCTTAGCTATTTCGCGAGACGTCACTTTATCGGTTTTTTCGCGCCACTGAATATCCGCTTTTTTGGCGGGAAACCGCGGATGAATACAAGAAACTATTTTCTTCGAAGGTTCGTCTGCTATCCAGCTGAATGCTGATTTTGTTATGGTACCCGACTTCTTGAGTTTACTATGGCCGAGGCTTAACGAGTCACTCGAATTTGGCGAAAATTCTACTTGAATACCTTTAGTTTTGCCTTTAAATTAACTTGTCTGGCTTTTCTTGTCACTAGTTTCACGATATACTAAATTACACTGGACAGAACTATCCATTTTTAACTCTTAATTGAACGATAACTTTCAATGTCAATCTACCCGGGCGAAAGAAGGACGGAAATCGTCGTCTATACTCTGTAGTTCGGTTTCTCACGGTATGGTGGCGCACCTTCAAAAATTTCTATCGGTTCTCTGCCTATCTCTGATTGGCCAATTTAAAGCGATAGCTTGTTTCTGGGAGAGAAGGACGACTTGCACTAGCTAAAGGTACGAATACGTACTTCCCCTATTTTCTTCTGATGATAATGCACTGCCATCCCCCCTTTAAGATCCATCCATACACTCTGAAATATCCTCTAACTTTAGGGGAAGAGAAGAAGGTAAGGGTAAATTTGCTATAAAACGGAACGTGACGTTACATAAAGAAAAGCCTCCTTTTCGATTTACTGTATGGAGGACGGAAAAGGAGGAGAAAGTATACATCTTTGAAGGACTCTTGTTTGTTCCGAACGAATTATTATTCCAAGATTCAGTTCATACAGAGAATAAGTATTTTTGTAATAACTCAAAGAGAGAATGAAGAGTCGAAACTATTCGATTAATTGTAATTAGAGCATTGCCTGAAAAATGATGATAAACTGATGGTCAAAACACTCTCATTGATTTTAAACATATTAAAGTTAATTCGACTATTATTTACATGGTTTTGCCCGCAAAATATAAATTCCAGCGGCGGCGTTAATTGGTCGAAGCTTCAGCCAACCAAAGAAGAGAACGCGAAATAGACCCAACCAACAAATAAACCAGTTTTCTCGGTCTCGACTCCATCTAATGTGATTAGCAGTGTTGACTGTAGTACCATCTGTAGCTGAGCGACGAAAATAAATCTCTCATTTTTCTGATTAGATTAGAGTCTGACTCTTGGGGTAAAACAGGTTCTGCGCATGGCAAAATCAAACCAATCAGGTTATCCCATTCTCGCATCAAAACCCTAGCACGAGATCTGAGCCGTTATAAAAATTCAATAAATTTGTTGGTTTGGTCTATTCGGGAAAACCGTTCAATAAGAGGCCTGCTATAAGTCTCTCCGGTGTAACTGAGAGGGAAAGACACAGGGGTAAAACTTGGCCTTCCATCTCGCTTTCGGCGCCTGCGCTCTAGGCGTTTTGGGTCCAGAGAGTTCGCAGAGACGGCTATGGGTCAACCCACTTGTATGTCTCGATACTGAGGGTTGCCTACCTCCTTGTTTACATCGAAGAGGCATACTTCTCTTAGGCCTTGGCTACGCTTTTCGCGTTCCTTTCTTTTGGTTGGCTGGAACTTTGGCCGGATCTTTTAGGTTTTACGAACGTTTTTAAGCCTATTTCAACTTTTCAAAGCGAATAAAACATATACAGTAAAAACTTTTGTAAGAACAATGCAGGCTCCCTTTCAGTGAGGTATAGGTTAAGATGGCCCTTAAAAACGAAACTACGATATACTTGTTGATTGTAATATTATGTACTCTTAAAGTTTATAGAAAAATATGAATTTTGAAAGTGGATAAGAAAGAATAAGGACAGATAAAAAGTTATTATTGTTTTTTCGCGATTTTGTATTTTTATAATAAGACAGACAACAAACGTTCGTCTGTCTGTTAGTAACGATTGATCTATAAAGGTTTGAAGACGCTTAACTTAGATATATATTATCTTGGCAGTAAACAGCATGCTTAGATGACGTGTCTTTTCTAAAATATGGCATATTGACTTTGAAATTAAAAATAAGAAACTGCATTTACCCTTCTTACTTAAAGAAACTCAGTTCTAACCAAAGTATATCTGAAAATGACACATCCACCTAATCAGTATGCCCAACCTGACTGCCACAGAGATATCAACTCACAGCGACAAGTATCCCCACAAACTATCAACTAAATCAAATCAATTTATTTTCTTCAGGTATAGAAAAAGGAAACAACGCACCGTAAACACATGCACGGGGACAGTTTACAGCAGCTGCGAGTTCAAAAACCCCATATGTAATAGAATATAGCAGACTGTCTAAACTAAACTAGGGACTCTAAGCGCACTTAACAAATTTGCGTGTATTTAACAGAGGTAAGATGGTAGTTACGTACGCGTATAGCGACATCTACTATGACCTCGGAATGACAAAAATTGAATGAATTGTTTTATTAATGAATAGAATTGATTAAGCTATGAAGTAGAGGCGCGTGGAAAAACTCTGCCTTCCATCTTGCTTTTTGGCGCCTGCGCTGTGGTCTTATTGTGTCGTGAGAATGCCCATAGACCGCAATGTATCAACCCCCTTTTATATACAGATAATGAGGTCTTTTGTCAGAACATGGAGAAAAGAGGTAAGATGGAGGGAGAATTATTATGGTCAAGCAGCAACAATGAAAGTCTCTGGGTGTACGTTGCGCGAGCCCCTACCCTTCGGTAGGCGATTGTTAAGTGCTGCCACGTAGCGCCATTGTATTTGTATGAGAACTAGCTTCAATTTTTAAGACAGAGGGAGCGTCCTTTACGTTTCAGTACTGTACGACCCTACCTAAACGCTGAGGATGCTGGGATGACTTCAATGACGTTCCGTAGGTGGGGGTACACAAGCAACGTTATAGGTATGGGGATTACCACTTCATCCCTGTCTCCTTCAAGGTCTGGATGACGGAAATTTTATCGTTGTTGGTTTGTTATTAAATTATGGGAACATAACGATTCCAATTAACTGTTAACTTAAGTTTAAATATTAATTTACTTTACGCCGTTCCTAAGGTTAGGCTAATAATTTGCACGAGTTTTAATCAAGTTGAATTAAGTAACTGGAAAACTCATCACATGTTTTGGTTTTAGAATTATTTCGATTGGCAAGATGTTAACCGATTTACACAGTTCGACTTTGCCAAGTGCGCCCAGCTTAACACGAGTGCATGCATATACGCGTAGTAAAAAGTCCCGGTGTATCCCGGTGTATATTTTTTCTTTGCACGCAGTACATTTTAATATGTGAGACCATAGCCCCCTTACCCAAAAAACCGATAAATTACGTTTAGAACACGATGACTCTTGGCGTTCACTTAATTTGGGTTAACAATCACGTACCAGAAAGCTTTTCACTAAAAGTCCAGCATGCACGGACCCAAAGTGGCGGTCACTAGAGTGAGAGGGAGAGAGGTCCGGCTATGCTATTAAGATTAAACACGGTGACGTGCTATATGGAGCCCAAAAAAACCACTATACTGTTCTATATATATTTATATAGTTCGTTGCAGGGAAAGTCGTATTTTGGCCTGAATTAATAACGTGGCCGCGAAAAATCATGATTCAGAAAAAGGATGACGTAATATCATAGCATAAGTTTATATTTAATTTGTTCCGTTAGTATTAAGCTTTGTATGCTATGAGGGAGATTCATAGAGCGGGCAACGAAACTGAATTATTTTGTTTGTTGTTGAGAAATATTTAAATGAAATTTATCACCGTCTTGGCTTTTCAGGGTTGCCACGAAATTTTCGGATTCAAACTCTCTCACTTTTCCAGGTTTTCCCTGACCATTTTTGTTTAAAATTTACCCTGACGTTTTAGGCCCATTTTGCAATTACCTGACATTTCCCTGACCATTTTAGCCCCTTTTGAAATTTCCAGAAATTTCCCTGACCATTTTGGCCCATTTTGAAATTCCCTGACTTATCCAGATTTTTCCCTGACCCTTGGCAACCCTGCCATTTAACTAAGAAGTTTGCGAGATTTTTTAAAGTAGGGTAAAAATTATCTACACTATTCAATAATTAATTCCAAACCGATTACGGTATCTGAATCGAATTCTGTTTTATAATTACTATCTAAACAATACGATTAAAATTAATCAAAATTAAAAGACGTACGATACCCATGAAATGTTTCAAAATGGATTGAACGAAATTGACACACTCACCTATAAAGAGAAAAAGAAAAACAATTTGTGGTTAGTAAAATATTAACACAAATTAATAACAATTAATTAATTCCTTAAATAAATCTAATTAGAAAACGGTAGGAAAAATTCAAGCTAGAATGTTTTCTTTTTAGTTAGAAAACAACTACATAGAAAATAATTAATATTTAGGGTTCTTAGTTCTTACAACTTTTGGAAAACAGATTTCTCTGAGTTTCCCGTTTTATTTTTCCCATGTATTTCCCAGAGTTTTCCAAGGAGTAATAACAACGGGAGTGGTTTTTCATAGTTAAAGCAACACTTTCAGAACAATCTTACTCAAACCTCAACAATTTCCCTGATTTCCCAGAATTTTACTAGAAATTCTAAATTTCCATGAGCTTTTTGTCAACTATTTATTTCCCTGAGTTTTCCAGGTCTATATGAACCCTGTTTACGTGGACACCAAGACGCTAGATATGGCTTCAAACAAAAGAACTTTGATGGACAGGTAACCTTGAAGCCGTATCTAACGTCTTCACATACCATCCGGAATTCCGGATGTTATCTCTTAACCCTGTATCTAGCAGACGTTATACTATACTCCAATATTTTGAAAATGGTACAACTCTTAAATTCTACCCTGCAGAGCTATTACTTTTACCATCAGGTTACATAAATCTTAAAATACACTGGAGACCATATTAAACCGTTCCATTTTTGTTCAATGTCCAGTATATATTTGAAATCAGCAAACAACGTAAAAGCATACGTGGATAAACGTATAGTGTACTGTATTTGACCATCCTGGTCACGTAAAAGCGAGGAAAGAGGTGGACGGTGGTCATACCTTAGACTATACAACTAGGAGGGTATAATCTCACTGAGCCTTTAAAATTATGAGCAGCATTTAACGATCCTCGGCATGCAGTAAAAATGGGGTGCGACACTCACTGCATGGTCGGACTATATTTAAAGACGCCTAGCTACCATATATCACGACCGCGATACCCTCCATTACCTCCATGGCTGGCTTCCTAACATACATACATACACGAAAGTGTTGTAAAACAAACGAAATATTACAGTCAAGATTCAACCAAGGCTTAGAAAGAAATCTTACGATCAAAAATATGAGGAATTTAACTTGATATGTTGACACGAAACGAAACGAAAGGATGATAAAAATAGGAAGATAATGTGATACTTTTTGTTTCCTTTATGGTAGGTAATTTACAGAAATACTTAATATAAAAGAGAGTAATAAATAAGGATTTTCGACCTTATTCTTTTAAAGGCTTGTCAGTATATTTTTGTTACTTTCAGAGCCACCTTTCTAAATACTGAAAGCAGTAAAACCGGCCTATATCAGTATATTGAAATATAATGAAATCGGTTAAAAGATACGGGTGTTATTGCGCAAGGAATATGTACAGTAAGTTAAAATTCTGGCCGCCATTTTTCAAGATGGCCGCGGATTCAAAGTATATTTCCTAGTGAGTACCTACAGAAGGGGAGAATAGAAGAAGGATGACACTCTGTATCCTCTTATTACTTTAGTTACATAACATGATTATTCCCAGGCTCACCCTTTTGTTTGCTCACCCGCTCATCAACCTTCAGATGCACATGGCACCGTGCTAGGGTGATTCTATAACTGTTTGTTACTAAATCCTCAGCAATCAACCCACAAACCTTGATTGTCTTGACGTGGGAAAAAAAATCCACAGGCGCATGCGCCTTGGCAAATAGTTAAGCACTAATGGAGTATTGATGAGGGAACTACTTATTGCGTATGTGATTAGGTTTAGTAACCTTGCTCCAAATGTAAAATGATGTTGGGAAGAATCATGTTACAACAACCCCCGCTTTGTAGTACACTTCTCTTGAAGAGAAGTATTATATACCTTTGATGCCTACTAATAATAAAAAGTAACGTCCCTGCAAAATTTGAACATCGTAGGTAAAGCAGTTTCTGCTGGGCGTTGATTATCAGTCAGTTAGGTATAGATAAAACCGTTCGAGGTTTGGGCTGATTGCTCAAGTTAAGTTACTTAGTTTTAGAAAAATAAGTCCGTTAATCGCAATCGTTGATCCATTTTTTTGACTGACGAATTTGTGTCAAAATATTACACTGTCTGAAAACGGCTTTAATCATTCCCTTCATTCAAAAGAAACAAATTCCGGAGGCTCTTACTGCACGGAATAAACCTGAAATATCATATTTGCAGATAAGCAGTTACGTTCATCTAACCCGGAGTTCCATAATATTAAACGGCTGACCCATTTTGTCCGCTTAATTAGTTAGATAGGCTTAATGGCGTTGTACGCAATTACAAGCTCCCGGCCCTCTCCCTTACATTATAAAGCGGGCAAACTGCTGAGATACTATCCTTCAGAGTTATCCTGCTTGGGTCGCGTTAGAGTCAAAGCCTTCCACGGTTCAAGTCTTCCTTCAAGATGCAGACTTAGCTAATACACTATATGTTCATAATTACCTTGGATTATGTTAAGAGGATATGATCAAAATTAAGGAGCATTATTGCTTTCTGTCCATATAAATTTTGTCCCCTGAAAGACTGCACGCGCATTCGATGGTAAATGGCTTCAAGTAGTGTAGATATCATAAGAGTGATTCGTAATTACAGAGCTGATACTGAAAGTAAGCCTCAGAGTCAGCTTTAGTTGATACAGTAAACAATAACTTTGAAAAAAAGTATAACTAAATGTGATCAAAACATAATAACAAACGCGTCTGAAGTGTTAATTTCAATCGTAATTGTCAATCCTCGATAACATGGCTGCCAGGCCAAAAAAAACTATAGTCGATAAATGCATCTTAAACCAGAAAAGTGCAGATGGGACTCGTGGTATCCTTTTCTCCACTGTGCAACAATGATCCTTTGCAATGTTGGCGGGTACTAGCTTAAGTAAGCTAGCCGCGCTTGGACTCTAGTGAGGTCAATAACAGGGCTGCCAGTCAAAAATACCAATTGGTAAATGCGTCTTAAACCAGAAAATTACAGACATGACACGTGGAATTTTTATCACTACGTCTACATTGACGATATTTTGCGATGTTGGAGACAGCATCACCAGGCGTCGCTTCGCGAGAATCTATGACGTTTCACCAATACCTCACTTAATAACAAGCTCCAGTTTGTAACCAGTGACAAACTTATGAAACATATTTTATGAACTTATGATATCATCATAAGAATTTCATGATTAAAGTTACAGGCGATAATTACACAGTTATGACCTTATTAAAGAGCGCACACGATGTTTGGATGGTCGTGCTCAAGAGTAGATAAAGCGTTCTTAAAATACTTCAGGGGCCCTTTGACTTTCCTCGGAAGGGAAAAATTTGTTAAATTCCTTTGATAATTTTAAAATTTAACGCTCCGAATTAAAGTTAAATTGGTCCGCAGTTATTTATTAGAGAATTAAGCGGCGCGGGGTTTTGGTAATTTAGTATCCTGCACCAAATTCCCAAAAAGGCCATTTGTACAAAATTTACTAAAAGGTTAACGTTTATCTCGTTACATAAAGTTTCTGTTAAATTAGCCCATTAAAAGCATGCAGTCTCAATTCTTCGATGGGACAAAACGAACTATCTGTAAGTTATCTACCTTTCCCGACTTCGTGCAGGACATCAGGAATTAAAGACATGAAAGGATTTTTTACTTCGCGTTCACGAACGTTTTGATTGGCAAATAAACAAGCTGGATGTTCAACTTTCAAAACACAACTCCAAGGGAACGCGTGACTATGATAAATAAATTATTTATAAATAAAATAAAGCAAATTTTCCGAAGAAACATTGGTTATCAGTGACGTATTCAAAAACGCGCGTTCCAATTGGGGAAATATTGAAAAAACCTGAACAGAACGGAACCGAAATTCGTCGTGTTTCAGGCGGAGTGGAGAATCAAGCAGTGAAAGGTCAGTTGTTGAAAATTAGGTACAGAACCAAGAAGTGCTATCTAGTTTATTAGGGAGACGTTATAAATTCGCCACATTTCCAGCTTTATCTCCAGTCTAAACGTAGGTTCGGAGTTAATCCTCACCTCTAAATTACAACCAGCATCTCATTGGTTCTTGAAAACTCACGTCAGCGCGACGCGAATGACGAAAATTACGCATTTTCCGACTGAGGCGAGGCGAAATAGCCCGGCCTCCTTTTACGTCCCCTTTCATTTTAAAAAGGGGACTGGGACTATGGCGCGCGAATACTTAGGCATCTTATATCTTCTCCCTAATAAACTAGATATCACTTCATGGTAGAACCAATGTCTGATTTCAGATTACAAGCACAAACGACTTCACGATATTATTTGAAAAAGTAGGGGTAAAATAAAGTCTATTGTTAACACCGAATATCTGGTGTGTAAATCCAAAAACGTTAGATATACTTCAAACAAAATGACTTTGGTGGAAGCCTTATCTAGCGTCTTTGTTGTCCACTTACATGATGTTCCATCTTAACCCTATCTCAAGCAGACGATACTGAGCACTCCCCCCCTCCCTTTGAAAAGGCTCTATTAGCTCCAATAATCAGTGTCGCCTCAAGAACATTACGGGTCCCTGGGCAATGCAGTACACAGGGCCCAATATCCATATTCAAATAAATACACATTTTATCTGTCAAGGGATACTGGGCCAAGTGCCCATCTGACCCAATGGGTAAAAGTAACGTTTGGGCCCTGCCCATTATTTAGGTCTAGCCTAACTTCTCCATCAGTATAACGGAAATTCTACCCATCAAGAAAAGCTACTTCCCATCACCCTTAGCTTCTGAATTTCGGAGAAATTCTCGCGTATAAGAAGAAGCCTTCTAAGAAAATTTCCCGAGAAAATAGCTAGCTGGCTTTCACCCCAAGCACCCAACTAAGCTAACGAACCTCGAAAAAAGCTATCACGGAAAAGCTAGTTTACGGTGCTTGGCTGCATGGCGGTAAACGAGGTAAAAATGAGTTTAATACAAGTTTGACAAGCCTTTATCTGTTAGCCAAATAACTAAAACGCAATAACGTTAAATTGCAAGGAAAATTTGGGTTGCTTCCAGAAAAAAAAAAATAAAAGAACAACAATAATACCAAAGGCTAGCTTGCCAGAGCTAGTGAATCCAATGTAAAGAAGCCGTTCGAGAGCTTGTCCTTTCGGGCAAAAACAACGTATCTAAAGACTAGATTAGTATGTTGGATTAAGGTTAATAGTGTTTGAAAGGGTTCATAATGCCTTAAATTATTAGCACAGAAAGCTCCATTATACTTCTACTACCCACCATTTACAAGTAATACAATTTTTCTGTTTACATTGCAGGTCATCTTGATTTGAAAATGACGGTTTGAACTAATTAATTTTTGCCTTAATCCCCATGCCATAAACTTTTAGCGCGGTTATACGTTGGTTCCCCCTTAAAGATTTCTTTCGTGCGTACATATGCATCATACTAAGCTATTAAGCTTGGAACTAATTTTAGTTCCACCCCTTTGTCTACGAGTTCTTACTGGCTGGTTTATACAATAGAAAAAGCAAAATTTGAATGTATAAAATTAGCCAGAAAGCTAAGGGCGCTAAAGAAGTCATGCTTTGCTAAAAAAAAATTTAACTAAACTTGACATTGATAAGATAAGACATTCCAACCTCCACCCGCACGTTTAATCAACCTTGACTAAACATAAGTGCTTTTAGCTTTGAAAGTAGCTTTACCAAATAAAAAAAGAAGAAAAACATATAGGCTAGCGGCGTCTTTCGTAATGACTTTGGATCACGCGACCTAACAATAGCCTCGCCCTGCCTCGAATGCCCAATTGGGCTCTAGCCCCCAGCTAGAGGAAGCAAAGGCCTCTCTCTTCTCTCTACTAGGGGTATTTTGTTATCCAAAAGACTTCCAGTTATTTCGACCCTTAAAGTAGGGAGGGGGTGGCGTGGCAAAGAGGGCCCCCAGCCCCGGTGGGAGAAACGCAAAGTGAAATGCTAAACCTTTCATCCTCTAGAACATACTTTCAAAAGTATACCAATAACAATAAGTACGATTATCATTCGAAGCATTTAGTGTTGTTGACTCTTCGATGTAAAAAACGGGATAGGCAATTCAGCCTCAGTATCGGAACATACAAGTGGGTTGATCCATTGCCGTCACTGCGCCATCTATGGAGCCACAACACCTAGAGCGCATGCAGGCGCTGAGATGTTTTACCCCGTGTCTTTCCCTCTTAGTTACATCGAAGGGGTTTATCACATACACAAAGGATTTAAGTGGCTATCGTTACTTCCAACATTCAGCCATAACCCAACCTAACTTTACCTACTTGATATTTAGGCGTGGGAAGAAACGATCCTTTACCAAGGATTTTCTGTTATTTTTTTTAGAAACACAAGTTATAACTTTCCTAAGTGCCTAAGTGAGAGAGACAATACAAGGAAATGGTTTGAGATCGAATAGAGAAATATGGGCGATATTTTTTAATCGCAATAGTTTGCGTTATGATTTTTGTAACATAAAGGATTTCGTATCGTTGGAATGAGATGAAGTTGGGCTATTCTTATTTTAAGACCCTGCAGAATTTCTTGTACAATCAGCGTTCTGACACTCCAAAGCAATAAGATAGACGCGTGCGTACTTGCGTTTGTTATGTTATAAATGCTAGACTATATTAGAGGGGGAAAAGATGGAGGAGCTGGCCTTTACGAAGTCTATCGTTAGGCAAGAAAAGAAAAATATACGAAGAAATTAAGTTAAAATTGAGTTTCAAACTTAACACGCAATATTCTGATCACAAAAGATGAATGAGAAGATTTTCTCGATGGAAACTAAAACTGAGTGATTTATTTTGTATCGGGTAAAGCATTTTCTATTTTACAAAAGGGAAGGGAGTCCCGAAGTACTTTATACGTATCTCTATGTTTTCCAAAATCACATTTTAAACTATTTGTGGATTGTGTAACTTTATAATCACAACGTACATAAACAGAGATATAATTTTGGTGAGACATTGAGAGTGTTTGCGGCGTCTGAATATGTGTATTTATGTAGATCAGATACACCAACACAAGTTAATTTGGTGCGGAACTGGTTTTCAAACGAAAATTTTAAATAATCTTACTGGCTCACTTAAACTACGTTTTGATGACGTTGCTGACGGGGACGGCGAAAAATACGTAGTTCCTTTTACCTCTGTCGCTATGACCCGCCTTTTCTTTCATACCCCTCCGTCCAGTGGAAGGGGGTCCGGGACTTTGACGCGCGCCCAGAGTACTCTGTTCTCCATTCCTACTCCTAAAATTAAATCTATCCCTGATAATATTTATTTAGTTTTTCAAGAAAACCTCTTAATTAGGTTGATAGCTTTCGTCTCGTCTTGGAGAGGTTTATTTTGGTTTCCGAACTTGTTTAAGAACTAAGCTATCATACGAAACTTTAAAGTTTACGTCATCGTAATTTTTCTTCTTACTATAGGTTACAATTTGTAAAAAAACCATTGAGCCTCTATATTATGGGATATCAATAAAACCTTAATAAAATGGACTCCACTTCGCTTGTAATTTTGAAGACAAGTGCACGCACACATTCGATCAATTTAACTCCGTGTATGGACAACCTATATATAGCCCATGCAATTTTCATGAATAGGATAATCCTAAAGATTGCCTGGCTGTGTATAGCATAGCAGCACCAAACCTAAATTCGATGAAAAACGATCTTAAGCCTTGGCCTAGCACCCGTACCGTACTACGTCTGCAGAATTCTGATACGAAAACCTAATCGAGTATGTTACTTGTAATAAATGGCTAAATTTTCAAATTATTTAGGAGGAGGTTCGTTTCCAGCCCGAGAAGGAGAAGTAAGTATATGTCCTCCATGTAATCAACATCAAAAATGAAGTACAACAGGAATTCCCTCTGGAGATTTCCCGCCATTAGATCGCGTCAACTTCCCACGGGCCTATTTTATATATATAGAAGTAGATAGGGGCGATTCCCGATTGGCCTATTTTAACCTACCGGCGGAACATACAGTTACATATCGCCACGCACGCGAACCTCCCTTCCTCCTATACTGCAATTCAAAGTTCAACGTCGCTAGACACGTACTTGTTCGTGTATTCAAGGAAAGATGAAATAAAACATATCGACAAGTTCGGTTATACCGAGAAATCGTTGCAGAGGCAATTTCAGTTGTCCTCGTATGGTCAATATTTCTATCATTTTCTTTTCCTTAAGATTAACATTATGACCTAAGAAAACATACATGGAGTTACAAAAATGGTGGTAGGACCGATGTACTGTGGGTTCTATCAAAGAGAATATAAATATACCAAGAGAAGCAGAAAGTTCAGCCTTTCCCATGGCTTTTGAAAAGCCCGGTCACGGTTTTGGAGGAACTAGATCCGGTTTTTGTTGATTGATAAGCAGCGACGCCTTTTATTGGTTAAATTATGTCGGCTGCTTATTTTTGGTGGCGGCAAAAGGGTTTATCTCTGAGTTGAACGTTGACGTACAAAAGGTAATTTTTAAGTAGACGACATGGTCACGTGAACAACCGGAACCAGTTCCTCCAAATTCAGAGCCGCTCCCTATTTCCAAAGTTTCTGCTCCTCTTGGTATACTCTCTTTGGTTCAATTTTGAGACGAAAATGTTCTATGCCCTAGAATATAATGCCCTAGAAGTTACATTTTCGACTCAAAATGGTCCCTAAAAACCTTTGAGCCTCGCTCTTACCACCCCATTTGGAACACCAAAGATTCGAGCTACCTTTCATAAAGCCCTATCACGCACCACGATTGTACATCACCAGAGCACCCCAGACCAGTAAATAGAATGAATACGCTATAAGGTAACAGGACTGCATAGCCGGTGAACTGAGAGAACTGACCAACTAATGAACTATAACCAGAAGTATATAATACTCCTCTTCGAGAGAAGTGTACCACAAAGTGATCGGGATAATTGTAACACGATTCTTCCCAACATCATTTTACATTTGGAGCAAGGTTACTATAGTCCGAATCACATACGCGATAAATAGTTCCCTCAACATTACTCTATATTAGCGCTTAACTATTTGCTAAGGTGCATGCGCTTGGGCATTTTTGTCCCACGTCAAGACAATCAAGGTTTGTGGGTTGATTGCTGAGGATTTAGAATCAAACAGTTATAGAATTCACCCCACAGTGCGATAGTTACCCATCTGAAGTTTGATGAGCGGGAAAGCAAACAAAAAGCGTGAGTCTGGGAAAGTATTAAGATGATCCTTCTTCAATTATCCCCTTTTGCTATAACCAAATACGAAGTATTGTTCAAATTGAGTTTCACAATCCCTTTAGGAGATCAAACCTTGGATGTTCTTACACATGTTAATATCCTTAGTTTCCGCAAAAATAACATTTTTATAGATTATTCTCTACCTATATTACATTTTTTTCCCTCTCTCTCTCTTTTTCTCTCCCCGAGTCAGGAGGACGGGGGAACCAAGAGCCTATTTTCTTATGTCACGGAAGATAGGAAATAAATGGGAGAAGTTCGTATAGGTAGGTAAGTAAAGGCAGGCAGTGACGCTAGGCGCGTGCCAGGGAAACATGCTTTTTTAAGGTTAAGGCCTTTTTATCAATCGATAAGCTCTAGTTCTTTCTATGTGTACCTTTCATTTAACAGTTTTCTCACTGCTTTTACTACCTCTCTCTCTCTCTCTCTGGTGGAGTTGGGAGAGACTCTGGAGTTATGGAAAGATCTAACCGTTTCAAATTTGACGACAAGGATACGTACGTCGACATGATATCGTTCCGGTGTAAAAACCAAGTATCTTCAGTTGTAAAATCGAGATTTTGAAGTATAGAATTGTAACCTTAAAATTTTGGGAAATTTACTAAAACCAAGAAGCGATATCTAGTTTACTAGGGAAAAGGTATAAATTCGCCACATTTCTAGCTTTATCTAAACTCCAAACGTAGGCCCGGAGTTAATCCCCGCCTCTAAATTACAACCAGCATCTCATTGGTTCTTGAAAACACACGTCAGCGCGACGCGAATGACGAAAATTCCGTATTTTCCGACTGAGGAGAGGCGAAATAGCCCCCGGCCTCCTTTTATGCCTCCCCCCCCCTTGCATTTTGAAAAGGGGGACTGGGACTATAGTGCACGAATACTTAGGCATCTGATACCTTCTCCCTAGTAAAATAGATATTGCTTTTTGCTAAAACCGAATGAAGACTTGTCTTAATTGTATTACAATTAACTTGAATAAATATTCTGGGTGTTTCTGATATTTAAAGGGGATGTTATTTTTGCAATTTAAGTCAAAAAAGTTTTATGAAATTTTTCCCATCCGGGTTACTGTTTTCAAGTTAAGATTGTTCAGAGTATTTAATTTGAAAGTTTCTCAAAAAAAAAAAAAAACTACATCATGCAGTTTAATGTTTAAGTACTTACATAGTACTCTCTTTATGGTTTCGCGACTACTTTAAAATAAAAGGGTAGTTTAGCTAGTTAATTATAATTAGGGTTAGTGAAAAAAAGAAATAAAAACTAGGTAACTCTCGATAAGAGGTATTGCATGGGATATCATGAAAGTCATCGCACCTATCAAAATGTATTCCCGGTTCCACCCCGTCATGTATATCAATTTTCGAACTCGCAATTCGTTCCCGGCCACTTTGGGCGAGCTGATATTGCAGCTTCTCATATATACATCGCGCGCACAGTATACATGACGTTACCCGTATCGGGCCATGTCGTCGCAGTAGAGCAATACCGTATACTAAGAAAACAGAAAATTCGATACAAATATAGACTATATTTTTTTCCAGCCATTTCCACCCATCACATTTCCGGCGACGCTCGTGAATTCGAGATGGTTCGTGAGACTAAAAAAAACGCGGGAAAATCTCCCGTTCTCACGCGCGTGGAGGAGTAGGAGTAACGAGAGATCCCTATTCTAGGTTGCCATGGAAACGCGCGGGGAAAAATGAGAAAGCTACGTACAAAGACTTGAGTCGATTTCCGCTATATCTCATTTTTAGCCACATCGTAGTATACGATAGGCTCTTAGTTTGACCCGAGCCGTCGTAGTAGTAGTAGTAGTAGTAGTAGTAGTAGTAGTAGTGGCCGGGGTTGTCGCTTCGTTATCGTCAGATTTTAGCTTAAAAGGAACTTTATATTACCACAACCCACCCATAGGGGTTACTGGGCTCGGTTAGAGATTTAATTATAATTAAAATTTTTTCAGGTCAGACCCGGGAATCGAACCCGTGTCACTGGCGTAGAAGGCAAACGTTCTAACCACTAAACCATAGAGACTTGACAGAGACTCCGAGTTTTTTATTATTTATTTTTATCTCTAAAATGTCGGGGTGATATGGGGTGGGGTACCTCTTAATCTGTGGTGTCGGAAACTTTTGAATTTTTATCTGTGGGGTCGGATACTTATGAATTTGTGTGTTTGGGGTTTTTATATTTATTTTCTTTTTATGTATGTGCTAATTAAATAGATAACGATTTTTCTACCGCGCTCCTCATGTGTTTCATTCTCGTTCGGTAGCTATCGTCATCTATGTTATGTTTGACTGGAACGTTTTGGCGGTTAATTCAAATGTGGGTTTAGATAGAGCTAACATAGTGTTAAATGAGCGTGCGTTTGATCATTTTAGCATTGCTAAAGGTAATTCGAGGGGATAATCACTAACATGCGTAATCACTATAACTAAACTTTCTCTTTCAAAAGTTTCTGGGCATAAGTCCTTGTTAGAAATTTATAAGATGCGATAAGTGTACATCGGCATAAGTCTATGTTGTAAACTCATCGAGGGGATTATCACTAAAAGCTATCTGTTCTTCGATTCGCCGGAATATTAGAATTACAGCATAAGTAAATTTATACGGTTATAATTTAATCACTGTTTAGAGTGGGGAATCGAGGGACTATTCACTCTGATTTTATGCACGGTAAATCATTTAAGCATTGTAAAAGATAGCGCTATCACTCATTAGGGTAAGGTATAGAGGGGTTATCCACTCATTAGGGTAGGGTATAGAGGGGCTATTCACTCGTACGATATGGCTACTATTACGAGCCCTTGGGCCGTCTTGTTTTTCTTTCTTTTTCGTTTCGTTTTTTTTTTTACAATTTTATTTTTCATATTCGTGTTTTTGTTTTTATTTGATCATTTTTCATTCGGAGACTTTTGGAAATATATATTATTTTTCTTGGGTTTTTTCTACAATGTATTTGAAACCGCCAAGGCTTAGGTACATGTCAAGGGTGCCTTCGGGCTAATGAATGATAAGAAATTGTACCAAAGAGAGTTATTTTTCAGATGGAAAAAGAGTAAAAAAAAGGTCCAACCATCCTTGCTCCTGAAGGACAAAGAGATTTGTCTAAATTTGCCACTGTTTTCAAAGGGAGTATGAGGTGGGAGTAGGCTAGGACAGTTAAGTGTCGTACTACTGAAAATATATAGTGCTACTGTATAATCTACTGCGAGTGAAACGCAGCCAATGCGCTTTTTCCTTTCACTAAAAGCCCTAATTGGTAGGATTTATGGCAAGAAGATGGCAAAGCTGACCCTCCAGTGAACCGAGTCTAACCAAACTAAACCTAACATAAAAAACGTCTAACCAAACTAAACCTAAAATAAATAAAGCCTAACCTTGTCCAAACCTAACCTAAACAAAGCTAATAAATCCTAACATTGTCTAAACCTAACCTAAACAAAACAAACAAAGCCTAACCTTGTCTAAACCTAAACTAAACAAATCAAACGAAGCCTAATCAAGTCTAAACCAAACCAAACCAAACCAAATCAAATCTAAACCTAACCTAACTTAACACGCCATGAATACACGAGGGTCATCTTCATCTCTGATTTTACAGAGGTTTTCCCGGAGCAAAAGGTGAACATGCGAAAATTTATGTCTAGACTGTTAAAACATCTTTTGAGGGACTGCGATTTTGGGATCTGTACTTATGACTAAAAATTAGGATGGTACTTCCTTTAAAGATAGTATCAATAAATCTGGTAAAAGGTAAGATCAAAAATTCACCGAAAGTATTACGATTTCTCGCACGATACAATCTTACCACGCACCGGCACCTTTGGAGTAAAAAAATAACCGATAAAACATTAAGGAAGGTTTGGCGGGGATCAAGACGATGATGCTTCATTTCTGACACTTTATGACGGCAGTTTTAACCCTGCTGAGTCGAACATAACCGTGATACACCCACTGTCACCCCCTGGCGCAAAAAAAAAAACCCGATGGGAAACGAAAGATAAAAGGTAATATTTTGATGGAAAATGCGGGTAAAAGGTAAAAAAAAGTACAGAGTAAATTTACGATACCCCAACCAATATATCCTTCCATTGTACTGTACCAGGGGCTGTCCGCCTCCACGCCAAATTTAGTGGTCCTTTACGATTACGTGTGTGCCGTGTGCACCCCACCCTTTTGGTTTCGAAGCAGACGATGGAAAAACCCTCCTCCTTGCCTTGCCAGTATACCACCCTAAACATTAATCAAGAACCAACCATTCCCAAACCCTTAATTTTCTCTCTTCGCAAGTTAACTTGCCGAAGAAAATACCAGGTAGGACGTCATTTCGACAACTTAAGTTGGGTTTCAAGCCTGTTCTCCATGATTTGGTAAAATAATGAATATTTACAATTAACTCACGAATATTATGTAAAATATAGTTGCTTTCCCGTTGTTGAGAGGGGAACGCATTTCTCTTAACAGTTACTAACGATAGACAAACCTACATATTGAGATATGAAATTAATTTATGTAATTTTTGAAAACCCATTAAAATTTTGGTAAAAAAAATTATCAAATGGTTTAAACCATGCTGAATCGTGAGCGCATTACACTTAATTTAGGCGCGAACTAATATTAAAATGAGGGAAAACTGGACTACGAAGTAAAATAGGCAAATTTTTATACTCTGTGGTAGTCTAGTATACTCAAAGGTTTTGACCCTGTGTGCCAAATTTTGGAAACTATTACAACGGTAATATAAAGGTAAATTACCATTGTAAAACTACGGTATGATATAAATCAGTATTTTACGGTGGTACTTGTTAAATTACCGACATATCTCTGGCTGCAAGCGTTTCTATTTTTGTATGAATGGGTTATTTAATATTCAGGGTGAATTTCGATTAATTCGCATTATAGGATCGTGCGTCTTTACCACATGGATATAGCTAAGTTGCAAAGGAACCCGCAACATTTTATTAGCGGTATGCACGGCAATTCACATGGCCTTTCTTTCCCTTTTTTTATTATTGCACAATATTTTGGGCCGTACGTCACTTTTGCGTCTTAAAGCGCTATTTAGGGTCCATTAAACGTAAGCCCAAAAATGGTGACCCCTTCATTAGGCGGGTAATGATATCTTATTATTAAATGCGCAGGCCGGGGACTTTGGATTATCGCGCGCCCCGAAATGATCATCCACGTGGCCTCGCGCCATTATTCCACGAGACAACGCTCGGTGCTGGCATCTCCCGCCTTTGACTGTATTATGGGCTACGGGAAGATAAGAAGAGGTGCCACTTTAGTATATAACGTGAATAATATACGCGCCACAAATTAACTGCGTGGGTGGAGGCGAGGTTGTATGATATAGGAAGGAAGGGGCGAATTTGGGATGGGGGGTTTTTTTTTTTTATTGTTTTCCAACTGACAGGAGTACTTGAATGATGAGGAATTAAACAGTGTCACAAGATCGTGGGACACTATTTACTCCTCATTTTACCAAAGAGGAGAGAGAGACGGAGGATAGGCAGCCGTGATCCATGCGTGGTGAGAACGGGGTAAGTCTACGGTACGCCGAGGCGCTTGTGCGCAGCTTTCTCGCGCATAACTGACGTAGGGGATGATGGACACTATTTTACCAAAGAGGAGAGAGAATCAGTATAGGCAGCCGTGATCCATGCGTGGTGAGACCGGGGCCGGGGTAAATCCACGGTGCGCAGCTTTCTCGCGCGTAACTGACGTAGGGGTTGACAAAGAAAAGGCGAGTAGCTCCCCCATGCGCAAAGGATATGTGCACTGATACTAAACGTATCGAATATAGATTGTACTACCCCCTATTTTCCCATTTTTCATCGCATTTTTTTATAAAGCACGTTTCTATCTCTTCTCTCTCCTCTTTGATGATTTTTCATGACGTCTACAGTAAAAAGGTTGGGAGTGGAACCTCTGAAGGAAGTACACTTGTTGTTTTTACTAATAAACTTTTGATAAAACCGATTACTTGCATTTCACCTTCGCTGTGCCCATTGTTATATCATATCGCTATGGCAGGACAGCAAACCAGGTTTGATGAGTGTTGCACAACAGAAGAATACAAGTACGTAGACTTTGATTCGACAACACTATAAAGATCCGGCTACTGAACAGGAAAAAAACAGTACCTATGGTATTTGTGTTTGCCTCCACACGAAGAACAGACTATACTTTGCAAAGGATTCTTCGACAAAAAGTCAAAATCTGATCTACGCACATGATTCATGTACCAGAGAAACAGCTTAACCCTATTTCAAAGTAACCACGCGCATCTGCCAAGCGAAAAATTAACCTATCGACGCAAGACCCAGATGGCTCTATATAACACCTTTTCCTACAAAAACCAGGATGAAACTAAATAAATTATAAAAAAACGGCTTGGTTTGGACCAAGTCCGAAAAAACAAACGATATGTGTGAGGTTTATCAATTGGCTGAAGTTTCAGATATTGGAATTTTTTTTTTAAATTATTTTTATTCCTTTAATCCTTAATCATTATTTAATTCAATCAACTGATTTTACTGTTAATCGATCTATTCCCTCTAAATTAATTTAAAAAATTACATATCTACGCTTTTTCAAGAATAATTCCATTTTCCGAAAACATTTTATCATGAAATTAATTATTTTGAAGGGAGTACGTGTTGGGGGAGCAATATTGAATAATCTACAGATTGTCTTAAAAGAGGAAGCGAACTTTGACATAATTCGAAAGGAAAATGTGAATATTTAATAGTGGATGCCATACCAGGTTGTTGCGCGAATTTATACATTTAATTTCGTATATCAAAACGCTACATTTCTTTTGCCACCTCTATGAAGGAAAGATTGCACTGCAATTTCACTCTCCGTGCTTCTGAGATTCTTGGTCAATCTACATTTGAAACGTCATCACCCCTTACTACATTGTTGGCGCTACTTGTGCACTGGTTACGTATTACGCGTAATCATTTTATCAGGCGTAGAGACCATTTCGGAAAACACACAGGGGCTTGTCCACCATTAGGGTCATCGCCAGACGGTGTCAAAGTTCACTACAGGCGGGCCGCGGGAGGCCAGTCAACTCGCACTGCCTATAGCAGTGCTTCTAGGCGAGAAAGTGAAGACCCCAGTTTAGTTTCCCTGTATGTAATTTCAAAATGGTGTACACACTAACAAATGTACACCGAATACACTAAGTGATCGGTCCTTCAGCGCTAGCGAGTCTCAAGCCATGTGCATAAACATTTATGTATGTACATGAATTTTTTATAGTGTTAGGTTATTAAGGTTAGGTCCGGAAAGTCATGTACCGTTTACTAATGTGAAAAGGTTTCGACACTGGAACCTCTGGTGATTGCAAAATTTAATATATATTGGGAAAATTGAGGTAAGGTATAATGTGTTTAACCATATTATTTCCGCAGGAAATGAATATAACAAGTCATTGGTAGTGAAAAGTATTTCTTTTTATGTAATCTTTACCCGTACCTTTGGTTATATCAGCCGATATCATAATTTTCCATTACTGCGGAGAGCCACCTACTAAAAGAAACGACACCGGATAAACATGTTGCTTTGTCTTAAGAAGACATCATAAGATTATAAATTAGTTTGAGCAAAAAAGTTATTTATCATATTTTCTTGAGCAACAGTCTTCTCAGGAACTTATAAATTACAAACCTGAAAGTTTGCCAAGCCAGCAACAATTAAACCTATCTCCGTCAAGGTGCTTACAAGTTAGTGAACATTGACACGAAATCCCTTCAAAATAATTAATTTCATGATAAAATGTTTTCGGAAAATGGAATTATTCTTGAAAAAGCGTAGATATGTAATTTTTTAAATTAATTTAGAGGGAATAGATCGATTAACAGTAAAATCAGTTGATTGAATTAAATAATGATTAAGGATTAAAGGAATAAAAATAATTTAAAAAAAAAATTCCAATATCTGAAACTTCAGCCAATTGATAAACCTCACACATATCGTTTGTTTTTTCGGACTTGGTCCAAACCAAGCCGTTTTTTTATAATATCTGTCCCTTCAGTCTTAATTTAATTAGAATTATAATTGAATATCGGTAATTATATTTAAGTTATATTCAATAAAACAGATTTCGATAAGCATATAATGTTGTACTTTATTTACGTAGTAAGTTTAAAAATGACAGTATTTGAAACGAGGGTCTAGTCATCAGCCAAAAGTTTCACACCTGACTACTAATTTTTAAATTTTTATGTGAATTTTGATGATTACTGATAGAATTCCTTGATTTTTGTGATTACGATTATTGTCGGTGATTTCCATAATCTTTACACTGATTCCCGTAATTGCCGCTGATTACTCGCGATTTTTGTTTGAATTCCAATGAATCCCATTGATTTTTGGGTGAATGTCGTGAATACCGCTGGGTTCTTCGTGAATTTCGATGAATGCAGTGATTATTTCTATTTCAACTGATTATGATTTTTCTTTTGGATTTTCGAATTCCTCGATTGATTATCTGTGATTATTTCACGAAAGGTGTGATTACCGAGTGGTTACAAAAGATTACTAGTAAATCATGTGATTGTTTCTGATTTTCTCAAGGTTTCACGAGATTTCCAGTGATTATAGGAGATTTCTCATTACCTTTGATTAACACAAAAATTATTGTGATTACTAATGTTTTTCTAAGAATTCTAGTAATCAAGTAATCGATTTCTTTAGTTCTGTACACCTGATTATTCAAGTGACCCCTCGATTTGAAATGTAGGATAAAAATGTTTATTTCTTTTGAAACTCTATACATTTATCAATGAGAATTATTGAGGAAATTCTTCATGAGTAGCAAAGCTTGAAGAAGATGTCTATATATTTTTGACCACGTGTTAAATGAGCTTCAAGTGAAAGGAAAAGGAGATAGAAGCGGCCATAAGAGAGTTTTGTATAGGGCCCTGCTTCGAAGATTATAGCCATTGTATTTTTTTAACTGATATAAGGAAGTATGGCCTTAAACAACGTGTTATCCACGTTGTCTCAAAGGCAAAGGAAATAACCGCCCCCCCCCCCGCCACCCCTCTCAATCATCGGCCAACTAGAGGATATTTCAGCAGAAGGAAACAGGTTGAATCAGGGATAGCGAGAAATCGCAAGCGATGTTACTTAATTACGGGGTCGATTCTCTTGTTTGGCAGCATTACGATATTGAATGTTGCTAGATTTAATTGGCGCTTGTGATTTTGCGAACTATTTTATTGATATATTGAAATTTAAATGGAAAACTTATATTTTGAAATATTTCTAAACATTCTTCGTTTGTGAGGAATACTTAGCAATAGCAATAGACACCGGGGAATTAGTTTCTTGTGGGTTTCTCGATAATTTCTAAATATATACTTTCTATAGCTTGGAGGAAATTTCAAAATTTCTGGAATTTAACTCGCAATCGTAAAGTAATATAATTAAATTTTGAATAGTTTTGTAAAACTCTCAAACCATGAAATTATAATGAAGTTTCTACTTTTCATTTGAAAGTAGATTTTGATTGATAATTTATTCATGTACTTTTCGTTTATTTTGCAACAATTTCTTGCTAGTTTTTTTCCCTACAATTTCTTCATAGTTTTTCCCCCACAAATTCTTCCTAGTTTTTCCCCACAATTTCATTATTTTCTCGCTTACATTTTACACCAACATCTCTGTATATTTCAAGGGCAAATTTCCTATGTTTCCTTAATTTACCAATTTTTAGTGATCACCCTTAACAACGCTAGTTAGGCTAGGTTCTCTTTAAAAAGGAGAGACTTTCTCCAGAAGGATAATTGAGACATCAGTCAAGTTACTGACGAATCTGTCACGCTTGGTGATTGTTGTATCACTAACCTCGTACCAGCTGTTATCTTTTCGAATAAAATTCAGATAGTGACCTTGGTTTAAAGATGAACCTTTATGAATGATCACGCCCCTAGTTTTGTAAACGCTTTGGTTTAAAACCACTTTCTGATTTTCGAATCCCGATATTTTGGTTAAAATCTTAATAGGGTGACCATTTACTACAGTATCTCTTGGAAACCACAGAAATACGTACTTACTGGCAGAAATCAATACATCACGTTCATTAATTTCTCTGTGTTTACAAGTTCCGCATGCCATCATTGCTGGTCTCATCCTTTCGATTAATAGTTTCCAATCAATTTTAGCGAGGTTTGGCAAAGGAAGAGTGAAGATGCAGCTTTGGATAATGTTTCCAGAACTTTTTTCAAGGTGACAGTTCGGGCATTTGGTAACGTTTTGCGACTTTGTCCATAATAGTTCTTGAAGAGCGTCAGAGTCACAAGTTTCCATTTCTTCGCAAAGTTTTGGCAAGAGAACCCATAAGAATTCACTAGCATCTTGTTGTTGTTTGTGGGTAAAAGGCAGACCAACAGCCGTTCGCAAATTGAAACCATCGTCGCCAGAACTCGAATTTGAATTTTCAACATGCTCAATAGTGTTACGAAGGCAAGTCAAAATAGGCTTATCGCTCAATGATCCTTTATGCCCTTTAACCATGTTTCTTAATTCCGGAATCAGTAAGAGCAATTGCAAAACGCTATTTGCGTAGCACGTTACTCCATCTCCATTTTTAAATCCTTTCAAGGGAAAAATGTCTACACTTTGAAGACCTAGTCTAATCTTTTTATTTGGTCTTTTTTTTGCCGTTTCATCAGATCGCTCTCCTTCACCTTCTAAAATACTCTTCGACGTTGGCCTTTTTGTACCTCTCTTTGCTTCCGACCCCACTATTTCTAAAAGTGGAAGATCAGGTCTGTGTTTTTGACGCAGCCTGTTATACTCCGCAATGGCTCGTCCATCTGCCATAATTTTATTCGGGTCTAACTGCAAGAGATGGAGACCGGCCAAGGAAGTCACTCGCGATAGAGCAACGTATGCCATGCCGGTTCCAAATAAACTTGATCCCAAATCCATAATTGCGCATTTTAAACTCATTCCCTGGCTTTTGTGTATAGTAATGGCGTATGCCAAGATTATGGGGAATTGCGTTCGTTTCACGTATACATTGGTCATTAGCAAGAACTTGACGCTCATTTTCTCGACTACAAAGTCGGGCTTATTGTTCTCGTCGTTTGGTTCCCGATCTACTCTGATCCGGATACCAATGATGTTTCCACGGTCGTTCTTTTGGAATCCCGTTATAACGGCCATGGTGCCGTTAATAACACCTTCTTCGAAATTGATGTTTCTCCTAACCATTACTCGAGATCCAACGCATAGATACAGCTTGCTCTCAAGACCTCCGGTTTTAGACGGCTCATTGTCTAACATTTTGAGTCTCCTGACAATGTTTTTGGTAATTTTTTTGTCGTAATTAACGAGTTTGTCTTCGCATTCAACGCATTCAACTTTCTGTCGGCTTTCTTCGAGCATTTTTATGTTGAATTTATCGCACATGGCCAATTTCGGCATCAAACAGATGGGATGAAATCCTTCTTTAACCAGCTCAACGTAAAGATTCATAGCCACCTCAATTTTGTTCCCTCCCGGAACTAGTCTACTTTCTAAGGTTGAAACGTCATCTTTCGTAACAGTTCCAATTCTAATTCGGTTAAGTAGGTCGCCATAAACTCTGTCGCCGGCCTGTCGTACGTTTTGCGTTAGTTCATCGTATTGGAAATACTTCCAAAGATCAGTGCCACCAATGCTATTAAATCTTAGTCTCGCTTCCTGGGAAGTGACTTTTAAAAACGCGGGATTACCCTGTACAGGCGGCAATTGGAAGAAATCTCCAAAAACGAGAATGCAAACGACACCGCCGAAAGGCTTGTTCATTTCCCAAAATTCATTTAGCCTCAAATGAACGTAAGTTAGTAAGACCGAAGACACCATAGAGATCTCATCGACTATCAAGAGTTTCAAATTTCCCAGAGTTTGTTTCATAATGGAAATATTTTCGGAATTGAGGGAATGGTATTCCGCGGTACGCCCATGTTCTACTGGCAACATAAGTAATCTATGCAACGTTACGCCGTTGACATTTAGAGCAGCCAAGCCCGTGGGAGCGGCGATCGCGACGCTACCGGCATTTTTAAAGTGGCGTCTAACGGCGTTGGCGATAGTGGCAATAAGAAAGGACTTTCCAGTGCCACCCGGACCAGACACAAAATGGCAAAAATTTTCCTTTTGCCCTCCCTCTTGAGTGAAGTGATCCATGACTTTGTCGTACACCCTTTTTTGATCAGTGTTGAGTAGCGCAACTTGGTCTAGTGTCATGCCCTCGAAATCAATTTCCATAGCGGCTTCGACATCGTGCATCGCATTTTCCGTTTCAACGACGATTTCTTTCCTTGAAGGGCATTTTCATCGTCATAGCTTTCTGTATCCGAAAGAGCTGAAGTCTCTTTAGCTTTTTCGGAGGCTTTGCGCTTCTTTTCAACTTCTTTGGAAACCGAAAATTTCTCATGGTATTCTCTCATGGGTTTTAGCGTCGTTAATGCGCTTTTGAAAGCTTCAGCGTAGGTTGCAAATTCGCCCAATAACTCAGTTTCGTTTCGCCATGGTTTGAACAGAATAAGTAGAGAGTGGCAGTACTTTTCTGGTTCCTCTATTGGGTCGTGAACGTAATGTTCTATTATGTAGGGCTTAATCCTCTTTCTCATCAAACCGAGATTATTTTTCAACTCGATTACATTTTCAGATTTTTTCGCTGCCTCCGAGTACTTGACGTAGTCGTAAAATCGGCCGAACTCGCGCAAGCTTAAATCTTCCAAGCTATCGGGTCTGTTGGGATACTTATCGTCCACAAACCCTGGTTGGCAAATGTCTTCGCTTTCAGGATCAATTTCCCTCAAGCGCGCAAGATCCTTGTAACATTTCAAAACTTTGGATCGTTTTCCTTCACGTTAGTGTTAATAAATTTGGTGCTGTCAGACTTTTGAAACAATTTCTGACCCAACATCATGTCCAAGGCTTCGTAAATACCGACCGATTTATTTGTGAAAGATTTCAGTCCATAAGCGAACAGTCTTTTAGACAAGCTTTCGTGTGCCAACTCTGCGAAACACTGATCCATTTCAGCCCGATCTCCCTTTGTCACGTACGACGTGACGTATATCGCCACTTGTTCCGAGGAATCGGCGACAAACTGCAAATCCATATTGGCTTTCAATGCCAAAAGTAATGCCGGATTGTAGTCATTGATAAAAACTTCGCTCTCATTTCTGGGCAAATCATACAGGCGTTTCTGGCTTCGTTTCATTTTACGATGACGCGTAACTGATTCAGCAGAGTTCAATGTCGCAACGTTTGTAACGTTTCGAGGAAAACCGTAACGACACACTTTGAGCTCCTTATTTCCTCTCTTAACCTTTCGGTAGCAACTGCTGCAACATTTATGTGTTTGAAATTTTTTTACTAGCCGGTAAAGTTCTGGACTTTCAGCAGCTTTTGGGATTGAACACGTGACATACTTCTGCACGTATTCTAAAATAGCTATTGCCGAAGAGGAACCAATCACGGGAGCTTCCTCGGCCCACAACAAGCAATGGTAATGGGCTAAGCCGCGAGATTGGTACTCGACGCGCACAAAATGATGCGCTATCGGTCCAAGAACCGGATTCTCTTACAAAGCACAAAGTTGCTTAGGAGAGACCTCACTTTGTTGTGAAAATGTAAACTAACGCTAAGAGGATCTAAATTTAATAGTTCAGCCACCGACATAGATTCGATCCCTGGCACGTCAGCATTCACTCGTCGTAGGTGGTCGTGAAGTTCAATGTCATCGTATTCGGCCGGATTAAAAGTTAAAAGCCAGTAGGGGGGCCATACTCCCTAATCATGGCCAAAACACATTTGAGAACTTTATACCAATAATCCTTGGTTCCTCGAATGTGGGCCATGAAACGCTTCGAATAATTACTCTCGAGCTCCGAATCTCGAGAATCAACTGATTCACGAATCATTGACCGATCAATTCATGGGTTTTTTCACGCGTTAGAACGTAATTCAAACTACTGTTAATGGATTTCATTTCTGCCTCTGGTATAAATGGAACAGAACGCATAATCACGTCTAAACATTGGATTCGCGTGTCAAAAGACGAGAAATTCGGTATATTCAGTTTCCGTCATTTCCCAAATGGTCTTTCGTCGTGCTTGCCATAGCGAGCCATTGGGGGAACAAGTGCCACGAATGACATGTATTTAGGTTTGTCCACAATTACTGATAGGCTCGGCTTCGACACGCTCATTTGGTAAGAAGCCAACAAATCTTTTGACGGCTGAAACATTCACCGGGTGAATTGTATAAGTGATCGTACAGCTCATTCACTTCATCTTTGAGGAGTTTCGCAACAGTGCCTCAGGTTGAGTTAAAATTTTATAACGGTCGTCTGGCGACGAAAGATTGATTCGATCACACCATCATTGATAACATCGATATCGATTTGGTGCGATTCCGCTTGCGGATTTTTTGCAACTGTACTGAAGCCGTTTGTATTGACCTCGTCGGGTGTTTAACAGCGCAGAGGATCCGTTTTCGCCAATAATTCATCGGGAGTTAATGAATTTTCGTCTTCAATAGTTCCGTATCTCTTCGGTGCCATAATGTAATCCTCATTGATAAGAGTAATATCAA
>JAEQBA010000418.1:412691-462766 GCA_019434445.1 Phalangium opilio
CCTAAACGTTCATGTTCGTTTTTGAGTTTGGCTGCTTCAGCTTTTAGTCTCTCTTTGACCAGTGTGGTTACTCCCTCTTCCCCACTTGCGTGTCCAAGAAATCTCTTTAAAGTAACACGGTGTGGCAAGTGCAATATATTGAGATCTCTTAAAAAAGTGTAGGCACTTGGGGATTTTTTAAATACTAAGCAACACAATCGAAGCGTTGAATCTTCATACGGAGGACTTTTCTTGCCAAATGCCCGAATCTTGTCCATTAAAAAGTTTGCGCAAGTACTGTCTTTGGAACAGGATGCTTCCTGGACTTTTTTAAATTGCATATATTCTTTATCATGCCGTTTCTCGAGTACCTTGATTGTGGCATTGAGGGTTTTCAATTTCTTCTCTAAAGTTTCTATTTTCTTCCTAAGTTTGTAATTAACTTTCCCCACTTTTCGAACTGACTTTTTAGTTGGCCTAACCCTAACACAACTACTTGCTTGGGTAGACACATCTTTACAAAGTTAAGTGATTGCTACATTGTTTAAATGACTAGGTTTAGGAGTGATATCTTGTATATTATTGTAAGCGGCATCTTGGTTAGAAACATTCATATCACGTTGGTTAGTATCATGAGTGTCATCTATATTAGGAATATTTGTGTCATGTTGGTTAAATTCATGAGTGATATCTTTTTTAGGAACATAAGAGGCATCTTGGAGGTTATCTACATTAGGAACATTCATGTGATGTTGGTAAACATCATGAGTGAGATCTTGATTAGGAACATAAGAGTCATCCTGGGTGACATCATGAATAGGAACGTAAGCGTGATCTAACTGTAAAGCTTCATTAGTATCATCTTGATTAGGGAAATAGCTGTCATCTAGGCTAGGAAGAACTTTGGGATTGCTTCCAAACAGTCTACAACTTTCCTTTCCCGTTGCTAGTTCTAGAGGAGATATTTCCGATGATAAACGTTTAAGAGATTCTGTTACGTTTTCCCGAGCATAATTTAATTTATAATTTCCAATTGGCGATAATGGTGTTGAATGAATTTTTGCTTTCTTTGCTAAAGACATTGGCGAGTCTTCATTTCGCTTTACAATTGAAGGGACAGCAAATGGTAATAGTCGCCGTAAACTTGAACACGATATACTAAAATCTGAGCTGTTAAAATGCTGGCTGCAGATTCTTGAATCTTTACTATCTATTAGACTTTCATAAATTCTGACATCTTCCTCAATTTTTAAATCATAAATAGAACGAATCCATTTCTTTCTCAAATCTTTCTCTTTTGGTAACAAGTGGAAACTGATGTATTCATCTTCGTTTAATGATCGTTTTCTCTTCTTATTTCGATAAGTTTCATTGCAGTTTGGAACAATACACTTCACCTTTTTGCTTGGAAAAGCGGTATCACAGTTCTAAAGAATTTTAATTAAAATCATCGTGAAATAACCTTATTTTATAATACCCTTATGCCTCAACTTTAACGGTAAGCCTTGGTTTATAAAACATATAACACTATGGCCAATTATTTTAACAAAGAAAGTTTCATCATACAAAAGAAGGTACCCAAAAGAATACTTGAAAAACACATTAAGACTAATTTAGATTTCATGAAACTACTCAAGAACACTTTATTGGTAATATTTAATTATTAGAATAACTATATTATCTTACCGGTAAACAACACTTCTTCCACTCCGTCTCTCCCCGTTGCGGCGCCCAAACTGCTGTGCGGGAGCAGGCGGGAGGAAAAATTCGAGCGGGAATCCCAGATTCAAAAAAGCTCTGACGTAAAATACGTCACCAACCTTAACAGAAAAGCGCCTCTAGCGATAGAAGCGCGCGAAGTATAAGGTCCGGAAAAATCCCCAATTAGCCCGCTGCATAGGCTTTATATTAATAACGTAGGCGTTGGGCCTAGTTATTTCAATTCAAGTCCCTGTTCGGGCGCCATTTTATGTAACCCTCGGTAGCAATTAACTAAAATAAAAGGGGGATTCTCCCGAGGGACATAAAAATGAATAAAGACAACTTACAGTTTTAATCCAAATGTAACAACAACTTTATTGGTTAACTGATATAGGGATAAACCCGTAACCGAAGTACCGAACTGGTAGTACAAAAAAATCGCTCCGTCTTAGGAGAAATCGTAACCAGAACTGATAACAAAATTCTAAATTATCCTAGATCACATGTGTGGAAGGGGGAGTGGCTTCTAACATGGAGGCTAGATATGCCCTGCCAGAACCAAGGAGTGCAAGCTCCAAGGATTCTGGCAGCCATGTTACAACAGTTTTGGTCTTACGTGAAAAAAAGGACACTCACAAGAAGAAGACATATACTTAGATAAGGATGGAAAAATTATAACGAACCAGTCAGAGATCGCACGCGAGTTCGCGAAATTTTTTTCCTCAATTGCCAAAGCTAACTCAAATTTCGAACAAAGTATTGAAGAAAAGCCCAGCTTTACTATTCTTTCTAATATCTGCATATCTACGACGGATGTTACAACGGTCATAAACAAATTAAAACCAAAAACCACGAAGGGCTATGACGGAATTCCGAACATTATTATAAAAGGCTGTAAAGAGGTCTTAAGCACTTAAATTGGGTTCATTTTTAATTTATCGATAAACCATTGCGTCTTTCCAGATGTTTGGAAGGTGGCACTAGTTTCACCTATATTTAAAAAAGGTTATAAAGGCGGTCCGAGTAATTACCGTCCGGTATCAATATTATGCGCATTGGCAATGGTTTTCGACTTTATTATACAAGGTTATCTTTATAAATCGTTTGCACCAAACCTTCCTGAAACTCAACACGGTTCGTGATTGGACACTGCGTAGATAATAACTAACCATATAGCATTTCTGAACTACGTCGAGCCAGTCATCACTAATCACGGACGTCGCCTACTTAGACCTATCGAAAGCATTCGATCGAGTGTCGCACCAGCTTTTACTAAAGAAATTAGCATCATATGGACTATCTGGTTCAGTACATGAGTGGATCGAAAGTTATTTAAAAGATAGAAGTAATATAATTGAATGCAACAATTATCCTTCCGACGTCTCTTTCAAAGTTTCGTGTGGGGTACCTCAGGGTTCCTCATTAGGACCCCTTCTATTTAATATTAACATTGCCGACTTATCGAGCTATGTAACGAGCTCCAATATTTATCAGTTTGCGGACGATCAAAAGTGCGCTAAATATGTAAATCTCATTACGGACTGTGAAGCCCTCCAAAACGATCTATTACAAATTCAGAACTGGTGTGAACTAACTAAAATCCCGATAAATGACACCAAAACTAAAATACTTTCCTACACCCGAAAGCGAGATCCCTTAATGTTTGAGTACAAATTAAACGGAAAAATACTAGACCGCGAAACGAGTATTCGCGACCTTGGCGTCATCTTTGACCAAAAACTAAACTTTGCGCGCACGAATAACTCAGGGAGGAGCACTAAACATAGCGCGCCAGATTAAGTCTCGAATTTGTTTTTTGCAGTTGTATAAAACTATAGTACGCCCGATACTATTGTACGGGTCTTTAAGTTACAGTCAGACTTGTAAAACTAACATAGAGAAACTAGAATCTGTACAAAGAAAGTTCATTTTGTATTACGAGACTTCTTTCACAAAATTCAAATCGTATCACTATGACGAATTACTACAGTCTCTTAATCTGGAAAGATTATCACTAGTAATTTCAAAAATAGATATTATTTTCTTGACAAAAATCATTAATAGAAACATAACTTGTTCAGAAATTTTACATAGAATATGTTTTAACATTCCACAAAGAAATACAAGAAATCATTTACTGTTTTATATCAATCTTGAAAAAACCCATTGAACCGTATAATGAAAACTTACAACGTGATTTTCTCCAATATTAATTTGTTTGATCGTATTTTAAATCTTAAAAACTTTTAATTTGAAGCTTGCTGTTTCATTAGAAAGAACTAAATTTCCTTTTTATTTATTTTAACATTTAATTTAAAATGCATATTACCTAGCAGGTACATTGTACTGTTGTAATATACAATAAACAATTCATTCATTGATTCAAATATATTTCCCTGTAATACCAAATGGGGGGAGGGGGATGAAAATATGGTCGTCCAGTTTCCCTATAAACCCAAAAAAGATTTTCCCTGTATGGCGTATAAACCGAAATGGAAAATCGTATGGCGTCTAAACCGAAATGGAGAGTCGTGTGGCGTATAAACCAAATGGGGTCGGCTAGGGGGTCGCAGGGACCCGAGTGGCGTGTCGGTAGAGAGGGGACTAGACGGTGTATCCCTCCCTCTAGGCGCGCTTTTGTAAGAGGGGATACTGTACGCGCCACGTAGGGGGGATGACGATGAGCTTAGAGATAGAAGGGTATGACGTTTGCATACGTAGAACTGACATTTCTCTATTGGGAGGCTAGAAGTTTCTCGTAACCCTAGCCGATCGCCGCGTTCTTCTTAATCCTAACGATGGGAGTAGAAGCCAAAAATTGCTTTCTGTGAACACGTTTGCTCCGATTTGCCAACTGCGGACGCGGTGACAGACACACACACACACACCCGTTGCCGTGAGCAAGAGGGTGGAAGGGGGTGGGGGCAAAAAAAAATGAAAAAAAATTTGTAAATTATTTTAAAAATAAAAAAATTTTGTTTTGGTTTTATTTACTTCTCTCTTTATTTAAATTAAGCTTATATTTTAAGCGTCAAAGTTTTTTACGCTTAAATAGCAAAAGAAACAAAAGATATGCTTAGTATTAGTTATATACAAATGGACCAGTTTTTTCGGATTTAAATTCAATTTATTTTAAACACCAAAAAAACAAATAAGCAAGTAGATATAAATTAAAAATGAGTTAATGAATGCATTCGGGTTTTTAAGTTATTTGACCAGAAATTACCGAAAATACATTATAATTATAAAATTTACATTCAAGATTTTCTTCTTCAAGTACATTATTAAATTTCGTCACTACCTGGTACGACGTTATAAAGTTAGTGAAGTATCCCACCACTGCGTCTAATTTCTCGGGTTGACCATCCAAACACGGTATGCGTTTGTAGTCCCCGTATAAATTATCATAATTAGCGTTATAAAATTCTATGATAATATCCGCCATGAGTGTAAACACAATTTCATGGTTACTTATCTTAATAAGATGCTCCATTACAGCGCCCGAAACGCGGTTCAGGGCCGCTGTTTCCACACTGGTCAAAACAATAGAGTCCTCCTTTATTAAGTCTTTAATATGGCATGTGTTATGGTATGCCACAACTGTTGTCTTTTCACTCAAAACAGGCAAACGGGGAACCAGCTTTTCCCAGGTTTCCGTTGAAATAGCGAAGCTTTTTGCCGATTGTTTCCGGCATAGACGAACCTCAGGATCCAGGGTTCCGTTCACGAATCCAGTTGTTAAGAACAACTCTTTTGAAATGTGGAATCTCCCGTTAGTTTTACGTTCGTTAGTTACACCTATCTTCCTTTTGGGAGCTTCTTGATTTTCCATCTTGAGAGTTTAAGGTCTTCTCGAATAATGATACTCTACTCTATTGAGTCAGGGGTTTTTATTTTAAATTTCTTACGTAGCTATTGCGAAATATCTATTGTCCTTAACTGTTCCATTGTTAGACTGTAGGCGTATGTTTATGTCAAAGTTCTGAAACCAGAGATTAAGGAATTTCAGTACCCCCAAAATCTCTAAAATAAATAATACAATAAGTAGTTTTTGGGGATTAATCTCCAAGATCTGACGAATTCTCGACATCCTTTGTGTACTTGACTCCATAACAACTCACGAGTAAATAAGTTATACAATAGTAAACTTGACCTATTTATCTATTAATTGAGACATCTCTAACCTGTCCATATTTGATTGATTGAAGAAATACTTTTCTTACATCTTCATGCATTGTCGTAAAAACCCACGAAATGACGCATCATCTCTTTTGTTACAATCCTTTTGTTGAATTAAAAAAATTTATTGACGACTCAACATTTTGTTACCATCTGCCACTTGGATGTCAATCTTATGTCACCCATTGTTGATTCACAAACAATATTAGACGTGCTTAAGCACGGGTTTATAAGGGTGTGTACTTGACTCCATAACAACTTACGAGTAAATAAATTACACATTAGTAAACTTGACCTATTTATCTATTAATAGAGACAACCCTAACCTGTCAATATTTGATTGATTGAAGAAATACTTTTCTTACATCTTCGTGTAATGTCGTAAAAACCCCGCTAATGGAATGACGCATCATCTCTTTTGTTAAAATCCTTTTGTTGAATTAAAAAAATCTATTGATGACTCATCCTTTTGTTACCATCTGCCACCTTTTAAAATCACTCGGCTGTCAATCTTATGTCACCTATTGTTGATTGACAAACAATAGTAGACGTGTTTAAACACGTCCGAAAGGTCAACGTACCCCTGGCCAATAGAAGCTTAGGCAACCCTCCACCCCCCTCTACCCTCTATTAATAAGCCTAGAGAAATTTAGTATAAAATAACTCGAGAAAAAAACGGAATATCGCATTCGAACTTTAGATCTCGTAACATCAAGATGGATCCTGAATCACATCGCTGGAATTTGGATAAACTAGTTGTAAATAGGCCTTGGCCCCTAACTTCATTATACAAGTTTTATTTTGCCCTATGTGCCTATTTACACATCGACCCTGCTAATGTACCCTCAACTTTACCCACTTTTATTATGAATGGGGGTTTAAATATAATTCAGACATTCCTTGATGTCATTGAATACATGAGAACTGTCCCTAGAACACCGGAAGACTGCGATACAATAGACGAATTGGACCACCTAAGTAACATAATCCCTAGACCTCTAAATATTTCTTACGCCGATCGCATAGAAAGACGCCGGAATGAATTACTACCCACTAACCACGATGAAACCTTAATCGCCGAATTCAACAACCCACAATACGATATAGAGATGGCGGCATTTTTCAATCAGGAATGTCAACAAAACGACCCTTTTGAGTACCTTTCTCTAAACTTCTCCGACTACCTACCTTTAGCTCTATTCATGGATTATTTGGTCAGTTTATTTGACGTGAAGAAAGTTATCGTGCATTTTGGCAGCAACTATGACAATCAATTACTGATTAGAGAAATAATCAATCGTGACGAGAAATTTGTCCCTTAAACTCTGAAAATTAACGGCACCCCATTTTAGAAATGGAACTTTCTAATCTACTGTTCCTAGACTCCTACAATTTTATTCCTGTTGCCTTATCTAAATTCCCCGCCACTTTTGGTCTCCCTAATGCCACCAAGGGGTACTTTCCTCATTTCCTTTTCAAGGTAGTTGATCACGAGTTCGATATTGACAGACAGGAGGAGACTAACTACGTCTTGGAGAACACTCTACCACCTACAGAAGCCTATGGTTGTCAGTACTTCACCAGGAAAAACTTGGACACCTTTATAAAATGGCACAATGCCGAAGGCAGTAAAGAGAAAGGGTTTAACTTCTTAAACGAGCTGAATTATTATTGCGAGAATGACACTCTACTTCTCTTTCTAGGGTGTATAACCTTTCGGTCTCTTCTCCTCAAAGTCACCAATGTAGATCCTTTTAATTGCGGCTCAGTTACTCTCTCTGGCGTTTGTTCTTACGTTTTCAGGAAAAATTATCTTAAATCAAATACCATTAGTATCATTCCCTCAAACTACTACAGACTTGGTGAGAACCAATCTTTAGGCGCCATCGAATGGCTTGAATGGACTTCGCATGACAGAAATATCCCCATTCAATCCTCTTTTAGGGGTAAGGAAGTTAAAATACAGACCATGAATGTAGATGGTTATTCCCCGATCAACAAAGATTGTTTGAATACATGGGCTGCTATTATCATGGATGTAAAATACACTTTCCCATCAATAGAAACCAGATCTTACTTGGGGACCCTATTGAAATGTTAAACACAAGATATACAAAAACTGAGAAGAAAATTAGTAGAGCCACTAGAATATACACTTACTTGAAGTGTATAACCGCTCCAAAGAGGAAGAGACGTCCTCCTAACCAAACGAAACCTAACATAACAGTAAAGTTTAGGAAAAGGCATATTATTGGAGAAGTCAATGAAGCTAAATATCTATATTTTGGAAAAGGCGTAACATGGTTAAATGATTTATAAAATATTACTAACCTATTTTAACCAAACCTAAGCTAACATAACAGTAATGTTTTGGAAAAGGCATATTATTTGAGAAGTCAATGAAACTAATTATCAATATTTTGGAAAAGACGTAACATTGTTAAATGATTTCTAAAATATTACTGACCAAACTTAACCAAACCTAACCTAACATAATCCAACCTAACCAAAAAATCAATATAAAGTATAAGCAATAAGACTAATTTTAAAAATAAAGAGAATCAACATGGATATAAATCAAATCTATTTATTTGGGTGTAAATAATCCCAGAACAAACACAGAGAGCTTTCGGCTCGTGAGCCTTTATCAATCTGAGGAGTTAATTTCTAAATTTTAATTTTACCAAAGTAAGTTATTTTTTAGGCGCAAAATGTTTTTTGTTGATAACACCCCATAATCCGGATTCTTCACATCCTTCGTCTAGGTTTAAAACACCCTGTTTTTTATGAACAGTCCTTCGACAAACTTCCGTTTGTAATACCCCCCTTCTTTGTGTAAGATTTTTAGACTGTCAAGGTTAATGCTATGAGTTTTCTCTTCCAGCATTTAGAAATTAACTCCTCAGATTGATAAAGGCTCACGAGCCGAAAGCTCTCTGTATTAGTTCTGGAATTATTTACACCCAAATAAATAGTTTTGATTTATATCCATGTTGATTCTCTTTATTTTTAAAATTAGTCTTATTGTTTAAAATACCATGGACATCAAAAGTTTTAATATTTATAAAGTATAAGCCTTTATGCTCTTTAAGATTTTATGGGGGTAAGGTGGAGTGTTCGATTCTTATTAGAGGGGTTAAAGTATAAGACTACCACCTACCTCTTTTCACTTATGATTCAACCTCGCTAACGCTAGACAAGATGTTAGAATGCAGTCAGTTATGTAGAGTTAAGGCCTTTAACGGGAACGAGGGGCTCATAAAATTTCTGAATCAAAAGTGACCGCGTTTTGATGGTATGTGTCAATTGAGAGTCAAAATAGATTCTAATCCAAATTTTATTATTCAACATAATATTCAATACTGTTCATAAATTTCCACACACTTTTTAAGGGTCAAAATAAAAAATTAAACAAAATCAAAAGGGGGGAGTTTCAATTTATAACCTCTATGGAATGTCTCCTTTAAGTTTCAAATTTAAATTTTAGGGTTTTTTTTAGGTTCAAATCGTGCAGTTATGCAATAAAAACAATAATGTTCAAAAATAAAAAGTTAAGATTTTAAAAAATGAATCAATCTGTCAACCATAATCTCAGTTCTTTAACCATAGTTTCAAGTCAGTTTATCAAAAGAGTTTCAAGTTTTTTAATTTCTTACGACAAGTTGCTCCTCTTGCATATTCTTCTCAAGGGTTAAGGGTTCTTTTTTCTTCTTCTCGATTTAAGGGTTTTAATTCAGGATCTTTTTTTTCTTCTTTCTCGATTTAAGAGATAATTATGATTTTTTTTTCATTTCTCGCGATTTAAGGATTAATTATTATTTTTTTTCTCGATTTATTTCGCGCACTCGCGCTCCTTCTCTTCTTCAACTTAGGGGTTAAAAAATGTCTCCGAGTTTTCTCTGAAAAAATAAATATTCAAATTGATGAAAAATAAAGGTATCAAAATGAATAAAATAAAATCTCCGATATAAAATAATACTCCGGACTTCTAAGGGTTTCTTAAGGGTGAGCCGACAGGGTTTCGTTAAGCAGTTCAGGAATCGACTGAGGGTGAGACAGGAGGGACTTCGTATATATAACTTCTAGTTTCTCGCAAGGATTTCTGGAACAATGACGTTTGTTGATTTACTTCGGTTTGGCGAATAGTGGACCATATTTATAACGTAGCCGGGCGGATTCATGTTACCAACAAATAGGCAAAACTTTTAAATCTGGGACCAAATGGGGATAGGTCAGTTTAATGGTTAAAAAATGTTCTAGAAGTTTCTCGGGCCAGGTACCAGGACAGTGACTCAAGGTCTTGTTGCTTGGGGTCTAAATCAGCGTGACATTTCTCTGGGTTCTTGGAAAGTATTTTTGTTGCTAGGTATTTCATTTTACACTATGGATATAGGGGTATAGGATCGTACTAGAAAGTACTGTGTCAACATTGAGGGGCTAGTTCCTCATCTATTGTACGAAAGAATTTCTTTTCAGTTTATTTTAAAGGGATAGGTTTAAGTTTAAAGGGCTAATATTATCTTTATAGTGTTAATTTAAGGTATTTCGTTATTATTTACTGATTAATTGTAAATTTAATTCGATTTTTGAGTTAAAGTGGTTACAAAAGTACCGCAGCTATAACATCCAATTTGTAACTCAACCTAACAATGCTATATTTCTCGTTGTGAAATCCTTAATACTGCTGAAATATAAATTCGCCTTCTAAATTTAGCACCAGCAAGGAAATTAAATTCAATTATTCAGAATAATACTTATAATTTGATTTTGGTAAACTCACCTTCCTGTTGGAGATTCGAACGAAGATTTTCTGCGTGGCGATCCGACGCTTTACCACTAGACCACGGTGGGACGCAGACCACTTCGAAATCAAATAAACTAGTACACTAGCTTCAAACTTTTGGTTGAAGGGAATTCGTTCCAATGGGATTCGATTGAATGGGAAAATATTCATTTTTAATAGAAAACCGCCATTGGGCTAGAAATTTTCGGACGAATGGGATTCGTTCCAATTGTATTCGGTTGACTGGGTAGACTTCTTAATAACATCCATAATTGAATCGGCTCTAAGCACCGTTGGCATTAACCAAACTAATCGCGATGTTTAGTAAATAAATCATTAATCACAATGTTTAGTAAGTAAATCATTAATCACAATGTTTAGTAAATAAGTCATTAATCACAATGTTTATAAAATAAACCATTAATCACAATGTTTAGTAAATAAACCATGAATAACAATGTTTATTAAATAAACCATTAATCACAATGTGGAGGCACTCTTCAATACTACGGTCCAGGAAATTGCAAGCACTAAACAGATGACGAAGGAAGTCCAAGTAAATATCTCCAGTAATGTTCTCATCGAGCAACGAGGGTGCTATAATTCGGTTTCCAAGAATGCCCACCCAAACATTTACCTCCCATCGCTGATGATGATAACGGTGCCGTAACAAGTGAGGATTTTGTTGTGTTCGGTTATTACGTTACGCCAGTTTAGCGTGCGCTCCATGTGAAGTATAGCGTCGTCGGAAAGGACTTCTTTTTGAAAAAATCGGATTCATTTAGTACACGCATGGTCTTGCCATTTTAGGTAATCGTCAGCCCTAAGGGCTAGATAACTTCTTCTTCGACCGCTCTTTTGCTAGTATGGTGATTGACTTCAAAGCGTGCTAGGAATTCCAAACCACTATACTCATTACCGACTTTACGGTCTGTTCTGTGTGATATTGACTCATGCTAATAAAAGGTAACATTTGTAAAGCCTGCAGCTTCAGTAGCGTTGCGCCGAATCCCAATCAACCGAACCCAATGCCATTCGACCGAAAATCCCACACTTTTGGGATTGGATTCCAAATGGAACACTCCCATTGCACCGAAAAATCCGCACTTCGGAATTTTCCCGATGGAATTTAAATAAATAAAATCCGGGCAACGCAAAGATTTGTTCTTTGCTAGCAAAAATTCATTTAACTTAAATCAATTTAAGGCCTACGTAAAATGAACACTAGATCCAAACATTTTCTGAATTATTATTTTAAAACAAAGGATTGTAAGAACAAAATGGCAATAAATCAGCCAAATATGACATAATAAAACCAATGGCTAATATTGATTTTTTTATGTTATATTCATCATGAAATACTTTAAGCCAGCCAATTTAATATACTTGAAGTGCATAACCGCTCCAAAGAGGAAGAAACGTCCTCCTAACCAAACCTAACAAGAGAGTAATTTTTTGGAAAAGGCATATTATTTGAAAAGTCAATGAAGATAAACATCAATGTTTTGGAAAAGGCGTAACATTGTTAAGTGATTTGTAAAGTATTACTGACCTAACTTAACCAAAAAGTGGCGTTTCCAAGGCAGTAAAACTGGATTTAAAACGCTTTCATTAAAAACGACATTGATAGAAATTAAACTACATAGCATTTTTGAGGTCGCTTAATTCAACGAAATAGCGTCAGAGAGTATAGCTGCCAGTATACGGACAAGATGTCCGTATAAAGGCGGCATATTATTATTATTATTATTATTATTATTTTATTTTTGCTTGTACTTTTATCAATCGGATTTACAATATGGAATTTTTATATTGAATGTACAATACGCCACGTTCTGCTTAAGCAAAATGCTTGAGCGCAGAAGGCGTACATGCTTATAACATGTTATTTTTCGGACGGATATTTTTTTTTTCCTTTTTTTCCTTTTTTCTTTTAACGAAATGTAGTAAGTTATTTACCAACCAAACCAATTAGCTATTATAGAATATTTTGTTTTTAACCAATTTTGTATCTCCACTTTATATCGATTTAGATTATGTTCAACTTTAATTGTTGTATTTAGATAGTTAAATATTTTAGGCCCATGAAATGTAACATTTCGTTGGCTGCTTGCCTTTCGAAACTTGGGGATTTGGAAGTTAAGAGAATCTTGCATTCTAGTGCAGTGCTCATGGGTATATAACATGGAATAATTTTTCCTACATTTATACAAGTCTACCAGTACAGTTTTTATATATAATTCTCTTATCGTCAAAACATCAAATTCTGTATTGGTCTATAATTCGTAAATAACTCCTTTTCCCCAGCTTTATAAATCGGGGTTATTATGGCAGTTTTTAAAACTTGAGGAAATTTTCCCTGTGAAAGACTTAAGTTTAATAGGTAAGTTAATGGTGTAGCTATACACGGTCCTATACTTTTCAGGATTTTAACGCTAATACCATCATACCCCGGAGAGGCATTATTATTCAAATCATGTATATACCCCACAGTTTCTGTTGGGGTTACTGGATCCAGGAAGATAGACTCTAATAATGTTTTAGTCTGACATTGAAAATTTCCATCTGTGTTTTTGATTTTATTGGCCATGTTTATACCTATTTTTGCAAAGTAACTATTGAATTCATTTGCAATTTTCCCCGGTTCCTCTTTTGCAATAATAGTTCCGTTCGATGTTTTAAAACTTAGATCATTGAGCTGATTATTATCTTTCATTGTTTTAGACGTTATTTCATTTATTATTTTCCAGGTTTTTGACACGTCTGATTTAACCGAATTTAACTTTTTCTGATAGAATTCGGACTTTACTCTTCTCAGAATTAACGTTAACTTGTTTCTATATGTTTTACATTTAATTTTAAGATTTATATTGAAAGGTTGTTTTTGTAATTGTCTTTGTAGGTCATCGCGCTTTTTCATACAGTTAAATAACCCTAGAGTGATACAGGGTTTTAAAATCCGTGCTTTGTGGTTACTTGGATTCTTACTGGGAATAGTAATTTGAGCTAGATTAATATAGAATTTCAAATTCTCCATAAATCTATCAGTAGCCTTGTCAGTATCCTCACAGTTCATTATTTCAGACCAGTCCTCAAAACCCAGTAACATTTTCAGCTTTGCTTCGGTTATTTTTTTAAAGTTCTTCACATCCAACTTGGGATCGTAAGGTTTCCATTTGTTAGAAAACTCTAGGTTTAGGAACGTTATCTTATGATCGGTTATATAAGTGTCGAATATAATTGAAAAAGTGCTATTTAAGTTAATATCTTCAGATCTCTTAAGGTAAATATGGTCTAGACATGAATTGCCTCTAGTTGGGCTATATATGAATGGTATAGAACCGTAATTACACAAAATATTAACGTATTCGCTACTTATTTCCTCATCTAAGGTATTTATGTTTATATCCCCCACAATTATACAATTTTCTCGATATAGTCCACGTAGTTCATTCTCTAATGCCAAAAGGAAAGGTCTCATATCAGTACTCGGAGACCTATAAATCACTATTAGGTTACAAACTACTCTATCGATATTTGTAGAATCCATTATGTCCAGTTTTATGGAATTAGTTTCACTCAGCCTTGTTTCTGAGTATTTAAACCGTAAACCTTTTTTAATAAATATCATTATGCCATCACTGCGATTGACAAATTCTGTCGTATTTATTCTACTGTATCCATTTAAACTGTAGAGGTCAATTTGTGTGCCCTTGAGCCAACATTCAGAAAAAATTATTATATCTAAATCTACTTTTAGTTCATCATAAAAAACACAAAATTCATCGAGCAGCTAGAACCATTACCAATACTTCTAATATTAAATTGCATTATTTTTAGGCCTTTTGTTTTTAGTGTAGTCCTACAACTTGTAATATCTGTTAATATTAATTGGTTTGGTTTTTTATTTATATTATTATTGAGAGTTTTAATTAAATCAAACATGTGGTTTTTAATCTTAAAAAACGAAACAAAAGTTTAAATGTAATAGAAATATCATAGTTTTAAGCTAGGTCATGTAGATTTCTTATCTTAGTTGCTTTTATACCGTCATCCTTGCGCATAAAAATACAACCCGCAGAGGCCCAGACATATTTAATTTTTTCTTTAGCCGCGTAGATCTTAGCTTCATACAACAATTTTTTGTTATACCCTGATAGTTGTTCATTAATATAGAAAGGTTTCAAGTACAAGCCTTCTTTACGCTTAATTTTGAAGGCGGCAATCCAAGCTGCTTTTATATCTTCATTTTTAAATTTAACTACTATATTTCCCGGAGTTGCTTTATTGTTATTTTCTAGATTCAGTTTCTTAATTACTCTGTAACAGTCAATTATAGACTTTTTGTTAAACTCTACTTCAATAATTCTTCCTATTTCAGATACCAATGTACTCAGGTCTTCATTAATTGTCTGAGGAATTCCATTAATTTCTATATATGATTTTAACTTATCTTGCTCTAAAAAGTTTAGCTTAGAATCTACATTCATTAATTTTTTGTCTATTTCGACGACTTTGTTTTTTAACATTTGATTCTCGTTTTCTAGGCTAATTTGGTTTTCCCGTACATCTTTCAATTGATTGACAAAATCGTCTATCTTATTTGAGCAAAATTCTACACTTCTTTCAAAGTCTTTCATCTTTAGTTCTATGTCATCTAATTTATTAAGCTTCTGGCATATATCATTGATCTTGGGCATAAGTAGAGAAGACTCACCACGATTTTCCGTGTTTGCCGTGCCACCATCTTTATCTGATACTCCCACAGCTTGTTGTTTACACTGCACGCAGACCCAAGTACTCTTTTTGGATCCTAATTTTCGCAGATTTTCCGGGGTTTTAATACTTGTACATTGCACATGGAATGACGCACCACACCCTTTACAATCTATTGATTCTTTTCCAATTGCTAATTCTTCCTCACACGATTCACACTGATTTTCAGCCATCTCACTCCATATATGGAGCCCTAGGCGTTTACCCTCACCCCATTTGTTGCCCCTCTTCTATCTATGTCTTTCCTCTAGGTTGTGCCGTGCTTGAGGGGTGGGGGGCATAACCATTGTCATGGTTGATTATTACTATTTGCCAAGTGTGTATCATGCCTGAGGGAGTGGGGGGATGGGAGGAATTGACAACGTCACGTGTCACGTGATGTTCTTGGCGGGAAATTTGAATTTTTTTTTGTGTTTTGGTATGACGTCATGTGACTTGTTGAAGGCATTCATCGTCCATAGTGTTATTATTTTGGTGCATCTTTAGGCTATTGTATACATTTAGTGGATGATTTCTTGGTAATTCTATAGGTTCAGTAGACCCTTTCTGCACCTACCCTGCCGGTAATGTTGTTCTTTGTATGATTTTGAGGTCGCCATGTATGCTTATGTTATATTAAAGAACCAGTTTTAATTGAGATATGGTTTACATTGACATTACAAATTAAGTTACGACGCGGTACTACAGTAGGGTGTTATAGTCAGTAAACGAGATACAGGGTTAGAACAATAGTACATTTTAATAGCATAAACGTGGTATTACAACAGTTTTTGCACTGTTCGGTAGTTGATTAGAAGTTAAAATGCGAAATATTACTAAAAAACATTTGAAAATACTGGTTACATAGAATACATGGCAAATAAGCACAATACTAGTTATTAAATTAAAAATCGTCATAGGATTGACTGAAAAATATATATTTTCATACGCGCTAAAATATTTATATACAGTTAAAATTCGAAATCATTACTGAAAAACATCATTAAAAAATACGAATTACAATGGTTTTGATAACAAACAAATTCACTAAAATGCAAAATTAATACAACTTCAAAAAATCGTAGAACAAGATGATTAAGCACATATATACCATCATTGAAAATAGAACAATATTACTGCATGCGAGATTATTAAGTACATATATACCCTTGTACCTTCATAGAAAATATAGCAATACTACTTTTAATAGGATTTGAAGGCTACAATGGTTATTATACGATTTTAGTACAAATATTAGGCTAGTAATTAAACTAAAAGGTTCACAGGATTGACGAAAAAATATATTTTTTTCTGACGCGCTATACACGCTAAAATACTGATATAAGATTACGGATAAAAATATCGAAATATTACTAAAAAACGTTACTATAATTATCATCGAAAAATAAAAATTACACTTATACAAAACAATTCAATACTTATTGACTAAAGTGCTAATATATATTAATTAAAAAGCTTACTCAATGCAAAAAAATATGACCAAAAACGTTGCGTATTCTTTAAAATATTGTTACATGTTACTAGTTGAAATACGTTAATATTACTATAAATAATACTTCAAATACTAATTAAACTACTGATACTTGGTATCTGAAATATATACAAATAACGTATGTGGAAAATGTCAAAGATTCTAGTTAATATAACCGTATGGGGTAGTTTTATAATCAGATATTATTCTAACTTTATCCACTACGACCTGATATGTTTTGGTCTGGTTGATCGTGATCAGAGTATGATCTTGTAGACGTCAGATTTTAGGGCCAATAGGGACTTGAACTGAGTTCATTAGAGATTCACCTTCATTGTTTACTCCCAGTAGTTTCTTCATTGTTTCAAAATTTATATAATTTTCAGTAGAGGCGTTTAAATAAAATCCTTTAACTTTGATAATGTTAGTTTTTTCCCGGTTTTAGGGTCTAGAATGTCCATAGAATAGTTCTTGGGTCCAGCACTCCCCCACTCACAAATATAAGCGTCTTGCCCATAAGGTTCTAATTCATTTTTGAGCTCCCCTAAATAATCACCTGTCGGTAGCAAATGAGCGCCGTCTGGCGAGAGGTACACTAAACTATCCGTGTAATAATAAAAACAAAGCTCTCCGACCTTTTCAAGATGTTTTAGTAAATGTAATCGGGCCATAGCTGTTGTGTAACAAGCGATAACTACGTTTGTGTGTTTGTGCACAATCTCGTTTTCGATAATGTGTTCGCACTATACAAGTACGGTGTTTTCGTTAATTGTTAATAGACTTTTAATCTCTATATCAGGATTTAATATTAAGCCGTATAATTTGTGGGCATCTTTGATTAGTTATGTAGAGGTGTGTCTTGTTTTTTGGCCGAATTTACCCCAAAAAGAGTTAAGCATAAGTTTGCTAAGGCATCTTAGACCCTCATTTTTCTCTACTTTAGTGATATCTAGTTCTACACCCTCTTCGTCTTTAAAGTTTTTGATATAGTTCTCTTTATCTTCTTGAGTCTGACAATCTGCCGGGAAGCCACTGGCTTTGGTTTTGTACTCTAAAAAGGTATTAACGTAATCTTTAAATAACCCTCCCTGCTTTGTTTCGGGGTCGTATTGCGTCACTTTGTATGACCAAGCCTCGTACATTCGTGTGATTGTGTAGCCATTCTCTACTGCATGACGTAACTCGTCGACTACCCATGTGCCTCGTAATTCTCTTTGTTCAGGAGTATGTTCGCAATCACCTTGAAACTGGGTTTTACAACATGTGTAGCACAACGGAAATGTTAATTTTCCATTAATACGGGCAGGCAAAACAGGATGAATTAGGTTTTGAGCCGGTAAGACGTCACATTTAAGAAGTCCATCAAACGAAAATATGTCAGGAATGTTAACTAATATTATTTCAGGATGGCCTGAAGGTATCTTGGAGGTTTTGTTAATGAAAGGGTATAAACTTGTGAAATCGACGTAATGAATACGCTCTGATCCTGTTGTTTCATGGTATAGTTTTGTAGCGCAACATCTTCCTCCGAAGAATGCATCACGGGGGTCCAATCTTTTTACTATTTTAGGCTTAATGTCATTACATTTTAAGAATTCGATTATTTCGGGTTTATTTGCTTTTTCTTTCTGCCAGTCGCACTCCCATTTTACATTTACTTTATAATTGAGGGATTCAAATTTGGCTAACATGTTCATGCTTCTAATATATCTAGAATTCAAAGTCTGTGCAGGGTCTCCGTGCAAAGGCTTGTTTCTGTTTAAAGGAAAGTGTATTTTACACCCGTGGTAGAAACACCCCCAATATTCAAATATTTCCTGGTTGATTTCGCAAAATCCGTCTACTCTAAGTTTTTGAATTCTGGTTTCTCTACCTCTAAAGGAAGATTGGATCGATATATTTCGTTTGTGCGCTGTCCACTCCAGCCATTCTATAGCCCCTATTGACTGATTTTCGCTAAGTCTATAGTAATTAGCAGGTATGATACCTATAGTATCGGGTTTAAGATAATTTCGGCGAAATACATAAGAGCAAACGCCGGGAAGAGTAATTGCTCCACAATTAAATGGATCTACGCCAGTTACTTTAAAGAGTAGCGTACGGAAAGTTAAACATCCAAGGAATAGTAAAACTGTATCGTTTTCACAATAATAATTGAGTTCCTTCAAGAAGTCGAAACCGCGACCTTCACTATCTTCGGAGCTATGCCATTTTAAGAAGGCATCTAAATTTTTCCTTGTAAAATATTGACAACCATAAGCTTCGATAGGGGGGAGATTACTTTCTCTAACATAGTTGGTTTCATCCTGCCTATTTACATCGAATTTATGTTCTATTAAATTGAATAAAAAATGTGGAAAATACCGTTTAGCGGCGTCTGATATGTCAAAAATAGCAGGAAAATTTGCTAAGGCTACAGGAATGAAATTATAAGAATCCAGAAATAGCAAGTTAAACAATTTCATTTCTAAAATTCGAGTTCCGTTAATTTTCAAAGACGGAACGAGTTTTTCATCTCTATTAATGATTTCTCGAATTAGTAATTGATCATCATAATTGCTGCCATAGTGAGACAGTATGATGACGTTTCTAACGGCATGCAATTGCATTAAATAATCTAAAAAAAAGCTATAGGCTTACCGCCTGAAAATTGTTGTTTACGCTTACCAAACTGATTACACATAATACAGTAAAAATTTAGGGACCGGTCATCTATACAATGCTCGCCTGGTGTTCGTAAGCTCCTAACCTTTCCTGACTAACCTTAGTTTCTATACATTCCACGTCAAAGAAAATGTACATAAGGTTAGGCTGATTAGGTCTAGGTTTCTTAACGGAGGGAACTTTCAGCGGTTTGTCTGTGATAACCTGGATATAACACACGTGTTTGCTCGGCTGATATTTCTTACAGACCTGACAATATGTCTTTCCGCACGTATGCATCTCAGTTCTTCGGGAAAAATCAATAATATTTAAACAGTCTTTACAGTGAAAAAGACGTTCACATAGGGACTTTTTATTGCTGGAAGATGCTAAGTGGCTTTGATAGCAGTCATCGCCTAAGAATTTTCGTAAACAAAACACACAAGCTATCTTGGGACCTTGGCATATAGTGGGTCTCATGCAACTAAAGCAAAAGTCATTACATTTATGCGATTGTATTCGCCAATAAGTGATAAGGCACTTTTCGCAGAATAGTTCTTGGTTGAAGAGGGGTTTTAAATTTGTAATAACGTTATAATGGTTAGTTTCACTCAATAAAAATAGACGGGGCCCAGTTTCATCGAGATCGTTTTCGCCTAAAATACCGAGAGGAACGCTATTTTCGAATTTGTACACGAAAATCGAATACTGACTTAAATAAACTTTGAATCTTTCAAAAAACTCAGCCGTCCCACACTCACTAGCCCTGACTCCTGCCTTAAGACATAGTTCTAAAGCAGCTTCTTTCTGCATTTTGTTCTCATCTCTAGATTAAGATATTGATTCGTAATGGGTCTTTATAATCTTGTCTTCGATTGTATCATCAGCATAAGCTCTATGCGCTATAGCCACACAAAGGAATCTGGCTAAACACAGGTTATCAGAATTGACTATACGTACAATACCTCGTCTATCTTTACAGAATAGATTAATAGGTTTAATCCCTAGGGCTACAGAGCGTCCATTGCCCACTGGTATTCTTACAATGCTAAAAATCAGTTTAATAGGACCTAGGAAAAATTATTCCATTTCGTCATCATAAATCATAACACTAAGCTGGTCAAAAAGAATATGAGTGTCGACTTGATCTGCTCTTCTAAAAGATAATTCTAGTTCGGATCTGCAAATATTTGCCGCACTATTTAAAGTAATTTGGACGTAATCTGTAGGCCTGTACTTTCTAAGAACGCATTTCCTTACGGTACATACACTAGCTATGGGGTCTTCAGTAATTCTAAGAACTACCTCTCGACCATACATATTAAAATGTTCGTAAAATGTCTCACTTTGTCCTAGTATCTCGCAAGAAGGTAGGTTGTCAATGGGTGTGGGCGGGTCTTGGGCTTTTGCTCCCCATTGTACATCAATTTCTTCGTCAAAAATCGTCTCTTCAGAACCGTTCTCCCTCGGTAAGGTAACGTTCAAGAGTGTCTCCTCTACGGGTGGTCCTTGATCTTTTGCGTCTAAAAATCTCTTTGTCATATTGCGAGCTGTTGAAATCGGCGATTTGAGCTTCTTCGTTTATAGCCAGCTCAATTTCTTCTTGTCGTTTCGCTAGGCGATCTACATATTCAGTTCTTAAGGGACTAGGAATTAGATTCCTTAAGTTTTCCAATTCTTCTATGGTATTAGAGTCCTCTGGTACTCGTGCAACTGTTTTCATATACTCGCGTAAGTCGAAGCTAGCTTGAATAGCATCTAAGTCATCCTGTACTACGAGTTGTGGTGTAGTCTGAGGTCCGTACAACGGATCTAGTCGCAGATAGGCGCATAGGTAAAAATAAAACTCATATATTAAACGTAACGGCCAGGGTCTATTTATAGTCAATTCGTTCAACGTTCTACGAAGAGTTTCAGGATCCATGTTAATCTTTCGGTGTTTGAAGATCGACTGTGTATTTTGATCATTTCCTAGGCCCCTTTTATACTAAATTTCTTAAAAGACAAGCCCACATTCCACAATCGTTTAACAATAGCCTGTTTTATTGCTTAGCAGTCACCAGATGTTTTCTCACAATGCCTTTCGGACCCATGCCTGTTAATACTTTACCGATTTTATACCAAAAAAAACCCTGGATATGCTTTTGTTATAAAAAATGTCGACAAAAGAGCGGCCTATAAATAGAATTTTGTTACAAACACTGCAAATAAGAGACAATTTTATTGGAGTAATAAATTAAAAACATGGTACGTAAAACGTTTCTAGTGCTTCTCAATTGTGAAAATATCCTTTGTTATCTTCACGTATGATAAATAATAACGTTCCGAATTTCTCTAACAGGTCATAAGAACCATTGTACATTTTCAAAAAAAAACGCTACATTAAGCTAGCGAAATTTCTTAATAGACACGCCCACATTCCTCAATTGTTTAACAATAGCCTGATCTATTGCTTATCAGTCACCAGATGTTTTCTCACTGTGCGTTTTTGACACACAACTGTCAACAGTTTACCATTTTTATAACAAAAGAACGATGGATTTTTATGTGAAATAAAATGTCAAGAAAAGAGTGGCCTATAAATAGAATTTTGGTATAAACACCGCAAATAAGGGACAGTACTTTATTGGGGTAATAAATAAAAAACATGGTGTTTAAAGCGTTTCTAGAGATTCTCCATTGTCAAAATATCCTTTGTTATCTTCAAGTCTGCTAAATAACAACATTCCGAATTTCTCTAACAGGTCATAAAACAATTGTACATTTTTCAAAATGTTACTTTCAACTCTACCTTAAGCTAACCTATGACCCTATAGTTTCCCACGGTCATGAATAACACTATGAATGTGTAGGAGAGAGATCAGCCTACTCAATTAAAAAAGCAATAAATCCCAAAATAAATTCCAATGATAACAAATGGTTCGACCACCCACCAAAGAACTTGCCTGAACGTGTTTACGGAATAGGTAACTTCTAATCAGCCCGGTAGCAACTAGGCATTTAAATATAACAAAAGTCTTAATTTCATATGCAACTAAAACCAAATTTCGATACTTTTAAAGAAGAGATAGCAGAGCTGGGTTTTATTCGTTACGTACACCAAGTCAATTAATAACAAAATCACGACCTAGGAAAAACCCTTAGAAAGCACGGAAGAAATTACTATAGGTTAAATCAAATGCACTTTAAAATGAAAATTGAAAAAATATCCTTTTTACTTTATATTATGATGTTTAAAAATTTATTCCTACAGAAGCATCCTTTGTTATAAGCTTACAAAACTATAAGCCTACATATTCAGTCAAATATTGACAGGTTGAGAAAAAAGAGGTGAGTACGTAATTTCCGGTTCCCTTCTTAACAGTGGCCGGCATCTTGTTTCCCATGCATATTTATGGAATTACAGAAGATGTAAAATATTATTTTCGCATTGGTCGGTGGCATAGTAATTGATTAATAAAAATGTTGCTTATGATATACAGATGGTGTACAGAACTAGGTGTTATCTTTTAGAAGTTTCCAATTGAAAAAAGGGGAGGGGTTGTAAGAGTTGAAGAAACTCACAATCGACCAAACATCAAAGATATACCGAATTTAAGAGCAGAACCTTACGTTGACAAAACATCCACCCTCAGGCCTGTTGCTTCGAGATTTGTGTGGTCCTGTAGCGCTTGTAGTAAGATACAACTGATTCCGTATATATCTTACATTTTTACCTCTCCGAGTGACGTATGTCACGGAGAGGTTCTAATTTCGACGAGTCTGTGTATCTGTCTGTTGTTACACCCACGTGACCGCGTTCGCAGTTTGCAAATCAGATCAAACGTGTATTCAATTTCCAGACCGCATTTACAGTCCCGGAAATTGTATTCAACTTACAGGCTATTACTCCATTTTGTTTAACAACTCTGTTCATTTGTCCACCCCACATGGACACCAGTCTGAACTTACTGGCTTCTTAACACCACCATCTTCTAGTCTTTCGCCCATTTCACATGGACACCAGTCTGTACTTACTGGCTTCTAAACACCACCACCTTCTCGTCTTTGTTTTTGTCCATCTCACATGGACACCAGTCTGTACTTACTGGCTTCTAAACACCATCACCTTCTCGTCTTTGTCCATTCCACATGGACACCAGTCTGTACACCTGGCTTCTAACACCACCATCTTCTGGTCTTTGTTTTTGTCCATACCACATGGACACCAGTCTGTACACCTGGCTTCTAATACCACCATCTTCCGGTCTTTGTTTTTGTCCATCCCACATGGACACCAGTCTGTACACCTGGCTTCTAACACCACCATCATCCTTAAGGTTAAGACATACGCGGCGATCGGCTAGGGTTCCGAGAAACGTCTAGCCTTCCAATGGAGGGGTCTTCCTCCAAGGTTCACGCAATTGCGATGTTCTTATCTACAGCTGCGAATTGAATCCTTTATATACTACCTATTTGAGTAAGGCGAAGCAACCGGCGTATGCTTCATTTCAAACGCCAATATTAGTCAAATTTCTCAAGATTGTTTAATTATTCTCTTTTAAAACGATGTAACGCTCAATAAGGCGAACAACTAGCGAAGAAAATATTAAATATTAATTATATTTATTTTAATATTTATGATAATCTCTTTTCTCAATTCAAAATTAATACGGAAAGAGTTTAAAAGCAGTCTATATTTTTGTCTGTGTGTGTCTGTCCGTTATCACACTAGTGCGCCGCGTTAGCGGTTCGCTTTGTTTTGATGTGTTAAGAAATCCTACAGAACCTTAATATTCACTTTTTCCATAATATAAGGTGAATATGTGGAAATCTTTTTCGTAATTACGATGCATTTAGTACTTTTGAAGCTTTAAAGCTGTTTCATTTTGATATTCCAAGGATGTTTTTTAATATTATTATTTGAAATGGCTGTTTATATATTACTTAAGCTATACTACATCTGTATATAGAATAATCCTTGGTTTAGTTATTTCAAGACGAAAGCTAAGGCCTGGATTCTGTCGGGTAAATCAAGTCTGATCCGCAATAGGCTTAGTGAGACAAAAAGTAAATAATTGAGACCTGAGGTGCAGTAAACTTTGGGTTTTGATTATCGTGTCTGTAATGAAGGGACATTAACGGTTCAGAGTGAGCCGAAAGTTAAATACACGTTTAAATAATCAGATTTAGATTTTACAATAGAAGAAAGCATCATGGTAGCAATTAGATCAGTGAAAGGGATAATCGTTAACGGGTTAGTGGAATGCATCAGAGAATAAAATTTAACATAGAACTTATATATTCTTTGTAAATAATGATTTGAAACCTATGATTAGCGGATGATTATATATTTTGACAATGTAGAGATAACTTTTCAATGACTTAAGCCTCGTTAGACAAATCAAAGCGAAAAAATGTTGCTCTAGTATTTCGATATTGAGTCCTATACTAGTCTTTTCCCCAACTCGGAGAGGTAATATTTTGGTTTTCCCAACTTGTTAAATTGTTCATATAGCCTTCCCTAATGGCGTTAGCTTGTTATTGAATTTATTCCCCAACACGGTTGTATACTTCAAAATAATAACACCCTTAAGGAACACTTTTTAGAACTCTTCAACAGTTACGGAAATTTTATGGTATCCGCCTGTTAGGTAATCTAGGGATCGGAAGCGAAGATGTCTTTACATGAATTGTACTAAAAGATCCTAAAATAGAATACCAAACAACGCACATAGCCCCCCTCTCCCCGACCAAGCCCCTTCAAGAAAAAAATATATCACAATAGAATTATTACTAGTTGAAAAGGGCCGTAAGACGTCATGAAAGCGTTGAAATCATTCCAATTTAAGATTGAAACCTTGCGTTGACAAAGCATCCATTGCCTGCGTGTTATAGCTTCTTCGAGATTTGTATTGTCCTGTAGCGTTTGTAGTAAGATACAAATAAGAGTTGTACCCTCAACTGATTTTATATATCTTATATTTTTTTTAAATGTTTATATGGCCTTGCCCTATAGCGTTAGCTTGTTATCGAATTTATTCCCTATTTTTGCCTACAGCGAAGTAGTTATGTCCGAAAGGAACGTTTTTTTAGACTTCTACAAGAGTTAGAAGAATTTTGTCATTTTATGGTATATACATGTTAGGTAAGCACGGGATCGGAAGCTAAGATGTTTTTACTTGCATTGTACTAAAAGAGCCTTAAAAAGAATACCAAAGGCTAAACATAGTCGACCCCTCCCAAACCCCTTCGAGAAAAAATACATCACAATAGAACAAACACTAGTTGAAAAGGGCCGTAAGAAGCCATGAACGCGTTGAAATCATTTTCAAAGCTAAGGACATAATCTCGCCTTTCACTATAGTAGCCTCTTTAAGCTTTTAACAAGGACTGCCACTTTTCAAGATGGTATGATTTCTACTGTTAAACCAACGAACCTTGTACGGTAGATCAAAGAAATGCTGTTTTCCGAATGTATCCAAAAAGAAAGACATCTGAAAATTTTTTTGTCCAATGGCAAGGATTCTGATAATTTTGCCCGCGAAAATTTTGTACCCTCGTACATGCTAAATACTTCGAAGTCACTTGTTTGTTCTCGAACACCCCTTGACCCTAGTAAAAAGTATAAAATCAAGAAGATGAGACCTCAAAGTTACCACTTTCTCTCGAACCACCACCATGAACAACCAAAATGAAAACCAGGCAATGGACCTTTCCGCAACCTGGTAAGAAATACTTTTATTAAAAACTTAGTTTTTTAAGAGAAGACTTAGAAAATCTCTCTCTATAGCTACATTCACGGGGTTGATACCCCCTATTCCCCCGTCGAGTTTTCGGACTCGTCGGATTCTTCCCGCTCTGGGACCCCCGAGTCCCTGGAGCTAGCCCCCTCGTCACTACCTCAGAGACCACGCGGAGTGGTAGGGCCAAGGCCCAGGACACCGCCACCACCTAGATCACTCTGCGTGATAGGGCAAGGCCCAGGAACCCGTCACCACCACCACCGAGCCCACCACCACCACCATGCACCCCCTCTCCCGAACCTCAACTAGAATATCAACCTCTCCCGGCCATATATTATCCATGGCAAGCTATGCCCCGGCCGACAGAGGACGACTTAAACGTCAACGGGGACTTGTAAGTGAACCTTTTGTTTTACGTTACACTACGGTATTATAATTTTTATTTATTTACAGCTTAGTTTATCAAATAATAAACTACCTGGCGGGACTAGCCGAGGTCGTGGAGGATGACGCTTTTATGCACGACCTGCTTAATCAAGTACGGCAGGTCGAGTATAACAACTGCGTTTTTATCCCCCACGAGTAAGTTTTCATGCATTATTTCATGTTTCATTTATCTAAATTTTAATTTTTCTCTTTTAGCCTCCTGGCCTTCAACTGTCGCGGGTTCCGGTGAGTTAATTTTTTTATTAGTTGTTGTTATCCAATACTTTATTTATTAAACTTCCTCTCTTTCTCTCTCCCAACAGAGTCACGCAGGAACTAGGGCAGTTCTTGACCTACCGCCGGGTACGATTCTTAGAAGTCCCCGCCGCCATGCAGGAGTGTACGAATGCCGGGACGATGTGATGTTCGCGGGGTTCCGTACACTCGTGCAAACCCTCTCAATCGATTGAGTAGGGGGAGGGGGAGGGCTTATTGTAAAAAAAGTTTGTAAATATTTTTTTGAATTTAAAATAAATTGTTTTTGTACTTAATTTACTTTTTTTATTTAAAATAAGTTCCTATCAAAAAAATCGACAAGTTTAATAGTTTTTCCTACACTTTAGTTATATCTACTTTTATATTTCGTAGGCTTAAAATTTAAAAACTAGAAATTTATATCATTTCTTTGTAGTATTAGTTATATAAAATGGAACATTTTTTTCAAATTTAAATTCAATTTATTTTGAAACATCAATGCAAGAAAAAACAAATTATCAAATAGACATAAGTATAAAGATGCGTTAACATGTGCATTCTCTCTTTCAAATAAGTTATTTGACCAGAAATTACCGAAAATACATTATAATTATAAAATTTACTTTCAAGATTTTCTTCTTCAAGTACATTATTAAATTTCGTCACTACCTGGTACGACGTTATAAAGTTAGTGAAGTATCCCACCACTGCGTCGAATTTCTCGGGTTGACATTCCAAACACGGTATGCGTTTGTAGTCCCCGTATAAATTATCATAAATGGCGTTATAAAATTCTATGATAGTATCCGCCATGTGTGTAAACACAATTTCATGGTTACTTATCTTAATAAGATGCTCCTTTACAGCGCCCGAAACGCGGTTCAGGGCCGCTGTTTCCATACTGGTCAAAACAATAGAGTCCTCCTTTATTAAGTCTTTAATATTGCATGTGTTATGGTATGCCACAACAGTTGTCTTTTCATTAGGGTTATGGTTTAACACGATTTCAAAATTGTTGGCTTCATGGGCGGCAGTCCAGCCCGCTAATACAGGCAAACGGAGAACCAGCTTTTCCCAGGTTTCCGTAGAAATAGCGAAGCTTTTTGCAGATTGTATCCGGCATAGACGAACTTCAGGATCCAGGGTTCCGTTCACGAATCCAGTTGTTAAGAACAACTCTTTTGAAATGTGGAGTCTCCCGTTAATTTTACGTTCGTTAGTTACACCTATCTTCCTTTTGGGAGCTTCTTGATTTTCCATCTTGAGAGTTTAAGGTCTTCTCGAATAATGATACTCTACTCTATTGAGTCAGGGGTTTTTATACTAAATTTCTTACGTAGCTATTGTGAAATATCTATTGTCCTTAACTGTTCCATTGTTAGACTGTAGGCGTATGTTTATGTCAAAGTTCTGAAACCAGAGATTAAGGAATTCCAGTACCCCAAAAATCAATAAAATAAATAATATAATAAGTACTTTTTGGGGATTAATGTCCGAGATCTGACGAATTCTCGACATCCTTTGTGTACTTGACTCCATAACAACTCACGAGTAAATAAGTAATACAATAGTAAACTTGACCCATTTATCTATTAATAGAGACATCTCTAACCTGTCAATATTTGATAGATTGAAGAAATACTTTTCTTACATCTTCATGCATTGTCGTAAAAACCCACGAATCCTTGTATGACGCATCATCTCTTTTGTTACAATCCTTTTGTTGAATTAAAAAAAATTTATTGACGACTCAACCTTTTGTTACCATCTGCCACCTGGATGTCAATCTTATGTCACCCATTGTTGATTCACAAACAATATTAGACGTGCTTAAGCACGGGTTTATAAGGGTGTGTACTTGACTCCATAACAACATACGAGTAAATAAATTAAACATTAGTAAACTTGACCTATTTATCTATTAATAGAGACAACCCTAACCTGTCAATATTTGATTGATTGAAGAAATAATTTTCTTACATCTTCGTGTCATGTCGTAAAAACCCCGCTAATGGAATGACGCATCATCTCTTTTGTTACAATCCTTTTGTTGAATTAAAAAAATCTATTGATGACTCATCCTTTTGTTACCATCTGCCACCTTTTAAAATCACTCGGCTGTCAATCTTATGTCACCTATTGTTGATTGACAAACAATAGTAGACGTGTTTAAACACGTCCGAAAGGTCAACGGACCCCTAGACAATAGAAGCTTAGGTAACCCTCCACCCCCCTCTACCCTCTATTAATAAGCCTAGAGAAATTTAGTATAAAATAACGCGAGAAAAAAACCGAATATCGCATTCGAACTTTAGATCTCGTAACATCAAGATGGATCCTGAATCACTTCGCTGGAATTTGGATAAACTAGTTGTAAATAGGCCTTGGCCCCTAACTTCATTATACAAGTTATTTTTTTCTATGTGCCTATTGACACATCGACCCTGCTAATGTACCGTCAACTTTACAAACTTTTATTATGAATGGGGGTTTAAATATAATTCAGACATTCCTTGATGTCATTGAATACATGAGAACCGTCCCTAGAACACCGGAAGACTGCGATACAATAGACGAATTGGAACACCTATGTAACTTAAACCCTAGACCTCTAAATATTTCTTATGCCGATCGCATAGAAAGACGACGGAATGAATTACTACCCACTAACCACGATGAAACCTTAATCGCCGAATTCAACAACCCACAATACGATATTGAGATGGCGGCATTTTTCAATCAGGAATGTCAACAAAACGACCCTTTTGAGTACCTTTCTCTAAACTTCTTCGACTACCTACCCAGCGAACAGGATTCTCTTGTGGATTCGAAAGACGCCAATGCGTACGACCAATGGGGTGGCGGCTGCCCCTCTTCGCCTATTGAGGATGCCCCATGTTGCGAGATTTTAGAACAAAGCGAAAAATTTTATGGGCAATTTAATATGTGCGGTAGAGAATTAGTTCTAAATATCAATGAGGACCCCGTAGATATCATATGTACTATTACGGATCACGTATTAAGCGAATATCGACCCACTGATTATGTCCAAATAACATTGAGAAGCCTAGGTGTAAATTGCAGGTCTGAATTAAAATTATCCTTTAAAAGACTAGACCAAGTAGACCCCTCTATCGTCTTTGACCAACTAGCCGAACTACTCTATGACGATGAAATTGAACATTTTTTTCAAGGACCCGTAAAAATAATATTCCATATAGTGAGAATTCCCGAAGGATACGGCCGATCTAGTCGTCGTCATCTTAAACCCTTCAATAATTTCTCTAAAGATAGGCGTGGAATACGTCGGATTACGAGTACCGATAATCTATGCCTGGCCCGAAGTCTTTGCGTAGCTATTTCAAATTGTGACTACATGAAGAACAAAAATAACAAAGAGTTAAAAGCTCATTACGAATTCATATCTAGAATAGGTCCCCACAACAAAATGCCAAAACAGGCGCTTTAGACCTATGCCGCAAGGCAGGAGTCACCCTAGACGAATGCGGTACCTCCGACTCATTTGAGAAATTTAAACTATATTTATCGGCTTACTCCATCTTTGTATATAAATTTGAAAATAGGGTACCCATTTTAATTTTAGGAGAGAATGAACCCAGCGATACTAGACCCCGTCTCTTTCTTCTTAATGAGAGTAATCACTACAATTTAATTACGAATTTAAAACCCATATTTAGTCATGATCACTTTTGCGAGAAATGTCTTACCCCTTACTGGCATATTCAGTCCCACAAATGCAACGACTTTTGTTTTAAATGACTGCGTCCGTCAGTTTGTCATGGTCGCGAAAAAACATGGTGGTCATGTTTGCGAAAATTCTGGGGTGACGACTGTTATACCAGTCACTTGATTGCAGAAAACCACAAAAAACCTCTTTGTGAACGCCTTTGCCATTGTAGGAGTTGCTTTAAAATAATTGATTATGGAAAACGTACTACTAGTCACACATGCGGGGAAATATATTGTCAGTTCTGTGGAAAACATCAACCCAGCGACCATTTATGTTACATTCAAGTGATAAAGGATAAAAACCCCGCTCTTATCCCTTCGAAAAAACCTCGTCGTAATATACCTGAACACATGTACGTTTTCTTTGATGTAGAATGTATACAGACGAAAGTATGTCAAGAGAGGTTGGGGGCGTACGAACATCAACCTATTTTATGCGTCAGTATCTCAGTCTGGGAGGACTGTATAGACGAAAAATCCCTAGATTTTAATTGTCTTAAATGCAACCAATTTGGGCCCCGAAAACAACGATTCACAACCGGTAAACCCATAGCTCTATTCATGGATTATTTGGTCAGTTTATTTGACGTGAAGAAAGTTATCGTGCATTTTGGCAGCAACTATGACAATCAATTACTGATTAGAGAAATAATCAATCGTGACGAGAAATTTGTCCCCGAAACTCTGAAAATTAACGGCACACGCATTTTAGAAATGAAACTTTCTAATCTACTGTTTCTAGACTCCTATAATTTTATTCCTGTGGCCTTATCTAAATTCCCCGCCACTTTTGGTCTCCCTAATGCCGCCAAGGGGTACTTTCCTCATTTCCTTTTCAAGGTAGTTGATCACGAGTTCGATATTGACAGACAGGAGGAGACTAACTACGTCTTGGAGAACACTCTACCACCTACAGAAGCCTATGGTTGTCAGTACTTCACCAGGAAAAACTTGGACACCTTTATAAAATGGCACAATGCCGAAGGCAGTAAAGAGAAAGGGTTTAACTTCTTAAACGAGCTGAATTATTATTGCGAGAATGACACTCTACTTCTCTTTCTAGGGTGTATAACCTTTCGGTCTCTTCTCCTCAAAGTCACCAATGTAGATCCTTTTAATTGCGCCTCAGTTACTCTCTCTGACGTTTGTTCTTACGTTTTCAGGAAAAATTATCTTAAATCGAATACCATTAGTATCATTCCCTCAAACTACTACAGACTTGTTGAGAACCAATCTTTAGGCGCCATCGAATGGCTTGAATGGACTTCGCATGACAGAAATATCCCCATTCAATCCTCTTTTAGGGGTAAGGAAGTTAAAATACAGACCATGAATGTAGATGGCTATTCCCCGATCAACAAAGATTGTTTGAATACATGGGCTGCTATTATCATGGATGTAAAATACACTTTCCCATCAATAGAAACCAGATCTTACATGGGGACCCTACTGAAACGTTAAACACAAGATACACAAAAACTGAGACGAAAATTAGTCTCTACTAAAGAATAGAAAGAATATAAAGTAAACGTCAAATGGGAATGTGAGTGGCAACAAGACAAAACAAATAACCCCTAAATTAATGACTTTTTAAAACGGAGTGATATTCGCATTAAAACGTCCAAAAGGTTAAACCCTCGCGACGCTTTCTTCGGCGGATGTTGCTGCGCTAACAAGCTCTACCATAAAACAAAGGGTACAGAAAGAATGCACTACGTTGACTTCACTAGCCTATACCCATTCGTCAACAAGACGGGAAAAATTCCTATTGGTCATCCCAAAATTATTCTAGATAATTTCCCCGACATCTTCCCTTTTGATGGACTCCTTAAGTGTGATGTACTCCTAGCCCAAAATCTAGTACATCCGGTATTGCCAGCTCGAATAAATGGGAAGTTAACATTCCCCCTATGCTACACTTGTTGTAAGACACAATTTCAAAGGGACTGCACCCACACACCTGATCAAAGAGAACTAAGGGGCACGTGGGTAACCGATGAGTTGCGGTACGCCGTAGAAAGAGGACACAAAATCACTCAGATGTATGAAGCTTGGTCGTACCAGGTAACACAATACGATCCCAATAATAAACAAGGCGGGCTTTTTAAAGACTACGTAAACGCTTTCCTTGAGTATAAAACGATAGCTAGCGGTTTTCCTGCTGATTGCGTCACCCAAGAGGATAAAGAAAACTATGTCAAAAATTACAAAGAAGTTGAAGGGATCGATTTAGACATAGATAAAATAGAAAAGAATGAAGGCTTAAGATGCCTGAGTAAACTCATGCTTAACTTTAACCATTTTTAAGCTAAATTCTTAACTATAATTAATTTAACATGGCGTGTTTTTTTGCAGGAAAATGTAAAATTAAAGGACATGAACTATAAACAGAGCTTAATTATTCAAAAATATAAGCCCTCTGAATCTTGTGCTACTGCTACTGCCAAATCCAAAGCCAAAAAGACGAATGTACCTCTAAAGAAGAATACTCCTAGTGCCTTTTTTAATATGAAGAAAAACTACAAAAAAAAGTTAATTTTGAAGTCTGTTTTTACAATGTCGTTATAATTTTAGTTTTTTCATAAAGAAATTTCGGCATTATTTTAAAATTCGAAGTGTGTGTGTGTGATTTTGTTTTATTTTCAATATGTATGATCGAACAGTTTTGTTTTCTTATTAGAAGTCATTTTTTTACTTCTATAAGATATAATAAAGTCGCGCCTTCGGGGTTTTTTAAGAAAGTAGATATTGATTGAACTAAAATGGCACCGATTAATTTTGCAATTTACGCATTGCAATTGCAACTTGAGACGAGTTAAAATTAATAATGATTAGACTTAAACGTTTTTTTGCAGAAGCCACAAAACCAGAACTGATCAAATATTTTTGAAAATTTATTGGACATCTTTGGGCGCAGATCAATAAGATAGAGGGCGCAAAGCCGTCGATCACGCATTCAATATTGAACGGCTTTACACTCGATGATAATCAAGGCAAAGAGGCTATACACGAAACAGTATGTACTTTCGTGGTAGGGTAGCCGTTACCATGGTAACCGTGGAACAACAGAGTACGGCTTTTTTGTTTTATTTTTTTTTTTGCGTCTCTCCGAAGTACTCAATAGTCATAACTTATCTATAACTATAGAAGTCAAAGTCCAGCCCAAACGGCTTTGCCTAGAAGGCCGAACTTTTGCATAGACGTTACTCTTAAGTAGTAGGCACGCACTTAAAAATATTTTTAAATTCCCCCGCCATCTTGAAAAATGGCGGCCATAAATGTAAATAAAAAGCTCTTTGAATACCGCTAATATTTAGTATAGGGGTTATGGCTTTTGACCTTCGATTCTCTATCTATAAATGTTCATAATTTTCCGTCATTTTTGGCAGAAACCTAATAAAATGTACCAACGGGCATCGCCTGGTGCCTTTGCTACCCGTACAGTAGCCCTAAGTATTTCTGAAGTAGACAAGCAGCTTTTCTCTATTTTTTGTTCTTTAAAAATCCATATTTGTCAATCATGCCCATTTGGGAATAGTTGCCTGCATAAAGTTCATATTTTGGTGGGGAAAAAGGAGAGATCAAGGGCTTTCTTCACTCCCGCGAAAAGAGTTTATAGATCTCTCTGTTGCGGCATTTGCGTTAAATATGCTTGTGGCCATATACCTTTTCAATTTATGTTTATTTACCTCATTATCTGCGAAGTAAAAGTTCCCGGAAAAGATCACAATTTTTAATTTATATAGTATGTCCCTCCTTAGCATACTGGAAATATTGACAATTGTAATTACTTTCGCAAAGAATGCATTCAATTCCAAAAATAATAGTTAATTTGACAAAATGAAATTAATAATGATATAAAAACAACATTTGTTGCGCTAATTAGCTTTACAGACTGAAAAAGAAAGCCTTGGTTTTGAATTAGTAATGCGCCATCTCTAGAACAAAAATTCAGAATTTTGGCGAGAGTATTCGCCGCGGCGGCCATGTTTCTTACTGATTTGAACGCACACTGATAGGGAGAGGCTAAAGGAGTGTGGTTTAAAATTGTTCCACCCTTTTTCGCCAAAATGGCGGCAGAGTGGAGAGCATGTGGGGGAATGCGCCTGATTGGCTAAGCGCGGCATGGCATTTAAAAGTGGAGATTTCACCCCTTCGCCCGCTCCCTTTTTAACAAGCAATTACTGGAGTCTTTTTACAGTCAATTCTAAAATTTTACTAGACATACATTGATTACTAATCACATTTAGAAAACGAACACGTTCCTTTATTATCGTTGTGAATGTAGCATAGGCAGTTAATTGCGACAGTAGATGATTACTTAAATTGTAGACAGTCACTATCTACGGATTTTAGTCACGTTGTTGGCTGCGTTCAGCGAGAAACACGCATCACATACCTGGCAGCTTTATGACGTTGACATAAACACTAAACCCATCGTAAAACCAGTTGATTCGTTCCAAAATAATTTTAGAATCCATCTATTAGCCCAAATGCAGCTAAAAATGATATTATTTTTATTGGACACCGTCCAGTATTATGATTAAAGTCAAACACGAAATGGGCCGTCCACTTATAATATTCGAGAAAGAAACTATAGTAATAATTAGTTTATTGTAGCACTATCGATTAAACCATGAATCTATACAATTAAAATAAAACACACAGAGTCACGATTAAACGCAGCGCGCGTTACGCTAGAACAGTTTGGAATTCAACGTAGTAAAACACTTTGAAATAGTGTATTTTCAATCCCAACCATTAGTCGACTCGAAGGTGTTATTACCGAACCAAATTTCTGCTATCTATTCAAGAATGAAAACATTTCGTGTTTCTTTTATCGAGGTAAAATAAAAGTATGTTTGCGCTAAAACTATTTTATTAAAGTGTTTTATTTGAACGTTTAGGAAGCTTCTATTTTAGATTATTCGCGAGCGATTATTCATTTCTTTTTACCGTTTATTGAACGTTCATCGAATGTTTCGTAAGTTAACCGTACGTGTTTACAATTGGTCTATTTAACAAAATTGCGTTTCTTGGATCGTAGTATTGAATTACTCCTCTTTACCCAAACCGATATTTTTGACGATAACGGATCATTGAACGATCTAGAGGTGAGGAATTGAGCTTGTTAACCACGGTATTACCTCCATTTGTAAATTATTAATGTGTTCAAACCTTCAGAAACTGAAGAATTCGCATATGGTATATCATGGAGCTTCTCTACAACACATAACTAATTTTGAAGGATGGTTTCCATCCACGGTCATGTTTGAAGCAACGTTTTCATTTTGAGTTCACCCCCGCAATTGCGTTATAAATTGCAGGTGTTGGAACTTCTATTCGGTTTCATTATCATCATCGCACTTATTACGACTAAATGGCGCGGGATCTCTATCGCCAAAGGATTTTGCGCCATGTTGATTCAAATGTGGGACCTCTTTTTCATTTATTTTTGCGAGCGTAAGTTCAGGCTTTAAAATATTCGACAATATTTATAAATATTACTACCCATACATCAGCAATCGCGAAAACCTCTAGAAACATATCTTGGAGATTGGCTTGCGGTTCCTGGATTTTAGGAGCGTTATTTTTGGGGGCCGTTATCTCGTGTACTTTCAAATCGGACGTTTATTCTGTCAACTACTTGTTCATTGATATTTTGGACGATTGGAGATTGAAAATAAACACACCCATGTGTGTTTTGAGTGGATCGAGTGTCTATTATGTTTTAAAAGAATATGTAATAGGGGTGTGCGAATACCACTTTTTGGATATCGAACCGGTTGTCGAATACCCAAAAATTTTCCTTGTCAAATACCGAATCGAATACTTTATTTCGAATCGAATACCGAATAGTTGGGCCTTGGTAATTATTTTCCTTCCCGATTAATCGCGAATAGTTAAGCCTAGTAACCGCGAATATTTAACCCTAATATTCGCGAATACTAGGCCAACTATTCGCGGTTTATCGGGTATTAACCCTAATATTCGCCAATAAAATTACAAAGCAAGGAGAAAAATATTTAGAAGCTCCTAAATTTCAAAATACCTTTCCTCATTGGTGGTCAAGTATTTCTTTAAATTTTCCTACGCACTTGCTGGTAGTTTTTGATGGGAGACAAAAAAAATTGGGATGATATTTTTTAAATACGGTGTGTCTCTCTAGTGCCAAGGACCTAAATTTATGGAAGTCGAACTTTAACCGAATAGTCGGTTCGGTATTCGATATTCGAATCGAATAGTGAAAATGGGCTTGTCGAATACCGGATCGAATTATTCGGTTCGGTATTCGATCGAGTTATTCGATTGAAACGGTTAACCGCACACCTCTAATATGTAAGCACTTGTCTATATCGGTCTTTTTTTCGTTTCGATAACCGGACACCGTTTATCAGCGTAGTGACCTCTAAGTTTGATTTGACCTTCAATAAAGTGACCGATAAGTTTTCCCAAAAATTACATCTATCCCTGCCATGAACTAATTCTAAAATTTGTTTCACTGTGTGTGACAGGTGCCCTGATTTTCCGGTGACGATGTATCGAATCGAGTGAAACTCGGAAATTATATCGATTGTGTCGGTTCGGAACTTTGGGAAAAAGTAGTTGCGGGGGATTTGACTTTATTTGATCACGACTTCATATTAAAGTTAGCCCATATCTTCATAGATACTGAAGATATTGCAGAAAATAAGATATATTATAGCAAAGGCGGCATTTTACCAATACCAATGTTCATTTCAATGAGTCGTGCGGCCAAAAATGACCCACAGATTTCGGAGATTATAAATTATCAGTAAGTACTGTCATAATTACCATAATTACCCCTAATATTAATTATTAGTAATTATGGTACTGTAGTACGAGTGCTCGAAATCGACGATATTTCAAATTATTTCTGGTAAATTTCAGCACGTCTATATTTTACGAAACTAAGTGTGTGGAAAACACTTTGCTGATACCGTCTTGCAAGATGTCGAAATGGAAATGGGTCAAACCTCTGCGAGAAATAGCTTCGTAACCTTGATGGACACTCAACTTGCCTTCGGTTGTTGGCCTGTGGTTACGCGTTTTCGATATTAATATTGATACTCAAAATTCTACTGCCACATTTCATTAAATTGTGCTTGCAAAAGTATTGAAATATTAAAATTACAATTTATAAACTTTTTTGCTGAACTTTCCCCGCATTTGGAAAGGATATTTCACATGTTTGGAAATTGTTAGATACAATAAAACGAAATGTGCATCCACTGGTTCAAATCTCTTCAATTTTTAATGAGACGTGTATTGAAAGGTTTGATATTAATCATATTATCCTGTAAAATTTAAATTCTTCAGCTATAATAGCTTTTTTTTATAAAAAATAAAAATCATCACATAGTAGAGAAATTGAAGGATTTCTCTACTATCAATTAAAATGATTCAGGTAAATGGAATTGTTGTTGAAAAATCTGAGATAAGTAATTTTTTATTTCAATTAATTTATAGGAAACTAATCCATTAGCAGTAAAATCTGGTGATTGAATTAAATTCTAAAGAGTAGTAAAATACGGATTGTCTTTAAAATTAAATAGAAAAAAATATACGCGCTTCAGACAACTGGAAAAACTCTTATCGTTTTGTTTTTAAGGCTTGGGCAAACCAAGTCTTTTTTTTTTAATTGAATTAATATGGCCTTTCCGGTAACATACTAAGCTGGGTAAAAAGCTACCTTAGAGACAGAACAAACCGAATCAAGGTCAACGGGAAGAAAACAAATACAACCTATGACGTCACATGTGGTGTTCCCCAGGGATCGTCACTAGGACCACTTTTCTTTAATATCTACATCGCAGACATCCCAACTAAAATTACCAATTCTAAAATAACGCTATTTGCGGATGACAATAAATTAGGTAAATACATCAACACAAGAACGACTGCGTTAGTCTACAGGATGACCTTTACAACCTACAAGATTGGTGTATAGACAACAATATCCCTATAAACGAGGACAAAACTATTGTCGTTTCATACACCCTTAAATTAAACAAGATTCTGTACCAATATGAACTGAACGGAAAAATCCTGAAGCGCGGAAACAGCGTGCGAGATTTAGGTGTAATCTTTGACTCAACTTCTATTTCACGAACAAATTGATTCAACAACGGCAAAAAGTTTTAGACAGCTCTGCCTTTCCCTAAAAATAGCCAAAAATATTAACTCGAAATATTGCTTTAGACAACTCTATTTATCCCTTGTACGACCTAAATTACTGTTTGGAGCAGTAATCTACAATAGTAGTAGTGCCTCGCAGAAATTAAAAATTGAAAGGATTCAAAGGAAATTCGTACAATTCTACCACATATATTTCTCCAAAGAACGCTTCTACAGCTATAAATCAGTTCTAAATCAACTAAATATGCAAACAATGGAAACCATACTTATGAAAATGGACACAATATTCCTTAACAAATTAATAACAAACAAAATTGACTGCAGCGAACTTCTCGGTAAAGTAAACTTTTACGTTCCTAACCAAAGAATTAGGTCTAGAAAACTATTTCAACAAAATATAATTAAAAATACACCGATAAATAGAATGACTGAAAATTTTAATAAACATTTTAGTTGTTTAGATATATTTAAAGAAGGCGTACTAAAGTTGAAAAATTGAAATAATAGATCCAGGAAATTTTTCCTTTTTTTATAAAAAAAAATAATAATCCTTTGTTTTAAATTAAATTAAACTAACGTAACATAGGTAAAAGACGAAACAAATTTTGTGAATACAAACTGTGTAAAATCCCGCCAATACAACACTTGTATCATTATTTTACACATTAAACTTTATATTTATTTATTTATTTATATGATATCTGTTCCTTCAGCCTTAATTTGTATTAATCTATTATAAAAATAATAATAGGCTTGTCAAACTTCGATGGAGTTATTCGATGAAGTGGACCACCAAAAATCCCATGCTTTTTCTATGGGACGCTAAGCCTAAAATCTGTGAATTATTTCTTTAACATTACGGGAGGGTGTGGGTTCTTATCTAGAAGGGCCTACCGGCCCTCTAGAATTCCCTGACTTTTCCAGGTTTCCCAGGTTCTCCCTGACCCGTGGCAACCCTGATTTATCATTGGGGTTTGGAGTGGTGCATTTGTCGGTCGTAGTTTCCTCGGTAGTTTGTTGAACAGCATCAATCCCCAATCTTTCAGCTAGAATTTCTGCGTCTGCTGGTTCATTTATTTCAGCTGTTTCACTTGCATGCAAAGTTGGAGATTGTGAGAGCTGATTTTTTTTTCAGTCTTTCCAATCTCCCATTAGCCTTGAACTTTTGTTGATCATGTTTCCTTAACGGGAGTTTTTTGGAAGGAACAGCCAAGTGTCTAAGTCTGGGAGGGTAATTTAACTTATCTACAATAATAACTATTATTATGATTGGTTTTAAATTAATATTATACGCTTAAAACATACCTGAATGTTCATATTTCGGTTGAAGGCGGTAATCCTCTAATTTAAAATGAAGGGAGCAGACAACCATGGACTTGGTGTGTGGTTTACCCACTTTTAAAGCTATATCCCATTGTTTCGACAATTTAACGTCGCGTGGAAATTTACACCCATACACGCTGCAATATTTAACCATTGTTTAATTACGTTTAAATAAACAGCAAAACTGACAAAAAGTTAAGAACTAGCCTAATTATCGTTGAGCAGATAGTTGAGTTGTTGATTTAATTTAATTAACTTTAATTTAACCATGAGTATGTTGATTGCGTTTGTCATTAATGGTATCGCCGGGATTAAGTTGCATTTAAACACCTGATTAAACTATCTAATCATCGATCATCCGTTAAGCCTTGGACCTTGCAATATAGGAAGCAGAGAGACAACAAAAAACGAACTAGTATTTATTTCATCTCATGTTGCCCTCTATTGAATCTCTCAACAACTATCGTTAAATTTATTACTTAAATAATATAATTTTTTTAATATAATAATCACATTAGCTAATTATAATTATTTAACTTTAAATGAGCATGTTTCATTGATTTAAATCACATTTCTAAAATTTATTGGCGGGCGCTAGGCAGTCATTCTCTCTACTCTCTCTCCTCTCCCACTTACAAAATCCAGCTGCAGCTGGTTGGTCGGGAAGGGAAGGGGAGGGTGGGTGGGGGATCCACATAATTCTACCTCTCTCTACTCTACAGTCTAACTTAACTCGGGTTTTGTACTAAGCGAGCGTGGGTCGATTGGTAGAGTATCCAGCGTCTTCACTGGCGTCTAGTATGGACCGGCAGGTTTGAAGCCCCGCACCGACAGAAAAATAATTTCAATTGAAATAAAACACGTTACGCCACCTATGAGGTGTAACGTGGACTACGGGTGAATTTCAAGTTGAAAATTCGCGGGAAATTTGAAATTCGAAATGTTCATTAATGACAAAATTCATCAGGTCACAACATTTTCAGCCAGCCGACCAGCGGAGGTCGGAACAATCGTTTTCCAGCTCTAAAGAGCGGCAAAACGAAAAACGTTTGTAATCTTCTTAAATTCGATGTCTCGAAAGTTATTACTGAATTGTCTCAAACTTTATAAGACGACCGCTTTAAAGACATTCAAGGTTACAAGCTCGGGACCGTTAGCTAATATTTCTTTTCGAGACATCGTTGAACAATGGGGATTTAGTCGGTGGTCAGATTAAGCTGGGAAAGAAAAACAGATAGGGATCTTTTAATAGCCAGAATTGCTTTAAATTCCTTAAGAGCTTAAGCTTTAAATGCTTCAACTGTCTTTGATTATTGGTATAATTTCCAGACTTACTATTATTAAATCTTTTACATCAGATAGAAAATGCTTTTCAAGTGTGTCTTTGTCATTCTGATGCTGGTAAAGCTTAACTATTGCGATGAAAACCGGTACGATAAGTATATCGAACTGGACTTCGTTAGACTCGGAGAGTTAGTATTTTAGCTTCCCCAACTTGTTTCATTTATGATTTACTCTAACGCAGTTTGCCCCGAAGACAGATGGAAACTGTGTACAAATGAGACGATGCAATGCCCGAAGGAAAGTAAGTTGGAATGCGTCATGCACGTACCAGAAATGACTCCTAGAATGACTCTGGCTGAATTCGAAAAAAATATAAAACTTCCAGTGGAGCATTCTTGTCACTGTATGTGCAAAGACGGTCATCAGTGCAAGGGGTTCCCGTGCCCCGACAAAGATGACCCATACAGCTTTTGCACTTTTTTTTCTCCTCGAGGTATCTGCGTGGTTTAGGTTACACTGAAAAGGATGGAACCTGCGCGTGTAGGGATTACGAAAAGTAGGTCTCGCGTTTAATCTTCACCTTGCTAGCTTAGTCGCTTATTTTAAAAGAAAGATTTCTTGAAAAATAACCATTCACATTTCTTGTTTAATACTTACCTTTGAATTCAGTTTGATTTTACGCACTATAACAATTAAGTATCTCTCTAATTATAATATAGGGGGAAAATCTCCAAATGATAGTAGAATAATACTACAACCCTCTTGCACTGTGTGAGCTGGATTATGTACCAATAGACAGGTTGCACATTCTTAATAATAATTATATTGATTTTGAACTTGATTGAAGTGTGATTAACTCGTACTTTTTGTAAATTCATGTATCTTCCTATATAATAAACTGTCAAGAGGTAAAAATCGTGGCGTGAATTATTTTTCAATTTGACATGAAAAGGCCATGATGCGATGTAAAACGTATGTTGAAAAACAGTGCCTTAATGATGACGTCATTCGTGGTTACGCTACAGACGTCGGGTTGGTACGTGGCTCACTAAAAATGGCGAGGAGATTCAAACAATCTCATTGGCCCCGTTCATTCCACCCAGAGTTGCCATGGAAAAGACAAATGGCGCCAACCTAACACCATTTAAATGATTTCAATAGACCATTCCATTAATTCCAGAAGAGACGAAGACACTATAGGGTAATGAATGGTCGCCTTCTTGGGTTATTCTCCGTGGCGCCAAGTAGCACCGATAGAGTTAGTGCGAGACAACTAGATTCTCTCCGCGTGTTTTGAAGTCGGGCTCCGTCTCGAGTTCCCTCTTGGCGCGAGAGAAGTAACCGAAGAGGGCAGCCTCAAAACCCTGTTATATTTCAATGCAAATAATTTATGGAATGGTCTATTGGAGTCTGAATTATCTCTGTCCAACGATTCTGACGGTGGGAAGCCTTTTTAAGTTTATGCGTGTACAGAGTGGGGTAGTTATTATGACGAATGATTTCTGTGGTTCTCAAACTTTGGTTGGACTCCGGTTTCCTTTTGACCTACTTATGATCTACTGTTACGGAGGAAGTGTAAGATGCCAGCCATAAGAATTGGATTTATTTCTTGACCAATCTGGAGCAAATTTGATTTCATTTATTTTGGACAAATGAACCACCCCTATAACTAATATAAATCTAATTTAGATTAAAATTGATTTTCAAATATGATTTTTCCACCGCCAAAGAGATGAGCTTAATGAGTCTAGGTACTTAATGCTGTAGTCTGATTGGTCAAGGGAATCTTTGAAGAGTACCCTATAAAGATTCAAAAATCAAGAAAAAATCTCACTTGGGCGACTGGAAGAAACATAAGAAACACAACAACGTTAAAACCTCCATTGGCTGGACAACTACAGTCTAAAAGGCGACTCTTTCACGTTAATGTGAAACGAGCCTATTGTTTCAAATATTTGATATAGTCACGCGTCACATTCGCAATATTATTTAAGTACCATTTCCAAAGAAATTCATCTCCTAAACAATAGGATATAAAAATATTATTTAAATTATGTTTTACGTGTTTCTTTAAAGGCATCGTGAAAGGGTATCAATTTATCAGTCAGGGCTGTTTCATCATTCCGTGAAAACATTTTGTTTTGGATCACTGTGTCTTGAAGTTTTCGTTTATTCGAGATGGATATAGTCTTAAAAATGAAATCACTCGAATTTAATAAATCAAGGAGAAATTTTAGGTTAGTTTTGGAACATTTACTTTGGTCACTGTTCCTTTAAACCGTACTTGTCATTGTGTAGTAATGTCTACCTGCTTCTCCTGTTTTATTTCAAGCTGAATCATATAAAACCGCGTGTAGGCGAAGCCATTGCCAACTGCACTAGTCAACTAACCAACGAAAAACTCTCACCGATACTGTTCATCGTCATCACTTCTCTAGGCTGGTAAGTACTTAAAACTCTAAGGCTAAGCTTGAAGAGGAATTCGTTACTAGCAACATCGTTTGATGTGCAACTAAAGGATTAGCGATTATTTTATAGTGTATTGATAGAAATCGTTTGTGAATATTCGATGTCTCGAGAGTTATTACTGAATTGTCTCTATAACTTTGCAAAACGATCGCTTTGAAGACATTCAGGGCTACGTTAACATTTCTTTTGAGGCATCGATGAACAATGGGGATTTAGTCGGTAGTACGATTCAGATGGGAAAGATTGGGGATCTGAAGAGCTTTAGTCTTAAATGCTTCAACTGTCTTTGATTATTGGTTATAGTTTGCAGACTTAAAATTATTCAATCTTTTACAGAGAGAAAATGTTTTTCAACTTGGTATTTGTCATTCTGATGCTGGTCAAGCTTAGCTACTGCGATGAAAACTCGCACGGTAATTATATCAAACTGGAATTCTTTAGACGATAGTTCATTTTGGCAAAACATTTTCTGTAGTCCAACATAGAATTTACAATTATTGCACAAACAGGCTTAATTAACTCTCCTAGTGACATACGTCACGTAGAGGAACTGTACTAGACGTTTCTGTCCATGTGTCAGTCAGTCTCTTTGTTTTTAAAATAGTCGTAGATTGCGTATTAATCAAACTAGTAAAGCTCGGCATTATCTACCAACTATCTTCAAATTAGTGATTAACCGATTATTTTTAAATTAAAGTTTTGGATACAATAAATTTTAGCATACAACTTCAGTGAATAAAAAAATTAGATATTACAAAGCTGTACTTGATAGCAATAATATTTATGTTAAGAAATGAAAAGTCAGGTTAGGTCTTTGGAGACAGTCGTCTCGACTCGGAGAGGAATTATTTTGGCCTTCCCAACATGTCTCTTTTTTGATTTACTCAAATGCAGAATGTCCCGAGGATAGGTGGAAACTTTTTAATCAGGCGATGCAATGCCCGAAGAAAACGAAGTTGGAATGCGTCATGCACGTACCAGAAATGACTTCTAGAATGACTTCAGCTTAATACGAAGAAATAAAAAACGTCCAGTGGAGCATTCCTGTCATTGTATGTGCAAAGAAAGTTATCAGTGTAAGGGCTTCCCTTGCCCCAAAAAAAGTGCCCCTTACACCCGTTGCTCTTATTGGCGTTCGAATGATCTGAATTATTTAGGTTACAAAAAAATGATGGAACCTGCAGTTGTAGGCCTTACGAGTAGTAGCCACTAGCTCATTCGCTATCTACCGAAATACGAAAATGAAAATAACCCGGTTCACATTTCTTGTTTAATATTGATCTTTCGAATCAGTAGATTTAATGCACCATAACAATTAAGTTTTCCCCTAATTATTTTATAGGGAAAAAAACTAAATTATAGTAGAATAGTACTACAAGCCCCTTGCACTGTTTGATCTGAATTATATACTTGTACTTATTATTGTTATTAATGAATAGGGGGCTCGCGCCCTAGCACCGATGCCATAGGCATATTGTGCACCCTAGTATTCAGGCCTTGAATAGACCCGTGGCCACAGCGTAGCGAAGAATTCGCTCCACCGTAATAGAGGAGACCCGCGAGGGTTCCAAAGTGTGTGAATCAAAATATTCTAGTCTAAGCGAGGCGAAGCAGTCGCACTCGCAAAGTACGTGAGCGGATGTTTCTTCCTTCTCCTGACACGACCTACAGAGAGGGTCGTCGGCAAAACCCATCAGATGGAGGTGCCTATTAAGCCGACAGTGCCCGGTCAGAAGACCGGTGGCCAGCCTAATATCCCATCTGCTGAGCGAAATTAGGGGTACGTTCAGTAACCCTCTTTGATGACAGCGCTTACTAAGCGATGCCAGATTTTCACTACTGTACGCTTTTTCGCGTTTCCGGTTTTGACGTCATGATGCTCAGCGCTTGCTCATCAGAAAAACCATCTAATCGATATGGTTTTTTTGATGGCGTGACGTAGCGCTTGACTGTTGTTGGCGCGGGATTTAAAAACTAAATTCCAATAATGCTATTTCAACAGTAATTGTATTAGTTTTCTTTACAAAACTACTTCTACCATTCAAATGGACATAATTTTCTTAAACAATTTCATTATTTGCGAGCTCGTTAATAGTGGACAAGAACCATTTGCTCTTCGTAACGTTTTGAGGGCCAGTAAGACGTTTCCCCAACCCTATTTTCGAAAACAGCGCTAACTTCAAAATGTGACTTTCCGTTCAACAACCTTTTACGTCACTGTGACGTCTCGAGCCCATCAACCAAACATCAAGAAAACAGCGATTTCTTTGAGATTTTCGTTACTGAACGTACCCTCGGTCTCTAGCACGAGACTTGCAGGGACCATTGACTAACAGTTTTGTCTGTCTCTGGCCCTCCATGTTATGCCAGAGCTGGTTTTGTATGACAGTCAACCTGTCATGCAGCCACTGTTTGACGTGCCTGTAGGGGATGGGGACGGCCGGCTCCGGCCCCAAGAGCTTCGCCTCCGCACCCCTTTTCGCAAATCTACCGGCTTGCTCATTGCCATGATATCCGCTATGCCCTGGCACCCAGTACAACAGAACCCTGTTGCAGAATGCCAGTCGCGCTAGCAGATCAAGGCAGCTGCGCACCAGTTGAGAGGTAATCTGACACTGGTTCAGCGCATTCAGGGCGGCCTGACTGTCAGAATAAATTCTCACAGTCCGTCCGGTATACCCTTTGTTAATACAGTAATCTGCGCAATAACAGATCGCGGCAATTTCCGCCTGGAACACACTAGCAAAGGTGCCCAGGCAAGCAGAAAAGCCAACCCTTGTGGTTTGGCAGTAATAGCCGGCGCCAGCGCCGGAATCAGTCTTGGAACCATCGGTGAGCCAAATAGTTTCACCCTCAGTGCCAAGAGGCAGCAGGTTAGTCCACTCTTCTCGACTTGGGAAGTAAATGCTGAATGGCTTAGTGAAATCAAAACTGGTAACGGTTTTGTCTGAGCACATCGTTAGCGACGGCTCAAGTGCGGCGTACTCCCGAAAGAGCTTCGTATGGCTGTAATCCCAAAGTCTTGGAACCCAGCAGCCACTAATGTTGAGCCTGTAGGCCCCCATGACAGCCTCCTCCTCAATGAAGAGATGAAGAGGAAGCATGTCAAGGAGCACCTCCAGGGAAGCAGTTGGGGTTAGAGAGCTGCAACTCCGTGGAAGAACTTTGAAACCCGCTGGGTTCCGCGTTTAAGCGATGGGAGCTCCAGGAGTTGGAAATGTTTTTCTGAGATAAAATTGGAGTTGGGTGGCAGTGGAAGTTTTCGTGTGCGGAGTTGGGAGGCAATGGGAATAATGATAATTATAATTGCGGAGCTAGGAGGCAATGGAAAATTATCTTAAAACATGGAAATCTACGGAGTTGGAAAACTTAAGTCTGGTAAGTGGTAGGGCTCCAATTTAAAAGCTGACTTTAACGTTGTCTGTCTTCAGAAGCTTCGTACGAAATTATTTTTTCACCCGTAACCCCACGTGACAAGTCCACTCAGTGAGTCTCTCGCACAATGGGGCCGCGGGCGCTTTTTATTTTCTCTTAAACCCATTGACAAGAGTCTCCTTTCTAGCTTTGAGGCATAAAGTAAGGCAGTATAGGCATATTGGCAGGCGCAACTAATAACAGAATTGACTCTAGTGTTAGTATTTCTTGATTCGTAAAGTTCGTGGCCTTGTCTTTCAAAATAGCATTTGCGAAGCGAATCAGTCCGATTTTAATTAAATAGCTAATTTAAGAAACTAAGCGTAAAATATGACTCAACAACAACGCGTAGCGCCTTTTTCCCCAAAATCTTCAGTTTTAATGTCTAGAAGACTTTTTTGAGTAAATATTTTAATGGACGAAGTTAGAAGGAGTTAAAGAAATTTGAATTTTCATGGAACGAGTTGGGAGGAGTTTAAGAAATTTTCATTTTCACGGAAGGAGTTGGGAGGAGTTTAAGAAATTTCAATTTTCATGGAAGGAGTTGGGAGGAGTTTTAAATTTCGCTTTGCGGAGTTCTGCGGAGTTGAAACTTTTGATTATGGCATTGGGAGGAATTGGAGTCATTGTTGTGTATTGCCTTGGAGTTGGAAGGAGTTGGAGGTTAATATTTTCATTTTGCAGCTCTCTAGTTGGGGTCGATCTCATGGCCCCCATAACACCAATGCAGGCAAGCCTTTGAAGCTTGCGCAGGGCAGCCTGCACCGTCTTAAGCAGGACCCTTGTCCACCAGACAAGTGCCCCGTAAGATAGTATGGGTCTGATGATCCCAGTAAAGAGCCAGTGTACAGCCTTGGGGTTGAGGCCCCAAGTCTGGCCGACAGAGCTCCTGGTCCTCCAGAAAAGCATCTTGGCCTTCTTAATACACCGATCAAGATGTGGCTTCCATGTGAGTCTGCAATCAAAGGTCACCCCCAGGTATTTCACCTCGGAGGACTTTGTCAGGACCTGGCCAAAGAAAGAGATATCATTGAACAGATCCTTAGTATTCTTCCTCGTAAAAGGAACAAGGACAGTTTTATCAGGATTAACTCACTGGTTAACCGCCTGACACCATTGCTCCACGTTAGAGAGAGCAGATCTCATAAGCGTGGTGACAGTAGCCGGGAACTTCCCAGTAAAGACTATCGCCACATCGTCCGCATACCCGAAGCAGTGACAGCCCCCAGAACCCCCGAGCCTCTCCAAGAGTTCGTCCACCACCAGGCACCACAACAGAGGGGAGAGCACTCCACCCTGAGGACAGCCCCTACTGGTAGTCACCCCTAGAGAGTCCCCAAGGAGAGACGCCTTCACCTCTCGGTCGGTCAGCATGGACTTGATCCTGCGGCCAAGAGTGTCGCTGATGCCAAATCTCTTGACAACTTCAGTAATAACCGAGCTAGAGACCTTGGCAAAGGCCCCCTCAATATCAAGGAAGACGGCCAGTGAAATTTCCTGAAACTCGAATGCCCATCCAGGCAATTCGTAAGGCCGTGAAGGGCCGTCTCAGTGGATTTGCCTTTTTGGTAAGCGAATTGTGAAGAAGAGAGAGGAGTTACCGAAAGTACCTCGACACTAATGTACCTGTCCACCAGCTTCTCCAGAATTTTGAGGAAGAAGGAGGTCAGGCATATGGGCCTAAATGCCTTCGCCTCGAGATAGGAAGCCTTCCCGGGCTTGGGAATAAAGATGACCCTAGAGCGTTTCCATTCACGAGGTATGTGACCGAGAGCAATGCAGAGTCTGTAGATCTTGCATAGCGCAGAGGCGATGTGGTCTAAGCCCTCCTGCAAAAGCAGAGGGAAGACCCATCGGGTCCCGGAGACTTGTAGGGCTCAAAACAGTTGACAGCCCACCGAAGCTTGGGAATCGTGACAACCTGTCTGGCTACAAGCCAGTCTTCCCTCTTAGCCCTGTGCAGGACAAGGTAGAGAGAGTCAGGGTTTGTTGGATTGATGAAAGTAGAGTCAGGAAAATGGACCTCCAGCATGTGCTTGAGAGTCTCAGCCCCAGACTTAGTGTACACACCCTCCCGCAGCTTAATAGCATTAAGTCGATGTGTGCTGTCGTGCGAAGAATCTTCATGACCCTAGCCGTAGCAGGGACATTGGAGACTTGCTCACAGAAGGTCCGCCAGGAGTCCTTCTTAGCAGCTCTAATGGCCCTGTTGTAGGTGTTAAGGACTGCCTGTATCCAGCCCAGTCACCCGTGCGCTTGGCTTTGTTAAAGAGCCTGCGCGTGTGTTTAGGGAGCCGGCTGAGATCCGCGTTCCACCAAGGGACAAGCCTCGAGCGTCGACGGTCTTAAGTGGGCAGTTCCGGTGGAACGACTCCATGATGGAGCACTGCAAATCACCAGCAGTATCAAGATCCTTAAGTGAAGTAAGTTTAGGAGTGTGACCCCCTCCGTAGCGTAGGATTAGGTCATCCCTATAGCCGGCCCAATTGGTACGTTTTGGATTGCGTATCTCCGTCCCCGCCGGGACAGAGGTAGTCGCGACAGTGAAGCAGATGTGCCTATGATCCGACAGAGACAGCTCATTAGACACATGCCAGTTAGACACGGAGGACACGAGGTTTTCCGTGGCTAGCGTGAGGTCAATGACCTCCTTCTATTAGAAGTAACAAAAGTAGGTTCATTGTTTTGATTAATAATATAGAGTTTACTACCCAACTAAATATTCTAGTAAATCATC
>JAEQBA010000419.1:0-48945 GCA_019434445.1 Phalangium opilio
AAACCGCTACCAGAGGGCCAACCGTTGGTGTCTTATCAAGAATATTCACTTTCGCCAAGTGAAAAATTTAGTCACCTCGATACTCTAGTCCCTTATCATACTTCTGAACCCACACTAATATCTGATTGTAAGTAAGGGGAAGGGCTTAAAACTTTGTTAAAACCGCGCCGCTCCTCCTTCATGGCTATTCACCCTAGGTTTACACCCTTTAGTTGAAGTAGAAAGGTACAGAAAATGAAAAGTTGAAGATTCCAAGTAGATGAAATCCATGTATTCTTGCGCTTTGCTATAGCTTACTCGTAATAACTTTCGTTATTTCGTTAAGTGCAGGTAAACAGGAATAAAATTAAAAATACCTCTTAGCCTTTTTCAAGCATTTTGTCGCATTGCAATCAGAGATTGAGTACCAATACATGACGCCTTCGCAGTTTTTCCTCTCCCTAAGCGTTTTACGCCTATATTTAAGGAAGAAGAAGCTTGGGACATGTGGACCTACCCGCAGGTTCTATCATACAATCGTTTGGAGGACTATGGATTTACGACTGAAATCTACTACTCGAAAGTCATCATGTTTTCGCAACTATCTCGAACGCAACGTGGAAGTTTTCTCTCCAATATATTCACGATACCTTCTTGGGTAAGTTATATAACGTGATAAATAGGCCTAGAGATTTTACGGTTTTGAGGCAATCATGACGTAGCTCGGAAATCGATAATACTTTGCGTGTTATCGATTCGTGTTTCGATAAGAGCATTGCAAAGTCACATTTAATTCTTGATTTCAGTTTCTCGGATTAGTTTTTCTGGCCATTTTGGTTCTTTCGGCGTTAACGAAGGCTTTCGAAAAGTCAAACAAACTTGGATCTTACATGTGAATGTATTTGGCACCACTCTTTCAGCAAAGTGACAAAACAGTACACAATAACATTCTTATCGACAGTATACTTTTGCCTGTCGTTCCGTATTTTTGAAATTTAGGGTTTTCCGGTGAAAATGTTCCACCGCATTTCGGCGCATTTGTTGAACATTTGGTACGCGACTTTGATTGTCCTGAACATGCTCGTGTTGGGTTATATTACCGCCGATGTCTTTGTGGGACAAACAATTATTATGAGTCATTTAAGCGATATCCTGAAAGTTAAAAACCTGATGTACACGTCAATTATCTTGGACGCCATGGGAGACTTTTTTAAAGTAATTTTAAGGCTTAGCAAGTGAACAGTACGATGAGTTTTGAACATTGTTCTCTATTAGGGAATTCCCGGAATTGAAGGAGAGAAAATTCTAGAAAGGGCTTCTTACGATATGGGCTACGATCGATTCTAGAAAGTAATGGAAGGCGAACTGGATTACATCGACTAGCACGACGATTTGACTGATCTCAATGAATTTTGCGAAGATGAACTAAGTGTGAAGAAAGATGAGGGCCCTTTGTTGTACAAATCGCCTTTCCCCTTGAAAACGGATGCAGTTGGATTGTTCTTGTCTCGAAACCACTCCATTGACAAGGACACAATGCGGGGAATAAAAAGAATGTAAGTCAATCCCAAATTCCTCACCCCCATTCAGGTTTACATTGAAAGACCACTTGTACAGTTGATTGTTAAATCTTCAGGAGGGTAGCACGGAAAAGGTAATAATTCACTTGGAGTGAAATTCACATTGAGTTATTAACCCATACCACTAATACCACAAATACAAATAGTCGCTTGCGATTATTCCCGACAAAACCATAAGAATAGTGCAGCACGTCTGCTAATAATTTGTTCGACTGATTTCGATTCTCGCGTTTGCAGTTTGCGTTACGCCGCTTCGTCGTATCTATGTGACGAAGCGATCAAGAAGGCGTACGCGTGGATGAACACCAAATGCGTCACGACGGAGAACCACGTCCAGGACATGGACTACGCCAAGAACGAGAACGAAGCGCGCCTATTGTTCAGCATGTTCCTCGTTAGTCAAATGCCGGCATGCCTCGTTGTGACATGCGAAATCTGTTACAAACTATGCCCGTGTTTCAAACAACGTTCGACTAAAAGGCAAGCCGTCGCAAAAAGATGGTGCGATTAACCATTTGGACTTAAAATGGCTACGAAAAGCGGCGCTCACAGGACGTCCTTACTTCAGCATGTTATATTTACACCGCGTAGTAAATCACCAGAAAAACATCACACCAAAGTTTATGTGTACCAAAATAGAATTATATGCGTAAAGAAAACAAAAAAAAATAAACAGTTTGAATTGAACTTTTTTAATTATATCAAAATAAATACTTCTGAGCATTGGTTTTTCTCAAAACCGACTAGGCCTACGTAAGATTATTAAACTCTAGTAATTAAAGCTAGACCAAGGACCTACGCGAACAAAACGGACTGCATTTACAGGGTATTTCTGAGAAATCTACTAAAAATCAAACGGGAGGGTGTTCTTTGGGTTCAAAGTGTAAAAGAACATGTGATCTATGATGAGCCCACAAAATTTACCCCTGAAACAATTTTGAATAGTTTTCTTTTGGGTCAAACAGAGTGGAAATTGTCAAAGAACATATGGTCTACAACATTTAGTTACGGTGTTATATGCTCCCAAACATGGGTCATTGAAAAACGTACATAGTTCTATTTTTGTAGAACTGCTACGGGCAGACGTACCAAGTGTCTAGAATTGATTTAAGTTGGGGTGCAATTGAATAAATCAAGATTAAATAAACGAGTGGTCTCTTTACTTCAGTCATTCCACCACCATAAAATGCCACCGCCATTTGCAATGATCCACGTACTATATCCACTTCCGCGCAGTACTCAAAGGCGTGAGCCATAATGTCATAGCACTGACACCGTGACACTATCTCTTCCCCGAAAAAAGGTGGGCGCCCACAGGCATTAAGTTGGTCTTCAACGTTACCCCTCCGTTACGAGTCCTTTTGTTGAGTAGTGCTTTTAAAATTTCGCCCATTCGACTTACCCATTGGCAGTTCCGAATTTTGGGTCTCTCCTCTGTTGCCAAGCGCTGCGTGACCTTTTATACTATCGACTCGATTCATTGGCAAGCGCGAAGTAATTACTCCTTTTCATCAACAGTAGATTGCTTCTAGATTATGTTTATCAAGTTTTGTATACTTTGGTTGTGCTTGATATCCGTTATAATTACAATACCACGAATAATTTCGTTAATATGATAATAACGTCCGTTTCATGATGAAATATCGCGTGTCAATTGGTGTAAACATGTATAACCTTTCGCTAACCCTAATCGAAAAAAACATGTTCATCCAATTACAACAACCTCTCAATAAGTCATGAAGGCGGAGAGTGTGCTTATAAGTCAGTTCAACGTAAATATTGGATATGAATAATGCATTCAAGAAATTTTTATCTACCTGTCTGAATACATAATACAAGGTAGGTTATGAGAAGAGATTCTGAATCTCTTTGTGGTGTGTATGCGGAACACGAAAAACAAGCTTGGTGAAGAACTGTCAAGAAACGATTCCGACCTCGCGTCAGGAAAGACAGACAGGGTTGCCACAATACGTGGAAATCCAGGAAAACCTAGAGAAGTCAGGGAATTTTGAAGTTTCAGCAAAGTCAGGGAATTTGATTTTAGTGGGTAAATGTTCTGGGTATAATTCTTTATTGAAAGAGCAATGAAAGTTTCTCCTCATCCTAATCTCTTAACACAAAAAATTCAAGAGCAATCCTTAAAAATGCTGTCTAGAATAGTTTTTATAAAGTAAATGCCTTTAGAAAAATCTCTTGTACCGTTGTTTACAGTTAAAATGTTTCTTAATGATTTTGGTGCAACAAATACATTGGAAAACGTAATGTGAATCGAGTTTATTTAATTATAATAACTTAAAACGTGCTCCAAACATTCACACTATTGGCCTAAAAAAGGTCAGGGAAAACCTGGAAAAGTCAGGGAATTTGGTTCTGAAAATTCCGTGTCAACCCTGGCAGAATGTAGCTAGCGTCCAGGCTGGCTTTAGTGGCGGGTGTCGCTTAGTTAGTTCTTGGCTCACTTTCTCTAATCACTAATATTCTTTTGGATTTCAGAGAACTTCATTATCAACAATTTCTTTATTTTTCTTCTACGACCTAAATGTTTGGTGAAAATATGATGACCAGGCGATTCGACTGACTTCTATTGATTTGTGGCATAATCTTCTTTCAATGAATCCAAATTACGTTAATTTAGTCTATGAACTCTGTTTCAGTATACTTGAAATTAAAAAGTCGACTACAGGTAGATATACTAATCATTAATCGTAATTTTTCTTGTTTATTATTTTGGTCCGAAAGAGTTTGTCGTCGCTTAGAGTAGCGGACACAAAGGATATAAACTGCAATATGAGCGGCCGAGCAGCTAAGAAATGGGTCTCCTTTCGTTCCAGAGCTGATTAAGCACAATCTTTGAAGATGGCTGTTGATCCTAAGACAGTTAGGCTGTTAACAGCATTAGCGGTAAGATATATTAAGATCTTATAAACATTTTGATATAGAGAAAAATACGTTCCAGTAAATTGGCACAATTTATAGTCGTCGACTGATCCCTACCCTCGTTATCTTACCAACTGACGTTAAGCACCCCTCATCCTTTACTAAGCACAATCCATGAATTTGGTTCACGTTCTTTAGCTTGGCTATATCATCATATATAGAGGTTACCATTAGTGTTCGTTCGGGGAGCCACGACCCCGGTACCTAACATGTAGAATGAAGTCTAATGTTCTTTCGGCGTTAGTATAATTATTTTTTGACCTGTTCCAAAAACTATCGTCTGATTCGTCTCAAATACCAACAGTTAAAGGGAGAGTGAAGTAGAAAATCAAGTGACAAAATTTCCGTTGCACGCTCTATGTCTCGCGCCACGATTGTCACATCGCGAGCAAATTTTATCAAATCTCGCGCTAAATTTCATTCGCCACGGAGCGTGCCACGAGAATTTTGTGAACAAGAAGGCAGGGCGTTACGCGATTAGTCAGAGGTTTTCATTTCAAATTTTCCATTGAATTTTAAAATCATTCGGAGATATTTCCTGAATGTTTCACTTCTCATTGTCTCACCCCGAGGAGTGCGACCACGATTTGTTTTATTTTCGGGGATACCTTGACCCCGACCCCGATTAATATTTTACCCGATACAAACTGTAGTTACCATTAAGTCAGAGAAGTGAATTAGAATTTAAAAATCTGATAGCGTACTTTGCCTGATGTGTATGTGCAGCGTCAGATCAACTAGCTTTCTTAGCTTCACGGATCGTCAGGCGTCTGATACGATTTAAATCCCCGACTCGCGCTACGATCAAACATCAGGCGAATTACGTCGCAACTGAAATCGACCTCGTTGTTTAATTTCGATCTTTCTCTTTTCTTATTTAAGTTTTATCCTTTATATTATCCGAATGATCGAACCAGGGGTGATCAACTCGAAATTGATGACTACAGTGGAATGATTGCCGAAAGCGTGAAAGCAATAAGGAGATATCACAAGTAAATTTACTAGTATCTTTGAGAAAAGGCACTAGCTCCTATACCTGTAGTGCTATTTTTATTTTGAAGCGTTGTTAAGGCGGTATACTATCCTTTTAATCAAAATGCGTAATCCTATACATTTACAAGTTCCAACACCCATGTGAATAAAAATTACTTAACCTTTCTATTTTTAGCGTGACGTTTCGGCTAGTGTTCGAAGTAAGACTTTACTTTCGTCAACTCCAAAGAAACCAACCATCTAAAGCTTACAGACGACGCGACAATTCACGTTCACACGCACTTGATTAACGCCGCGTTTTACCTCTCCGAGTGACGATGACGTCACGGAGAGGTATTACACTGGACGTGTCTGTCAGTTACCGCGTTCGCAGTTGGCAAATGAGAGCAAAAGTATACGCAATATCCGGTCCGCATTCGCGGTTCACAGAAAGCAATATTAGCTTCTACTCCATTATGATCGCTAGGTTTAAAATTTACGCGTCGGTCGGTTAGAGTTACGAGAAACGTCAAGCCTCCCAATAGCAGGGATTTCATCAAAGGTTCACGCTATTGCGGGTTTTCTTATCACTTACTGTGAATCAATTGTCTTATACACCCCAAATTTCCATTAGAATTTAAAGAGGCGTAAGCTTGAATTCAAACGTCAACAATAGCTATGTTTAAAATGATTTTAGGAATGAAGTTTCTTAAAACGATTTAACTAGAATTAAGGTACAGTCGCCGCAATTAAAAACTTTCTCTCTCGCGACGTCTTGTTTCAATCATAAGCCGCAAATTATTGATCTGAAACAATGGGTATTAAAAAACGTATCTTATATTGTTGTTTCAATAAATTTTTTACTAAGCGTTTTTTTTTTGGCACTCTGCACTTTCCATTTCCAACTGCTAAATAGGGGGTTTTGAATGATTGGGACGATTTTAAAGAGAAGGTGAACAGTTGAGCATAGCTCGTCCGAATTACCGAATGACATTCCAGTAAAGGGAGAGTGATGTTAATTGCAATTTTCTGAATACACGTCCCCCACGGAATCAATGCCTTGAGCCATATTGCACAAAGATATAATCAACAATTGTGGAATGAAACTTAAAATCTTCCTCCGGTGAAGATATGGCCACGGGTGCGACATTCTGTTCCACTATGGTTCGCAAATGCCAGGGGGTGGAGAAAGAATTCTATCTAGATTAGTGGGCGATTCTTTATGTCAGATTCAACATAAGTCTGCACGAACGTTTGGTTGAAAACGGCGCATTTCGGAGAGAACCATCTAGAAATTCAATGGCCAACCAATTCCCTCAATATGTCACCCATTGAAAACCGCTTGATGGAGGAAATAAAGGTTCACTGAAAAGGAGAATACCCACATTCAAAGTATAGCATGGGTCACAAAGTGGTGCCTACATTTGAGAAAGTGGTTGTGTTCATTGTCTTCAACTAATTGGGATTCGCCATAATCAAGAATTTATATTTCAACAAGATAATTCGAGTATACACAAGTCACGTGCAACCATGGCGTATTTGAATGAGAATCATCCGGAAATAGATGTAATGAACTGGCCAAGAAATTCACCCGACTTATCTCCAATCGAAAACGTCTGGGCGATTATGAAAAGGATTGTATCCCAGAACAATATAATTCCCAATGATAAGGACGAACTATTCACCATCATCCAGGCCGCATGGGAAGAGGTTGGCGAGCGGCCCGATTACATAAGCAATCTGTTTTCATCAATGCCGCAGAGAATGCAACAGGTTGTAAACGCCAACGGGAAAATGATCAAATATTAATCGCATAATGAAATTAAAAATGAAAACGTATAAATGTATTTATCCTAACCATGTTCATAATTAAGAATAAATGTTGGATAGTAATTAGCAAAGTGTCTTTATTCTTTATTTAACTTGTTATGTTGGTTGGGTTTTTCTCAATAAAATATATACACACTCTGCATTAATTGCGTCCTTACTTAACCTTCAAGGATTTAATACTTCGTGCAGCTCAGCAGATTCCATTGATTGTCAAAAAGACCATAATTTGCCATCGGATACACTGCTAAGACTAGTGTAACTTTAGTATAATACTAATTTCGCATTGTAAATAAAGGGTTTCTTGAGAAAGGTTCGTCATCTTGATTATGGCGAATCCCAATTAGTTGAAGACAATGAACACAACCACTTTCTCAAATGTAGGCACCACTTTGTGACCCATGCTATACTTTGAATGTGGGTATTCTCCTTTTCAGTGAACCTTTATTTCCTCCATCAAGCGGTTTTCAATGGGTGACATATTGAGGAAATTGGTTGGCCATTGAATTTCTAGATGGTTCTCTCCGAAATGCGCCGTTTTCAACCAAACGTTCGTGCAGACTTATGTTGAATCTGACATCAAAAATCGCCCACTAATCTAGATAGAAATCTTTCTCCACCCCCTGGCATTTGCGAACCATAGTGGAACAGAATGTCGCACCCGTGGCCATATCTTCACCGGAGGAAGATTTTAAGTTTCATTCCACAATTGTTGATTATATCTTTGTGCAATATGGCTCAAGGCATTGATTCCGTGGGGGACGTGTATTCAGAAAATTGCAATTAACATCACTCTCCCTTTACTGGAATGTCATTCGGTAATTCGGACGAGCTATGCTCAACTGTTCACCTTCTCTTTAAAATCATCCCAATCATTCAAAACCCCCTATTTAGCAGTTGGAAATGGAAAGTGGAGAGTGCAAAAAAAACGCTTAGTAAAAAATTTATTGAAACAACAATATAAGATACGTTTTTTTATACCCATTGTATCAGATCAATAATTTGCGGCTTATGATTGAAACAAGACGTCGCGAGAGAGAAAGTTTTTAATTGCGGCGACTGTACAGTCGTCTCCAATGAAAACTTTCTCTCCCGCGACGACTTGTTCATTCATTAGTACCCCAAATATTAGGTCTTGTGAAAGAAATTAAAAAACCAAAGTTAACCGTCACTTTTTAACAATCTAAGTTGGTGATGATGGTTCCCATTAACTAGGATAAGAATATGGTTTTTTTTTATTAAATGAAGAAGTTATATTTTGTTAGGAATATTATATATATATATATATATGTGAATGTGAGTTCAAGTATGCGTGCAGGAAAAAACTCACAGTTTAAGGATAATAAAGGGAAAAATTCATGCGTGCTTGTTCTTCAGGCAATGCTTCAGCGACACTGTATTATCAAAAATTGCCCAATGAACTAAGGTCAAAGTTCATTTGGCCATTTCTTATATATAGAGCGTAACAATGAGGTGTAGAGAACATTCACTATGCCGAGATTAAGTAATCTAGATCGAGAAAGGTTAATAGCTCTTCATGAAGCCGGTCGAAGTGTTGCGCAAATAGCCTTTCAACTTAATTGCTCAAAACCAACCGTAAGATATTGGATCGCAGCTCACGTAGATAATCGTCGCCTAACTGATTTGCCAAGACCTGGAGCACAACGAGTTACGACACCGGAAGAGGATGAAGTTCTTGCAGCCATCGCTTTCAACAACCCGACAATCACGTGCTGTCCCATAAAATTCCTCATGGACTTAGAAGCTTCGGAACAAACTATTAGAAGAAGGATTCGTGCTTCCGGGCTTCGAAGCAGCATCGCAGCCAACAAGTCTTTCCTGAAGCCGGAGCAAGAAGCACAACGACTGGGCTTTGCCCGCGATTATTTGCATTGGGGAAATGAATGGAATCAGAGTATTATAAGCGACGAGTCAACCTTTTGCTCTAGCCAAAATCACCAGAGTCGGGTATGGAGGGAGATAGGCTGCAGGTATGATCCTTCATTCATAAATTCTCGAAAGAATAGTGGTCGGTTTTCCGTTCCGGTTTGGATTTACATTAGTCGAGAAGGGCTAGGTTGTTTGGTGCGCATCGATGGGCATTTGAACTCAGAAAAATATATAGACATAATTGAGCACTGCTTCGTTCCTCACGTCCTCGACAACTACTTTCCGGATGGAAAATTCACTTTTCAACAAGGCAACTCGAGGATTCACACTTCGCGCGCAACGCTGCAATATTTTCGGGAGTATCGTCCAGAAATTGCTCTTCTTAGATGGCCAACATGTTCACCAGATCTGTCTCCAATTGAAAACGTTTGGGCGGAAATGAAGAAGAGCATGGGACGGATTGCTGTGGCGCCTCAAACGCAGATGAGCTTTGGGCTATGGTGAAGGTTGCCTGGGAGGAAATCAGTTAAAGACGAAACTACACGGCGGAGTTGTTCGCGTCGATGCCACGAAGCTTACAAAACGTCATCGATGTTTACGGAAAGATGACAAGATATTGATTAAATTTATAACTCTAAGAAGTAAGAACCCTATTTAATTACACTTTAATGATTCATATTGAAATAAATAAACTGCTTGCCCACGTAAAAACCTTTGAATAAATTTAATTGCAATCGTAATAACGTGTTTGGAACTGATTTTTAACAAGCGTGCCTGGAACTGCTTTTTAACAAGCGTGCCACGCATTTTCCCATTTATTGTTTTAAACTGCGAGTTATATCCTGCACGCAGATTTGACCTCATATTCATATATATAATATTCCTAACAAAATATAACTTCTTCATTTAATAAAAAACCATTTTTATCCTAGTTGATGAGAACAATACTCACCTACTTAGATTGTTAAAAGTGACGATTAACTTTGGTTTTTTAATTTCTTTCACAAGACCTAATATTTGGGATACTAATGAATGAACAAGACGTCGCGGGAGAGACAGTTTTCATTGGAGACGACTGTACATTACTGACGATTAAAATAAATAATATCAATTACATTTATTTAATTATTCAAGAAAAACCTGTTAATTGGGTAGATAGGCATAGTCTCGTCTCGGACACGTTTATTTTGGCTCGCTATGAGGTTTCACCTTAAGTATTATTGCGTTTCAACTTTCGTTATTTCATCAAGTGAGGGTGAACAAGACGAAATCTCGTAGCCTATTTCACGCGTTTGGTCGCGTACTAACCAGAGATCGAGTACCTCTCTCACCCGAACGTTTTTGGGCTACATTTTAGGAAGATGGCCTTTGGGACTTTAAGGCTTACCCGCACGTTCTCTCATACAAGCGTTTGGAGGACTATGGATTTACGACTGAAATCTACTACTCAAAAGTCACCATGTTTTCACGACTATCTCGAACGCAACGTGGAAGTTTTCTCTCGAACATATTCACGATACCTTCTTGGGTAAGTAGCAGTCTGCGAAATAGCCGGCTTCCTCCGTTCCAAAACACCACTTCATTAATTGCTTGGACCGATTTTTAAATTCAAGAAGCGGAGGTTACTGGTCAGGACCAGTTTATAAATTACGAATCTATTAGAAAACCAAGAAGGACAAGTCCAAGGACCAGTTTATTATTTTCGACACTAGGTTGGTCACTGGTGCCAAAGAATAGTTTAAAAAATATTCTTCTTTCCCAGGCAAAGTTATAGTTACGCGACGTGATAAACAGAGACGTATTAAGTTTTAGTTTTTGATGGGCGATTTATTTAAATAATTTATTGATTTAAGGAAAAATATTGAACAGTGATGATCGATTCTTACAAAAAACAAAGTTGTGTTTAACCGTTGAATCGATAATATTTCGCGTGTTATCTAGTAGTCGATTCGTGTTTCGATTCGAGGATTGAAAATTCACATTTAAATCAAGATTTGTATTTCTAGTATATTGGGTTAGTTTTTCTGGCCATTTTGGTTCTGTCGGCTTTAACGAAGGCTTCTGAAAAGTCAAACAAACTTGGATCTTACATGTGGATGTATTTTGCAGCACTCTTTCAGAAAAGTAAGGAAACACCATTACCACTCTTTCTTATCGACAGTGTACTTGTCCGTTGTCCTATTTTAAGCTTGGAGTGGTTATATTACAACAGTTACGCTTACTTTGTGGGTATCCTTGTTTCTTGAAAGTATTGAGAAAGAGAATTCACCTGGTTAAATTTTGGTTTAATTTGATGTGTACCTCAATCGAAGCCGATTTGTTGAAACGGTTTATAATCGAAATATTTTCTCTAAACTCTGCTTTTTGGGGTTGGCGCGAGTGGGTAGAAGAATGAGAGATTAATTTTCAAGCGGAAATGGCACACTTTATAAAGGCTGGGCTGCTATTATCTTATTATAGTTGTCGTTGAAATCTTCTCTTGACCATTTAATACATATATAGTTGCAATAGGTTTTCAACTACGAGTGTGGAAAGATTTACTGGCTTCTACGATTATGATCTGTGTGTGTAAGTTTGTGGATTGTCTGTGGAGGCTGGATAGGCGAAAAGACCTTTTCTAGCTCGGTGTGGAAAGGACTTAGAGTACCCCAACCGTTGACCCTTCTCGAATATTACCTTAGCGAGTTAGAAAATACTGTACTGCATAAGCACATACAAATCTAACACCCGCAAGCGCACCTAGCTCATACGGAAATTTTATTTACGTCAGTTGTTTAATTTTAGGTTTTCACGTGAAAATTGTCCACCGTATTTCGGCGCATTTATTGAACATTTGGTACGCAACTTTGATTGGCCTGAACATATTTGTGTTGGCCTATATTACTGCCGATGTCTTAGTGGGACAAAAAATAATAATGAATCGATTAAGCGATATCCTGAGAGTTAAAAACCTGATGTACACGACAATTATCTCGGACGCCATGGAAGACTTTTTTGGAGTAATTACATGGCGTAGCAAGTGCACATTACGATGAGTTTTGAACGTTGTTCTCTATTAGGGAATTCCCGGAATCGAAGGAGAGAAAATTCGAGAAAGAGCTTCTTATCACGTGGATAGTGATAAATTCATGAAAGTGGTGAAAGGCGAACTGGTTTACATCGACTGGCACGAAGAAGTGGCTGGCCTCGATGAATTTTGCAAAAACGAACTAAATGGAAAGAAAGATGAGGGCCCTTTGTTGTACCAATCTCCTTTCCCCTTGAAAACGGATGCAGTTGCATTATTCTTGTCTCGAAACCACTCCATTGACAAGGACACAATGCGGGGAATAAATAGGATGTAAGTGTGCATCGCCCTGTGTTAGATAATTAAAGTTGACTTGCACAGTTGATTGTCAAATGGTAAGGAGTGTAGCCACAAAAAGGTATTTCGTCCCTTGGAGTGAGATACACAAATAGAGTGGTTAACCCATACCACAAAAACCATTAGTCGCTTGGCATCATTCCTCAATAAAAACCATAAGAATAGCGCTAACACTTGCCCCAATATTTGTTTGAATAACTTCCGAGTGTTTCTTTTTCAGTTTGCGTTACGCCGCTTCAGCGTGCTTGTGTGACGAAGCAATCAAGAAGGCGTACGCGTGGATGAACACCAAATGCGTCACGACGGAGAACCACGTCCAGGACATGGACTACGCCAAGAACGAGAGCGAAGCGCGCCTATTGTTCAGCATGTTCCTCGTTAGTCAAATGCCGGCATGCCTCGTTGTGACATGCGAAATCTGTTACAAACTATGCCCGTGTTTCAAACAACATTCGACTAAAAGACAAGCCGTCGCAAAAAGATGGTGCGATTAACCATTTGGGCTTAAAATGGCTACGAAAAGCGGCGCTCACAGGACACCCTCACTTTAGCTCCTTATATTAGCTGACAAATACCGTGCAGTGAACCACATCAAAAGATAGTTTGTGTACCAAAGTAACATTACATCAAAATAAAGTTCTTCTAACCACTAGGGCAATAATTGGTTTTTCTCAAAACAGACCACGCTAGACTAAGAAATTATGTGCTAATTAAAGCTAGACTAAGGTGTTTGTAAGAATAGAAAACAAAATATTTTCCAGATAAGCTCCGAAAAAAGCTTATTAGCTACCATCAAAAATCTATATCAAAATAAATCGTCCTCACTGACTGAGTGACTGATAATGAACGCCCAGCCCAAACCGCTTTCCCTAGAAGGCCGAAAATTTGCAGGAACATTACTCATAAGTAGTAGGCGCGTACTAAGAAAGATTTCCCCCAAATCCGCCGCCATCTTAAAAAATGGCGCCCAGAAATGTAAAAAATCTTCTCTATGCAACAAAGTCCGCGCGTTTCAACCGATTTCACAAATATTTAGTACACTGGTTTCATTTTACCTTAAGACAAACTGAATGGTCTTTCGGGTTCGATTTGTTGCCAACTTTTTAAATGGCGGGCAAAAACTTAAAAACCCTACTTTATGGAATAATGTCCGCGTGAAAAGTAATCACAAAAATGTATCCCTAGGGGCTGACGGGCAACGCCGAGTGCCTTCGCTCCTAGGGTGCTACAAAAATATTAGTCATCAGTAAAATCTACTCATTCTTTACATCATTTTGAAGAAAGTTCTTATTACACGCGAGCGACGCCGCGGGTAACAGCTAGTTTATTATAATTACAGCAATTCCCGATAATTTGAATTATTCGACGCGTGGATTCATAAACATAATAAAATCCCTAACTTATCACTGACCTATGATCATCCATGACTTATCCAAGTTCTACAATCTACACCACATTCATCATATGCGACGTTTTTTCATGTCTGACGACGTTATTAACCAAATAACGCAAAAAAGCACAGGGACGATGTTGCGCGAAAAGTAAGTAAACTCGATTAGGGAGAGCAAAGTAACTTTCGAACCCGACTGAAAAAGTCCGAAAGTGGTAAAAGTTTGAAAAAACGAGAGTTCTATTAATACAACCGAAATTATTAAACATATTAAACAATTAAAAAAAACTTTATTAAATTTAAGTTAGTAAAAGGTTTTTGAGTTACAAAGTTAGGTTTTGTACTATGGCGACATGGCTAAAAAAACGGAGGTGTTTTTCTGCAGAGAGCAGGAGCGCAAGTGAAAAAAAAGAGAGATGAGAATTTGTTAGAAAATTCTCTCCTGAGAAGTTCAAAAAATAAAAAGGGTTCGAAGACCAATGATCATTGGTCAATAGGCCAAAAGAGCATTTCCATATAAGGAGCGTACGCTACCGTTTTCGTTAAAGAGAGAGAGAGACAGTACTCTCCGTATTACCTTATATGGTCCTATATTTTGTGAAGCCTTAGAATGTCTCTTCTAAGCGAAGTGCTATACATTCCTTATAGGTGACTATGGTCTTCGAATCTTGTACAAAGGGTTACATAGATATATGCGTTACATAGATACATTAATGTTAATGTTTTTTTTTCTTTTCTTTAATAATGACAATATTTTTAGTTTTTTCGATTAACAGTTTTCTTTAGATTCAATAAATAGTTTTAAACAAATTATTAAACTTTACGAGGACCCATTTTATGATTCAACATAAGTTCCCCCCCTTGAATACAAAGTGTTCAAGATTAATGTTAAATGTTAAGAACAAATATTTACACGTTTATTTCGAGATTGTAAATTAAAGGGATGGGTCTTTTTAGTTTTGTACCATTCGCAAGCCTAAGTAAACACGATCTAATTTTGTCATCGCGTCCGCGAAATACCTCTTCAACGACTGCCATTTTCCAGCATAGGCGCGGAAGTTTGGGTTCTGAGATTAGTACCACATCGTCTTTTTTAAGTTCTTTGCTTGGTTCTCTTTTCAATTTATGGTGGGCCGAGCGTAATTCTAATAAATAGTCATTTTTCCATCTGAACCAAAAGTTATCTATTAGCCTTTGACGATACTTCAGTCGATTTGTTAGTTCTTGGCGTGTTGCAGGTGTGATTGGTTTCTTATGAAATGTTCTTGAGGGTAATGACGTTAATCTTCCACCCACTAGGAAGTGTGCGGGAGTGAGGGGAGTAGGTTCTCCAGGATATTGGTAGACAAACGTCAAAGGTCTAGAATTTATAAAACCTTCGACCTCTGTCATAGTTGTGGCGATTTCCTCGTCTTTAAGACGCGCTTGACCAAGTGTTTTGCGCAGACAGACCTTTACGGATCGTACAAGTCGTTCCCAATAGCCTCCCCACCAGGGTGCTCTGTCGACGATGTAATGCCACGTTATGTTTAGTTCTCCGAGATATTTTTTTGACTTCGGTGCTATTTACATTTTTTAATAGCTTTTCGATATCCATATCGGCTCGCTTAAACGTCTTTGCGTTGTCCGAGTGTATTTGTTTTACCATCCCTCGTCTGGCTATGAATCGACGAAAGGAGAGAAGAAACGCGTCTGCTGTCATATCCGATACCAATTCTAAGTGTACAGCCCGCGTGACTGCGCAAGTGAACAACGCAATGTAGCATTTCTTTGTATCTCTAGAGTAGAGTGGGCCAGCGAAATCAATTCCGCATCTCTCAAAGGGAGGGCTTACGGAAGTTCTAAAGTCTGGCAATGGCGCCATTTCAGCTTCCCCAGCTTTTGCTCTGAATAGTTTGCAGAGTTGGCATTGTTTTAGCGTTTCCTTTACTAGTTTTCTGCCACTGAGTATCCAAAACTTCTCTCTAACTTGAACGAGTGTATCGTTGACACCACTATGCATTAACCTCTCGTGATGGTAGTAAGCAATTAAATTTGAGAGATCATGCTTTTGTGATAAGATCCAGGGGTGTCGCTCGCGATATGAGAGTGATTTTGAGGTTAGTCTTCCTCCTACACACATTAGATTGTGTTCGTCAAGGAAAGGTTCTAGCATGTAGATTTTTGAATGCTTAGATATAGCTTGTTTGTTTTTTAAGTTTTTCATCTCGTCTGGAAAGCTTTTCAAAATTTTTCCGCTCTGGATATTTCATCCACTGAGAGCTCATCAAGTTTTCGGTCAAGCTTATTTTTCATCCTTGTATTATCTCTAAATCTTAGAATCCAGGCCGTAACACGATAAACTCTTCTTAACCTGCTGTAAGATTTTAGGTTTAAAGGTGGTTCAGTTGCTGGTTCGACTATGCAAATGGCTTGAGTTACAGGTAAAAATGCAGATCTTAATTCTTCCGTTTGCTCTTTAGAATTAGTGCCCTTCAGGTTTAGATTTTTCTTAGGGTGCATTTCCTTTGGTTGGCTTAACCATGCAGGTCCTTTCCACCATAGACTGTTGGAAGATAGGTCAAAAACGGTTCTACCTCTTGTGGGTAGGTCAGCCGGATTTTCCTTTGATCTACAATGATTCCACGCCTCCGGGTTAGTTAGAGTCTGTATCTCCCAGACTCGGTTAGATACGAAAGGTCTCCACTGTTCAACCGATCCTCTTATCCATTGTAGTACTATTGTTGAGTCTGTCCACATTTTTACTCCAGTTGGCTTTATTGTGAACGTATCCAATAGATGTTTTGAGAGTCGAGCGCCTAAGATTGCTCCCATTAACTCCAAGCGGGGTAATGTTAATTTTTTTAAGAGGAGCAACTCTTGTCTTGGCAGCGACTAGTACGGTTCCTAATATTCCATCTTTGGTTTCAAATCTAAGATAGGCGCAAGTAGCGTAAGCCCTTTCACTTGCATCGACAAATACGTGTAGCTCATTTGTTTTGAAGTTGTCGTAGACTTGTTTTCCAGCTTCTAAGTAATAATATCTTGGTATAAGGATGTTTTTAAGTTCTTGCAATTCTGAAGACCAATTTTCGAACTGAATGGTTATGTCTTCGGGTAACTTATCATCCCAAGGTAGACCCATCTGCCACAGTAGTTGAAAAAGGAATTTTCCTCTAACGGTAAAAGGCGCTAGCATTCCTAGAGGATCATATATGCGTGGTATAGCTTTAAGCACCCATCTTTTTGTGTTTTGGCGGTCTATTATGAAATCCAGTAAGTTCTCAACTTGGAAAAATATGCAATCTGTCTTTGTATTCCAGGGAATCCCTAAGACCTTGATTTCTGGGGAGTCATCTTGGGTTTCTTCAGAGAAGTTATTCGAAATCCAGAGTTTCCGAAGTTCAGTAGAATTGGTTTTAAACTTGTGAAGCTTCATTCCCGCTTCCAGTAGTATACTAGCGGCTTTAGTTGAGATCTCATAAGCTTTCTTTACGTCATGGCTACTATGGACTAAGTCGTCCACGTATCGTCCCTTGTCCATAGCGTTGCATACTTCCGGTTCTGTAGCTCTGTATTTTTCAAAGTGGTGATTTATTACTGATGACAGCAACAAGGGACTACAGGTAATTCCGAAAGGTACGCGTGTGATTCGGTAGACCTTCATTTGTGAGTTTGTAGTTGGGTTTTTTATGTCAGTCCATAAAAACCTTAGAACATGTCGGTCATTCTTTGCGATAGAGATTTGTAAGAATGCCTTCTGTACATCTCCTGTATAGGCTACTTCTCCTTCTCGAAAACGAATTGCTATGTCAAATATATCTGAATTTAGATTAGGACCGGGGTCCAAGCAGTCGTTTAGTGATGGTTTTCCAATAGCGTGAGACGAACCATCGTAAACTATGCGTAGCTTGGTAGTTTTTCTTGAGTCGTTGTAGACGCCTCTGTGAGGCAAGTAGTAGAGCGTGTTTTCAGTTTTTACCTCTCCGAGTGACGATGACGTCACGGAGAGTTATTACACTGGACGTGTCTTTCTGTCTGTGTGTCTGTCACACCCCACGTGACCGCGTTCGCAGTTTGCGTATCGGAGCAAACGTGTTCCCAATTTCCGGACTGCATTGACAGTTCACGGAAATTTGGGAAATTGGGTTTGTCTCCGCTGGCTACACCACCAGTTTTGGTTTTCGTCCACTCCACATGGACACTAGTTTGTACTTGCTGGCTTCCAAGCACCACCATCTTCTGTTCTTCGTCTTTCGTCTATACCACATAGACACCAATCAGTAACATTGGCTTCTACTCCATCATCGTCGTTAGACTTAAGATGTACGCGGCGAGCGGCTAGGGTTACGAGAAACGTCTAGCCTCCCAATGGCAGGGCTTCCACCATCGGTTCACGAGAAAGCGTTTTTATCTATTATTGTAATGGGAACGAATCGTATATATACCCCAAAATTTGAAGAAAGCGGGCAAGAGGGGTACCCTTCATTTTCGAAAGATAATAGGAACAACTTTATTTTAAATGAGTTAACTATTTTTAAAGTTATTTACTGGCGATTAAAATAACTAATATCATTTATATTTAATTAATTATTTTAGATAAACTTATTTCTATGTACTGACACAAGTGAGAGTTAATATAGAACGAGTAATGAAGATTGCATCTGAATCGAAACAGTACACGCATATCAAAGTTAATATAAAGCGAGTAGGATGAAAAGATCTCTTACAAAACGATAACATTTTCTTTTTGCAGAATATTAAATGGAAATTCTTAAATATTTTTCGGCATTACGATTCTTTTAGTAGTTAAGTAGCTATAAAGCTCTGTTTCATCTCAATATTCCAAGAAAATCTTTTGATATTAACATTTAAAATTTGGTGTTTACTTTTTAATTCATCTTTACTACATTTATATATAGTGTAAACGTAACTTTTAGCATCATTAAATATTACGGATGTTAATACTTCATCTCTCCATACGTGTTGAAACGACTGGGTCTATGAGATAAGATAACAACCTAGATCTTGACCATAATTGATATTGTTTCATGTTCTCTTATAGGAGGTCTTAACGGTTCAGAGTGAGCCGAAAGTTAAATACACATTTAAGTGATAGATATTAGGTCCTCATTAGAATTAAATGAGGATACGCAGGAAATTATTAAACGCTTTAAACCAAATGATCATGGCTATATCTCGCCGATTAGAACTAAGTATTTCCGGTTTGTCTCATTGGCTTGCGGACCTGTGTTTGGAAAGTAAATTCGTCTGGGCTCGGAGAGGTTTATTTTGGTTTCCCAACTTGTTATGTCTTGCACTGGAACTTCTTCTATAATTCCTGAGTCTAGTTGCTTTTTCATTACGTCATTGTAACTTCTAAATAAAGAGTTGTCCTCGCTTAGTTTTTGAAGTAGTTTTTGGGTTCTTTTGGTTGCGATGGCTAGGTTGTCCACCAGACTCTCTTTGTTTGGTTTCCAGGTGAGAGCCGTTTCGTAACGTCCCTCGTCAAACGAGAGAGAATTTTCAAAGGTTTTCAGTACTTCACTGTGACTGGTTGAAGTAGAGTGTGAGTCATGAATGCCGATAGAGTCTAACTCCCAGAAGGCGCGTAGTTGATTAGAAACTAAGTCCTCTTCAGAAAATAGGACAGGTGCGTTTAGTATAGCTACAGTGTTTATTCCGATTGACGAAGATGTCATGGTGCTAGGGCCATGTACAGTCCAACCGAGAATAGTTTCCAAAGCGACTAGTTTGGTTCCAAGTCTTTGGAAGCCACCAAAAACGATGCTCCAATATTCGTCAGAACCTATTAGTAGGTCAATAGTCGAGTCCTGACTTCCGTTATTAGTTGGGATGTCAGCAATTATTAGGCCTCTTGACCTCATCTCATTAAATACTTCAGTACCAGGTACGGAAAAAATAGCTCCGCTTATCTCTTTGGATTCGAGGGCTTCTATAATAACGCTCTTAGAGGCATCTAGTATGTTCCTTAGTTCAAGTCTAACTCTTCTTCTCATAGTTTAAATGGGTTTTTCACCTTCAAACGGGAAAATGTTTAGGCCTTCTTCTCTAACCACTTCAAGGTTACGTTTTCTAGATAAGCTTTCTTTTATAACGGTCACCTGGCTTCAGTTATCAAGGAGACAACGAACTTTAGAGGAGCTTCCGTTATTAGAATTGACAACCAAGGCTTGTGCCATTTGTAAAAGAACAGTTTCCATTTCTTTGCTTCCTTTCATTCCCACGTGTAAATTGGCCAACCCCTCGTTATTTTGAGCAGAGTCATCTTTGAGGGTTTCTCTTTCCCCCTCCGAATTAGTACAGAGTGTTACATGGTGATGTTTTTGGCAATTTTTGCATTTTTTGTTTTTTGAATCACAGTTCTTAGCAAAGTGTTTTCTAAGGCATATGTAACATCGTTTTTTGGAAGTTACTAAGTTTTGTCTTTCAACTAGAGATAAATTTGTGCACTCAGAGGTTCTATGTGAAGGTTGTTCACAATAGAAGCACGTTCTAACAAAGCCACCACTATTAGAAATGGTCAGTGAAGAGGCGGTAGGTACTGAGGACTTATGGTTTCTACCATCATAGTTTTTTCATGAGCTATGGTTTAGGAACCTATTTTCGTTAGGCTTGCGATCTGGTTCATTATGATTAAAAGAATAGGCTCTTTCGCGGCATGCAATTTCTTTCCTTAAAAAAATTAACAAATCATCAATTTTCCGAGACTTAGTATCATATCTTCTGTTAAATTCAATAGTTAACACAACAGGTAGCATTTTAGTTAATACATGACATAAAAGTACTCCATACGAATCAGAAACAACCCCTAACGACTGTAAACTTCTAATTTGTATCTCGCAAGTGCTATATAATTGTTTTAAAGACTCAATATCACTGTCTTTTCTTACAGGTGTTAAATTAGTTAGAATACTCATGTTAGTATCTGCTATTGCTTCAGTATCTCCAAATCTATCTTTTATAATGTCAATAGCGTAGTCATAATTAGCGTCTGTCGCAGCTAACCCCTTAATAGCCAGAAGGGCCGGACTCTCTAAATAAGATTTTAAGTAATTGAACTTATCTGACTTCCTGAGATCGTTGCGATCGTGTATTCCGTTGCAGAATTGGGTCCAAAAGTTTAACCAGTTTTCAAAATCACCATTGAACCGAACCATATCCCATTTTGGAAGTCTCACACACAGTTCTCGCGCGTTATGGGTATTTGCAGTGCTTCCGGTTTGTGAACGGTTGTCTTCTGGTAGAGTTTGTTGAAGCGTAAGTCTATCCACAGGTGGAAGGTCTAGATTTTGTAGCGTAGTTCCTGACGTCGTTGATGTAGATTCAGCTGGATTCTCTTGCCTAGCTTGAGCAGATGCTCCTAGTATTTTGAGGCGATCTATAAGGCGCTGGGCAGCTCCACGAATTTCGATGATATCGTCATTATAGTTGACACAGGTTTCGAACTCTTTCTCTTCTTCGTCAGGGTCATCAATAAGACGTTCCACAGCATCGTTAAGTTCCTTAAGTTTTTCTCCTTATCATTAAGCATAAGAATTCCATTGTGTAGGTAGTCAATACAGGGATGTTGACTATCAAGTTCCTTTTTAAGCGCTGTTATAGCCTTTGTAGTTGAGGCTCGTAAAGGTGTACGTTTTCTAATAGCTTTTGCAAGCTCTCAATCTGAAGATTCAGATTCTTGATGAGTTGCCATCTTTTAATTTGTTATACCGGCGTATATCTCCCGGGTTTCGGCACCAAAATGTTGCGCGAAAAGTTAGTAAACTCGATTAGGGAGAGCAAAGTAACTTTCGAACCCGACTGAAAAAGTCCGAAAGTGGTAAAAGTTTGAAAAAACGAGAGTTCTCTTAATACAACCGAATTTATTAAACAAAATAAACAATTAAAAAAATTTAATTTAAGTTAGTAAAAGGTTTTTGAGTTACAAAGTTAGGTTTTGTGCTATGGCGACATGGCTAAAAAAACGGAGGTGTTTTTCTGCAGAGAGCAGGAGCGCAAGTGAAAAAAAAGAGAGATGAGAATTTGTTAGAAAATTTTCTCCCGAGAAGTTCAAAAAATAAAAAGGGTTCAAAGACCAATGATCATTGGTCAATAGGCCAAAAGAGCATTTCCATATAAGGAGCGTACGCTACCGTTTTCGTTAAAGAGAGAGAGACAGTACTCTCCATATTACCTTATATGGTCCTATATTTTGTGAAGCCTTAGAATGTCTCTTCTAAGGGAGGTGCTATACATTCCTTATAGGTGACTATGGTCTTCGAATCTTGTACAAAGGGTTACATAGATATATGCGTTACATAGATACATTAATGTTAATGTTCCTATCTTGATTCCTCGCTGATGGCCAAACGTGACCCTTCCAAGAATTATCCATCGTGAGGTCATTCAGTCCAAAAAAAAACTGACCTGAAATTAAAATAATTATTTGATTTTACCTAAACATCAGAATAATTCAATCGCAATTAAAAGCCATTTTAATTGTGTTAGATGGGAAAAATTATTTTTATTCCAGAAATATTTCTAAATATCCAAAAATAATTACCTAATTTTGCTCTATTTCTATTCATAATTAGTTTAACTATTATTTAATTGCAATCAAAACTGATTGAGATTGCATTATAGGCCAATACGACTACATCGCCTTTGTCAATGTCGCTAAGCTTAGTTTGGAAATTTAATATGCGTGAATAGTTGCGCAGAGAGCTAATTTTCGTTCTATTGTATCATCTCCCCCTTGTTGGACTTCCTTGTGTAACCCCTTCCCTTTGAACTTAATATAAAATTAAATTGACTAAAATTTTCATTTCTTTCTTATATAAATTGTGTATTTGTGTTCCTTATGTAAGTAATATGTGTATTTTGGTTTCTAATGAATTTAATTTGCCTTTTTTCGTTTCTAATGTATATCATTTGTTTTGATTCTTATGTTTTGTGTAAAATTGTTTGTAATGTTTACTTCAACTGGTAATGTTTTAAAATTTACCATGCTATAATTTAGATTCACGAAAATTAAGGGTTGAAAAGTAATAAATAACCTCAAATATGTGTCTTTTCCAAAAAACCTTTACATTAGAGTGACTGACGAACTTCGCTATCTTTGAATAAAGATTACCAGAGAGAGGTATGCAACTGGCTAGCAAAAGGTTTCCGGAATAGTTGTTTTGAAATAACGGTTGGCTGGCAAATTTTCCCTAATTTTAAATATGAGTGTTATTTTATCCGAATTTTAGGAAATAGATCCATTTTTCATTTAACTTAGTATGCTTGGCACCATAGATGCTTCAATAAATTTTCTATCAAAGTTTTAAGTACGAGTAAGGATCTTACGCCAGGGCAGGAGATGCAGCTTCGCGGCAGTATAGACAACATATTTATCTTTGTGCTTTTGAAGAACGCGTCGTCTCCTATTCATTCTGGAGTGAAATATGTAAACTTCAAGCATAGACTTAAGTCGTGCAACCGTGTTAGGGGAAATACATGTTGCATTCCCGAATGCAATAGGTACACATTTTCAAGTAAAAATATAAGTTTTCATCGGTTTCCCAAAGAAGAACCCGTTAAAATCTGGATTTTTGGCATGGCGCGACCGATTTTTTAAACGACCGTGGGGCGAGCAGCTTGCCTCGTAAAGCGCGTGGTCAGCTGCGCTATGCCAGAAATTTTCTATCAAAGTTTCCCCTCTTCTCTCGTGTCGGAAAACCACAAAGAGAGAAGTTTATTGAAAGAGCTATTGCTTTTAGGGCAGACCCTAGAATAAACTATTGTCGAGCCTAAATTCTCTCTAAGTCTGTAATCCAAAGTTTCTCCACAATAATAGCATTTTTGCGGGTAGCAATCTTTCACCAATTTAGTCCGAAAATCAAGATTCACAAAGACAAGAGACTGATTGAGCATCTCTCTCTGAGGAATAACATTCTTCAAAGATGAAGCCGGTTACAGAAATAAAGACAAGACATCTTACAACCAGTTTGAATGTTACTTAGTCCTGGTAAAAATAGTAATAACAAGAGGCTACACTAATAGACACAAAATCCCATAAGTCCTTGCATGAAGAGGATTAGGGATCTTTCAATCACCACTTCATATTATCGTTTTTACCCAAGAGATGAACATATTTTTAGGAAAAACTTTCACTGAAAGACAATATTGTTTAAAAAAACTTTCACTGAATGACAATATTGTTTAAAAAAAATTTCTAATTACTTGGCGGTGGTTTTCTATAATTAGGCAAATAAAATTTTGTTTAAAAGAAACAAGATAATAATTTTTTAAAATAATTGATCTTTTATAATCATGTCTCAAAAGTGAAAATTTGAATATCTGTTACTTCAGGCGGTTAATTTTCTAAACTTATCTATTACACTTTTTATTAATGTTTGTTGAAAAAATTTTAACATCCGTTTGGCATATAAAATTTGAAGTTTGTAAATACTCTGTTTGAGTAAGCGTTGCAACTAGCTGTGGAATAGGATCTTTACTGCAACTAATTCTAGTGAAGATGTTAGCATTCATAGAAATAAATAATAATTATGAAACTAATTATCAAGTAACAGCTTTGATAACTCCTCAATTGTGTTCCCTGACGTTTTTCTTAAATCAACCCATTTCTCCATACAGCAGTATGAACTCTCTGATTATATACTGAAACAATGAGTTAAAATTAGACAGGTTTTGAAATACATATGCTTAAAAATTGAATTAAATTACCTTTTTTTTGGTGCTGACATAAGTGACATTGTGGGTAAGAAATATTATCAGATTATAAATTATATAATTAAATAAAAAAATTGAATTAATACGCTACAACAAAATAAAATAGCGCAAAACTATTATTAATTTAATTGATACATGAAGATAATATATAATAATATTACAGTCAATTTTTCCAAATCTAAACAAAAATATAAGAAAATGAAATGTTATTACACATATTACGTTACTAAAACTATTCAATACATTAAAATATGACCAAGTTCTTTGTTTTTCCGTTAAAAAGTCGCCACGTCGTTTTGGATGTCAGTTGCCTTGAGGGATTTGGAAGCGTGAATGATTCCAGTTTATGGGCTTATAGGTTTATGTAGGTTTATTACGGAAGCTGTACAAAAATACACCCCTTTATAACGGGGCGGCTTCTCTGTTGGAGGAACTCAGCCAAAAATAAAACTGAATACAAAAGAGGTAACATAAGATTGAAAACTTAAAATGAGAAGTAAAAATTAAATAATTAAATGAGACACGCACAAACTTCTTTATGGGCGAATTTATTGCCAGCTATCAAACCCGGCGTTTTGATCCCGAGGGTTTTCCCTTCGCTAAGCCTGTTTCTTGGCCCACCACAGGTAGAGGATACCCCTGACTACGTCATATCTCCAGGGTTCCCCTTTCAAACCGAGCATGGCCTCCAATGGTTTACCATGGTTTTTTAAACGCCAAATTATGGCATCTGTGCCTGAAATGGTGGCTGGGCTCTCCAATAGAACATGTTTTGTGTCGTCGACCGCCTCTCCACATAATCTACAAACAGGTGGACAGTTCCCTATCTCTGATTGGCGGACCCCAGTTAGTAGGGAGCCTGAAACAGGAGGCCACTGGCGTGTGTACCGTCGTAGAACATTTCAGGGCAAGGGTTTCGTTTTGCAGAGCGGCCTACCATGGACTGAGTTCTGTCAAGCGTCGACATCTGTGAAGCTGGGTAGAACAGCACATCATTCCCTTGTGTTAACACAGGAATCAACAACGTTCGGCCGACCGTGTATTGGTTATAAGAGCCGTTTGCAAAATTTCTAACTGCCCAACGGAGGCTGTTGCACAACTTCGCTAGGTCAGCAGACGCTTTGGAGAGGTAGTTATCGACGTTGGTGAGATTGACCCCCAAGTATGTGTAGCGCGAGACTTCTGGGATCAAGAAACACGGCAGGTGTTAAGAAGGCGGGGGTTCTATTCGGTGATACGCCAAAGAATTGAACTTCTCTGGGCTAAATCGGAGGCCCACATCATCGGCATTGTGACTACACTCATCAAGTAGCGATTGCATCGCTTCTGTTGTGTTGGCGAATAGCACAATATCATCGGCATAGAGGACGCACGAAATCATCACCGCGTCACCGACACCAACAGCCGGGAGAATGGCACCGTTTTCGAGGGAATACAGTTGAACGGCTAGTTTTTCAATGTAAACAAGAAAAAGTACTGGGAAGAGCGGGCAACCCTGACGAAGGCCAACATGGCTCGGAATTGGCGGTGTGGTGCAGTTATCTAATGTAAAGGCGTAGGTAGATCCTGTATATAGACGTTGAATGTCGGCTATAAAATCTGCTGGAACCTCTTTTTCTCTGAGTACAGCCCATGGTTTAATCCTATCGACAGAATCGTATGCCTTTTGTATATCCAGGAATACTACTTCAAGTGGGGAACGTGAGCGTTGCGCAATGTCGATTAGTTGAGTTATCACGAATAAACAATCTCCGAGCCTTCTCCCTTTTCGAAAGCCGCCCTGCGCTGAGTGAAGCCGGTTGTGAGATTCCAAAAATGGGCTTAGCCAGTTTTTAAGGGGCTGGCATACAATTTATACATAATTGAAGATACAGCGATAGGTCGGTAGGAAGCTAGGTCAGATACATCCTTTGATTTTCCTTTGTAAATAACTGATACTCGAGAATGGAGCCATGTTATAGGCACTTTACGTTGGGCCCGCTGATTATCGAGTATATATTCAGAAGTGCGAGGTCTGACTTAGGACCAAGGGCCTTTAACGTTTCCGTATAAATGAGATTTGGATCTGCGGCTTTGCCCGACTGTAATTTTGCTACGGCATGGAGTAATTCTTCAATGTCAAAAGCAGCACTAATGTCGGTGTCAGTGACCTGCGAAACTACCTGCTCTGTAACTACCTGTTGTGTCTGGGTACCAGGAGGACTTACCAAAAGTTCCATTTCCAGATCGTGCACATATTCGACTATGCGTCTAATAATAGCATCTCGTTCAGTCAGAAGTCCGCCCGATTTTGATGTGACGCCTTTAAATTGGTGGGTCAGTTGTTTTCTCTGCTTTCAAAGTTTTTTGAGGTGGCGCCAAATTTTTTTCCCTTTATCACAGCCTGAGCTTAGTATGGTCTTTTCGGTGCGGTGATGCGCGGCGCGAATTTCTTCCTGTATGAGTCTTTTGGTCGACTGTCGTGCTTCCTGATAAGATGCCCACATTTCTCGGCCAGCTCATTGGCACGGACAGCCGTTCTATGCGCCTTGAGTTGCAATAGCTTTCGCGATCCCTGGAGACCACCATCGTTTTGTTGTCAAGCCCTTACGTAATCGTCCCGAAATAGTCTTCCGTCTGAGATGACGTGTCATACTTTGTTATAAGGCGTTGGTTAAGGACTCATAGGACTTGAGGCCCTCCACCGCGCGGGCCTCCACCCCTTCATCTCTTCCAAGAAAGCTTTTAATGCCGTTTCGTTCTGACAATCCCAAGTTTTTCGGTCAATGGCTGTTACCAGTGGAGGAGGATCTGATGGTTTGCAGCGGGAGCGCCACTCCAAAACCATGGTATGATGATCACTACCAATACTTCTTGCTCCATGTTCATCAATCTCGATAAGTTTGAGGAGAGCGGCGAACGACTCCGAGTACAGGGCGTAATCCACAGTGGTGCGCAACAATGGCCCCTGCCATGTATATTGACCCCTACACCTCGAGGTTAGGTTACAAATGATTAGTTCCATATCAGCTGCAAAGGTCTTCAAGAGTGTTCCATTGCTATTTTCTTCAAAATGTTCACCCGCAGCGTCTTCCCTCGGCAATTCAGCAATATGGCCGTTGGAATCCCCAACTATTAAAATTTTATGATTTGAGATCCGTTCTGAGATGTCCGATTCAAAGCACGAATAAATCGTCTGGTTCTGGCGGTGGACCTCTTGCGAGTGACCATAGCTGCAGTAAACCACAGCTATACAGACAGAAGGGTCTGAATCCTTGGTGATCCATAAGTGTTTCGAGCACTGCCTGATGACGCGAATGTCGTTAGTAGTTGAGAGAAAACCGAGACCACCTCCTTTTTTCTCGCCATCGGAGCGATTGAGGCCCACCCAATAAAGGCCATCGGGCAATGCAGGTGATTCACCGTCCCGTAAATGGGTTTCCGCTACCGCAAATATTGGTATGTTGTTTCGCGCCATGACGTGAGCTAGTTCGCGCCATTTTGAAGCCCCGCGGCCGCCCTGCATATTTACATATCCTTAGCGATGGCATTGAAGGGTGCGTTTATTTGGTCCCTTTCCTCGTTTGGTTTTTAGTCTTTTACGAGGGTGAAGGCCATAACTTTTTTCATTGATCTTGGGGACATCCGTATTTACAAAGTTAACATTACCAATAAGTTTGAATATTGTTTCTCCTTGTAAGTCAAGGGTTCAGAGGCATGCGAGTATAGATGGTTGAATTTGTTGTCTATGCGGGCTAGACAAGACCGGTTGATGGTAGTGTTAGAATCCAATGATCATAGAATGGCATCCCTGTGGAATTCTAGACTGCCGGTAGGCCCTTCTAGATAGGAACCTACACCCTCCCGTAATGTTAAAAGAAAAGTCACAGTTTTTCGCTGATTTTCCCATAGGAATAACATGGGGTTTTTGGTTCTCCAGCACTTCGAATCATTTAAAAACTAAAGCGAACTTACGTTTCGAATTACTTTCAAATTAAAGTGTTACTATTCAAGGTGTGCCTTTTTCCGGTTTCATCAAAATTAATTAAGTCTAAGTATGATAGTTTAATTAAAAATGTAAGTACCTCAAAAGATAATTTTACAGCAGACGACGCTAATTTGCCATTTATGGCAGATTGGTCTTATAGAAGTATCAATAAAAAGTTACTTTATTTTCCACTTCACCATCCCTTTTATGAGCGTCTGAATTGTTTCAAAGTATTACGCCACAAGACCAATCGTATATATATGCATAAAGTGCCATAACATCTAACAAGCATTATTGCGACAAAGATTCGATACTCGATTATGAATTATCGCCACTCTAACCAAGTTTGCCATATTTTGAATAAAGACTGATTACTCGTGACCTATTCATCCGAATTGAATTTGGTGAAAACTTTTCAAATATGAATCGACCCCAAGGAATCCAAAAATCGCATTTATATTCTCGAGAATCCAATATTTCCAAAGTTGATAATTTTGACATTTTCGGTTTCCGGTATAAGTATGCAAAGGACAACTGTGGAACGGGTAAAATATAAAAGAGGAAAGCAAAACTTTTATAACGCACTTTATTCCAGAGCGCTAGCTTGAATAGTTTTTGAAATATAGTAAAATATGCGCGAAAAACGCAACGCGCAAAGAATTTCTTAACAGTCTGTACATGGCAGCCACATCTGGAAAATCACTTAGTGTTTGATCTTAGAATCTGGCCATAAGACCTCCATAGTTTAGATGTGTATGGAGTAAATGAAATTGAGAAAATATGGAACTATTTTCAGCCAATTTATAGCGATCAAATAAGGTTAGCCTCAATTGCTTTAACAAAGAGTTTAGAGTTTTCAAGAGAACTGTTGCGAGTCAATTTCCAAATGAAACCAAGAAGTCTATGATGAGTGTTTTCATCAAAGTTGTCAACTCCTTTCGAGATCGTTTTCCAATATTATCTCAAATATTTAATGTCTTATTGGTAACAAATCCAACATCTGCAGAAGCAGAAAGTGGTTTTAGGACATGCAACACGACAAAAACCTCCCATAAAAGTTTAAGTGCTAAGAATCATGAAAACGCAATTTGTATTAAAATGGAGCATAGTGTCACAGATATAATTTTAGATCCCACTTTTGTTAAGAAATTAATTTAATTTTATAAATTCCCAGTTTTTACTATTTATTCCCAAATGGTTACCTGCTCTTGGGTAGGTCCAAGAATCCTTCTTTAAGCTTCTTCCTACGGCAGTATCCTAAGTACTTGGCTTCTCAAAGAACCCCGTTTTATTACAGTCATTCATTCTCCCTATCTCTCTTTTTGTATCTACGAAAAATGTCCAAGCGAAAGTTTTTGCGTAGGGTTAAATTGTATATATATATCGTGTTAAGCATCTATTTTTCAATTTTGGCCGTTCACGCCATTTGAACTATATTTTCAAATTGCTCTGTTATCTCTTTGTATTGTATCTATACTTGGAAAGTTGGGACATTCGCGTCTCCGCGGTGCCACTTAATGGTACCTGGAACCACTGACTAATTGCTCTCTCTCGGGACACATTTGGTGCCGAGAAATTCTCTCTCTCTCACTCACGTTCCAGTATTTTTAAAGACTCCTCGAAAGGTATTAAGCCTTTTTGAACTGTAATTAACCGTTATTTTTCGGTTTTACGTTTCGTGTTTGGACCTTGGCCCCACGCTGACGGCTTCTTTTACACGTGGTACCATGGATAGTACACTCGCGGCCTCGCCGAGAAACCCGATTGCTTTTTTCGGCCTCTCCGAGGCTTACGCGAAGCAGCTTCGTCCGTTGTGTGGATGCCAGTGCCGTCCCCTCCGTCGCCCCGACTCCGCCGGTGATTCTTTTCCGCTAAGTCATCCTGGGCTACCGTCGCCTTCGGCTTCTCTCCCGGGTTTATCGGCTACCTCTTCACTTCCACCGCATACCTCAACCAGCACAATTGGAAACACACAATAGAAAAAGATCGGAGGAGCGTGATATATTGAAAATATGTTGACAAGAGGTTGTACTAGTATTGAATATATTGCTAAACAAAATGTAAGTGAACCAAATTTTCAAACGCTGTGCGACAGACGAACCCTCCCTCCTATCCCTCGCTCGTCAAGTTTTAGTGGCGGGTTTAACTGATCCAGCTATAAAAGCAATTGCGTCTAAGTCGTTACGTAAGAGCACTCGAAACGCTTATTACCGACTCTCGGGCGCAATAAGGCGTCTCGGGTCCAATTAAGTCTTTCTCTGCACTCTTATTGGTTGAAATGCGGTGAACCGGATATAAAGAGGGAAATATAACCTGAGGATAAAGCAGTACAGCGAGAACTCCCACAATGCCTTGCCCAAGCAGTTAGCTTCAACTCCTAATCTCTTTGATGTTAGCTGCTTCAGAATAAGCGTGTTTAATTTTGATTTAATTAGAGAGGTTTTGAGCCGATCCTGAATGTAATGAAATATCAGGTCGACTCGTGGCGAAGTCGGGCAAGCCCGTTAAACTTCGCCCAGTTCCAAAAAGCGAATTAATATCGAAGGGTCTCAATGGAACCCGATCAGATATTAAGCTGATCAGAACAGATACTACACATGATCTTAGCCAAAAGGCCGAGAAGCGATACTAATTGCACGGTTAATTAAGCTTAAATATTTCATTAATTAACGCTAATTAATCAATTAAATTAAGAACCTAATTACTCGAAATTATACAAAACAAGTTGGGAAAACCAAAATATTACCTCTCCGAGGAGGACTACTTACAAACTTACTTACCCAGATATGGAAATGTTTCTTTTTTTAAGAACAAATACTGAAGTTAAAATTTATGAAATATTAAAGCAGTATACAAAGCATAGCAAATATACTGTAAATCAGACGACATTTTACATCCAATAAGGATATACTTATACACATTAAAATCATCCGATGGGGGAAAAACGGGAAATGAAGAGCTAAAACTTTGGAGGGATATTACCTTTACGTTTTGTAAAGGCCGAATTTTCTACTCCTCAACTGTATACCCTCTATGTTCAAAGCCATATTCACAACAGGGTTGCCATGTAAACACTATCCTCTCGTTTCACCTCAACGATTTTCTTAGTTTGTCAACATGACTGTTAACGTTACATAACACCAAAGCTTATTTGTGGCTACACACACTAAAAGTAAATGCGCACCATAAAAAGCATGAAAACACGAAGCTATAATCCGATTACGATCAGACCTTTCACTGGTCTGGGCTGCATCCAGCAGAGCTCACCAAAATGACAGCGGATTTTGGAAAACGGTTACCGGTGAGATCTGTCGTCATAGCTTTTCTCCGGTCATCGGTGTTTTAAAAATGACGCTAGCGCAATAAAGCGTGCAAGGTACCAAGGCTTAACAAAAATTGTATGATAACATATTTAAAGAGATAGATAACAACGTCTTTTATAATTAAAATCAGAAAGTAACATGTCTCTTAAAATTCTCGCGTCATCAAATGGTTTCACGCCAATTAAATAGCTATAGTCCCATCAGAATCAGCAAGAGCTATTTGTATTAATTCCTCCATGTTTTTTCGCCAAGCTGAGAACTACGCGTTTTACGTCACGTTTTCCAAAAACCCGACTATTTTCTTTGAAGACCGCGCTGGCTCAGCGCTGAGCACCGTGACGTCAAATTCAAGAGCAAAATCCCGTCCTGTAGGACACTGCTAACAGCGCTGAGCTCTGCTGAACGTGGCCCAGATATCCACCATGATTTTAATATCTAAGCCTAATTATTCATAAGTGTATTTATCTTTCGGCTCACTCTGAACCGTTAATGTCTCTGCATCACAAAAACCAAACCCAAGCGTTTAGTTTTTGGTTCACTAGGCCTATTGACAAATAAAAGTTCAATTGACCAATATCGTTGCGTTCTTTTTGAAATCACTATAGAAAGGATTATGATATAAACAGATGTAGTATAGCTTAAGTAATACATAAACATCCATTTCAAATAACAATATTAAAAAACATCCTTGAAATATCAAAATGAAACAGAGCTTCAAAGCTACAAAAGTACTAAATGCATCGTAATTACGAAAAAGATTCACTTTATATTATGAAAAAGTGAATATTAAGGTTCTGTAGGATTTCTTAACACATCAAAACAAAGCGAACTGCTAACTCGGCGCACTAGTGTGACAACGGACAGACACACACAGACAAAAAATAGACAGCTTTTTAACTCTTTCCGTTTTAATTTTGAGTTTAGAAACAAGATTATCTTAAATATTAAAATAAATATAATTAATATTAAATATTTTCTTCGTTAGTTGTTCGCCTCATTGAGCGTTACATCGTCTTGATAAAGAACAATTAAACATTCTTGAGAGACTTGACTAATATTGGCGTTTAAAATGAAGCATACGCCGGTTGCTTCGCCTTATTCAAATAGGTAGTATATAAGGATTTCGAATCGCAGCTATGGATAAGAACAGCGCAATTGCGTGAACCTTTGGTGGAAGCCCCGCCATTGGGAGGCCGGACGTTTCTCGTAACCCTGGCCGATCGCCGCGTATGTCTTAACCTTAAGGATGATGATGGAGTAGAAGCCAGGTGTGCAGACTGGTGTCCATGTGGGATGGACAAAAACAATGACCAGAAGATGGTGGTGTAGAAGCCAGGTGTACAGACTGGTGTCCATGTGGGATGGACAAAAACTATGACCAGAAGATGGTGGTGTAGAAGCCAGGTGTACAGACTGGTGTCCATGTGGGATGGACAAAAACAATGACCAGAAGATGGTGGTGTAGAAGCCAGGTGTACAGACTGGTGTCCATGTGGGATGGACAAAAACAATGACCAGAAGATGGTGGTGTAGAAACCAGGTGTACAGACTGGTGTCCATGTGGGATGGACAAAAACAAAGACGAGAAGATGGTGGTGTGGAAGCCAGGTGTACAGACTGTTAAAAAAGTCTTTGCGCGTTGCAGTTTTCGCACATATTTTACTATATTTCAAAAACTATTCAAGCTAGCGCTCTGGAATAAAGTGCGTTATAAAAGTTTTGCATTTCTCTTTCATATTTTACCCGTTTCACAGTTGTCCTTTGCATACTTATACCGGAAACCGGAAATGTCAAAATTATCAACTTTGAAAATATTGGATTCTCGAGGATATAAATGCGATTTTCGGATTCCTTGGGGTCGATTCATATTTGAAAAGTTTTCACCAAATTCAATTCGGATGAATAGGTCACGAGTAATCAGCCTTTATTCAAAATCTGGCAACTTCGATTTAAATGGCGATAATTCACAATCGAGTATCGAATCTTTGTCGTAATAATGCTTGATAGATGTTATGGCACTTTATGCATATATATATGATTGGTCTTGTGGCGCGATACTTTGAAACAATTCAGACGCTCGTTAAAGGGATGGTGAAGTGGAAAATTAAGTAATTTTTTATTGATTCTTACATAAGACCAATCTGCATAGTGAATTATCAGGAAATAACACCGAACGATTTTTATACGTCAATTAGTTTGAAATTTCATGGATTATTTTAAATAAGGATCTCCGACCAATCGCGTAGTGCCCTGTCCTTTTATAAACAATTTTCTCGTGGCACATTCCGCGTTGAATCAATTTATCCCGAGATTTGAAAATATTTGCGTGATGTGACAATTGTGGCGCGAGACATGGAGCGTGCAACGAGAATTTTGTGAACAAAAAGGCACGGCGTTACGCGATTGGTCGGAGGCCTTATTTAAAATTATTCGTAAAATCTTAGCCTAATTTGAATATTAAAATCAATGGGAGGTATTTCCTAAATTTTTCACTATGCAGACCGGTCTTATAAGAACCGATAAAAATCACTTTAATTTCCACTTCCCCCTCCCTTTAAGAGAAAACTCGCGTCTTTTGAAGAGGAGAAGCGGTTTGAAAATATTGTTATTTGGGCCATGATATCATAATATTTAGAACTCATATTAATTACGTCTAGGTCTTCAGCCCGACTCATTGAAGCCTAGTGAAAATCTCATTCATGATGGCATATGCGCTTCACGAGATCCCTTCAAATAGACATATTCGACTATTCCATTTAAGAAACAACCTCAGAGGAGAAGGCTTCTATAAGGTCTATGCTAGGAAGGTTGGCTACGCGATTGAGCTTCGCTAAACGGAGCCTGGGGTTGCCTATAGCCTCCCGCGGATAGAGCAAATGTCAGGCCATTGAAAGATTTTATTTTAGAGGTAGGAATAGGACAGAGTCATCTAGGCGCGCATCAAAGTCCTGGACCCCCTTCCTCGGGACGGTGGGATATGAAAGAAGAGGCGGCTCATAACGACAGAGGAAAAAAGGAATTACGTATTTTTCGCCGTCCCAGTCAGTAACGTCATAAAAACCTAGTTTAAGTGAGCCAATCTGAAATTTTAAACTTCTAATTACGTGTTGGAGGTAGGAGCTGTATACTGGGCTATGAGTCGGACTGAATTAAACACTAACCGTTCTCTATTCCCACTTCTAAAATTAAATATATCTCTGGTAAGGCTTAATATTAAAGCCGACCGCAACCAAAGCATGGGAAAGGCGTATTTCAAAACTGACGTTCAAAGCTACCGATGTAAATGCCTAAAAACTAAATGGAAAAAATGAAAGCCGGTAACAATTATCACAACTAAAAATAACATCTAACAGCTAAACCGAGCCCGAACGGTGAAAACTTGAAGTTGGTCTCTGCGCTGCTGGTCTGCTACTCCTTTTGTTTATTTTCTATGGCAAAAACACTATTTTTGGGCATCGAGGGGTAGTGAAAAAAAAAAACATCAATGCAGTTACTTGCTCGATCATTTATATAAATATATTACTTCGGGCGTGATAAATGCAGTTAGGGAGTAATGGGGATATTAGGGAATTTTGTGTTTTAAGACTTTTATTATGAGGGAAAGAAGACTTGCCTTTTTTGAAGAATTTTTCGAAAACTTTTATTATCTTTATTAATAATTAGTTAAAAGCTGACAAATATTAATAAAATTTGGAGGAAAATTCTCCTTTTGTTTATTTTCTATGGCAAAAACACTAACTTATGGAGGTATTGGGATATAACAAGGCAGTCACTTTCAGTTTTAATTGTTGCTTGATTTTTTATTGGACCTCCCTTAGCCTTTAAAGGGAGGATGAAGAGGAAAATAAAGTGATTTTTTATCGATTCTTCTTCTAATTTTAAGTCCATTTTGCATAGTGAAACTTCCAGGAAATAAAGTCTCCGAATGATTTTAAAATTCAAATTATGCTCAGATTTTATGAATGATTTTAAAATTCAAATTATTCTCAGATTTTATGAATGATTTTAAAATTCAAATTATTCTCAGATTTTATAAGTCTGACCAATCGCTTAACACCCTGCCATCCTGTTAACAAAATTTCCGTTGCCCGCTCTATATCACGCACCACGATTGCCACATCGTGAGAAACTTTTATTAAATCTCGCGATAAATTCCATTGGGCATGGAGCGTGCCACGAGAATTTTGTCAACAGGAAGGCAGGGCGTTACGCGATCGGTCGGAGGTTATTATTTTAAATTATCCATAAAACCTAAACCGAATTTGAATTTTAAAATCATTCTGAGATATTTCCTGGATGTTTCACTATGCAGAATAGTCTCATAATTAGTAGAAGAATCGATAAAAACACATTTTGTCACTTCACCCTCCCTTTAAAAACATTCTTAGTCTTATTCTTAAAGACAGACATAAAGTCTAATGAAATTAGGAGGTAAAGAATTGTAATATTCAACAGATCCGCCCGGTTCGCTGGTATTCTTTTCTGCGTAAGATTAACGAGCTCTAATCGTGACCGGTATTAATATAATTAATAAGCTAACAATTATTCTTATCTAACATAAAAAATAGTTTTAGTGTATGGTTTCAGGCTCTGAAGGACAATTGGCCAGCCCATGCGTCCCGACTCGTTGCAAGATTTCGGGCGAACGAAGGAAGTGACGCTTTTCACGGGGCCGCTCTTTCGCCCGACTTGAGCCCTAATTAGTGTTTATGTCTCTCATTAAATAAAAGAAGTGTTTAAGGGCAAGGGGAGGTTAAGTAAAATATTAAGCAACAATTGAAACTGAAAGTGACAGTCTTGTTTGTAATAAATAGTTCAATAAAGCAAACGAACTATCTTTAATTTAAAACTCGAAGGAAGTCTTGTAATTTGAAACTCGTAGGAAGTCTTGTAATTTGAAACTCGTAGGAAGTATTGTTATTTGAAAATTTTCCTCCAAATTTTATTAATATTTGTCAGTTTTTAACTAATTATTAATAAAGATAATAAAAGTTTTCGAAAAATTCTTCAAAAAAGGCATGTCTTCTTTCCCTCATAATAAAAGTCTTAAAACACAAAATTCCCTAATATCCCCATTACTCCCTAACTGCATTTATCACGCCCGAAGTAATATATTTATATAAATGATCGAGCAAGTAACTGCATTGATGTTTTTACTTTTGCACGCCAGATGGCGTTCAAAAGTTATATTTTTATAAACGGAAGACTTAAAGCCCGTCGAGCACGCTCGGGTGTCAATTGAAATATACGGGCCCACGAGAAGGAAACGTTGAAAAATTCCCCAGTGGAATACCGGCGGTGGTTTGCTGACGTCATGGTGTAACCAAGAATCTGATACGCATGCGCGAGCTTTATAAAAAAATACCACTAGAATATGAACTTCATTAACTACGCTCGTGGTATGGTGGTTAGAGCCGTTGCCTTTTGCGCGGCAGAACCATGGGTCGCAGTTCGAATCCACACGAGGAAATATTTTTTTTTTTTTAAGTTTTATTTTAATTAAGGATATTTTGGGACGAAATTCATCTTAAAATAACGAGGAAAAAGTTTTAAAGTTTTAACAAAAGTAAATTTATTATTAATACAGGCCTAAGCGCGCTATCTCAGGGAAGGCAGTCAAGGTGTATTTGGTCACCACGCATAGTGACTTGGATAACTAGGCTCGTGGTATGGTGGTTAGAGCAGTTGCCTTTTGCGCGGCAGAACCATGGGTCGCAGTTCGATTCCACACGACGAAATTAAGTTTTATTTTAATTAAGGATGTTTTGAGACGAAATTCGTCTTAAATTAACGACGAAAAAGTTTTTAAGTTTTAACAAAAGTAAATTTATTATTAATACAGGCCTAAGCGCGCTATCTCAGGGAAGGCAGTCAAGGTGTATTTGGGCACCACGCATAGATGTCGCTTTTCAAAACCTCAAATCTTAAAAATCCCCGCGAATTTTTAAAACCAGCAAAACTTTGGGATTGAGGAATTTTAAAAATATAAATAAAATATTGCCACATTTTAAAAATTGGAATAAAATGGAGTCATATTTTAAAAATAGGAATAAAATAGAGTCATATTTAAAAAAAGGAATAAAATAGAGTCATATTTAAAAAAAAGGAATAAAATAGAGTCATATTTAAAAAAAGGAATAAAATAGAGTCATATTTTAAAAATAGGAATAAAATAAGAGTCATATTTTAAAAATGGGAATAAAATAAGAGTCCTATTTTAAAAATAGGAATAAAATAGAGTCATATTTTAAAAATAGGAATAAAATAGAGTCATATTTTAAAAATAGGAATAAAATAGAGTCCCATTTTAAAAATAGGAATAAAATTGTTCACATTTTAAAAATAGGAATATTATTGTTTTAATGTGGCACTTTATTAATACTAGTTTTTCAAATGTTTTAAAATAATCTGAATCAGTTTTGTTTGACTTACGTAATAAAAATTAATGTTCTGTTTTAACATTCCTGTTTTTAAAATGAGATAAAAAAAACTTAGGCATTCGGCGAATTAAAAGGTACCGAAAAAATTCTCGGGGGAGCGCGCTCAGGCTGGGCGCGTGGCATAGGTGGTATATCGGTTAGAAATATTGAGTTTTGCTCGGCAGAACCATGGGTCGCAAGTTCGATTCCACACGAGAAAATAATTTTTTTTTTCACGTTTTATTTTAATTAAAGATGTTTCGGGACGAAATTCATCTTAAGATAATAAGGAAAAAGTTTGAAAATTTTAACTTAAGTAAATTATTTGAATGATTGCGCTGTTAAAGAATTCGCAACGAGGGCATACTCACTCACTTCTATTACTGTGTTGCACTATTAGAATAATAATAGAAGTAAATAAATTAACGTTAGAATTACGGGTAATCGTTTTAGCATAGTTACGGCTATTCACGTAAATTTTCTATACGCCTTTTAAGTTCGGTACGCTGTGGCTAATATTATGAGTCCATCCCTGGGCCATTTTTTGATAGTAATAATAGTAATTAGCCATATGCCTGATCAGCGCACATGGGCATAGCGGCCAAAATTGGAACTATCATAAGGATGAGCTTAAAGTAGTGGCACTCTATGTTAACTCCCTATAGGGCATAATAAGTTAAACCCTCGGAGGTGCCATTACTCCATTTTATACGAGCTAAGAGCGAAAAAACGTATTTTATAAATTTAACACCTGTAAAATCTTTTAAAAACACTTGAAACTTGTATTTCTACTTACGTTCGAGGAAATACCACCGTTTTCTGAAGGTAAGAGTCTTTTTTTATTCATTTATTAGTAATAAAAACATTTAAGGCGAGCTAAGCCTTGGTCATGGCCATAATGTAGATTTGCACATAGAGTGAATCACTAATCTGCCGTGTTTTACAAGACCAAGGCTTAGCTCGCCTTAAATGTTTTTATTACTAATAAATGTATAAAAAAATACTCTTACCTTCAGAAAACGGTGGTATTTCCTCGAAAGTAAGTAGAAATAAAAGTTCCAAGTGTTTTTTAAAAGATTTTACAGGTGTAAAATTTATAAAATACGTTTTTCCGCTCTAAGCTCGTATAAAATGGAGTAATGGCATCTCCGAGGGTTTGACTTATTATGCCCTATAGGGAGTTAACATAGAGTGCCACTACTTTAAGCTCATCCTTATGATAGTTCCAATTTTGGCCGCTATGCCCATGTGCGCTGATCAGGCATATGGCTAATTCGACAGTTGCCGTGCAAAAGTATTCTGTGCCCAGCCGGGCACATCTTGTTTTTTTTTCACTACCCCTCGATGCCCAAAAATAGTGTTTTTGCCATAGAAAATAAACAAAAGGAGTAGCAGACCAGCAGCGCAGAGACCAACTTCAAGTTTTTACCGTTCGGGCTCGGTTTAGCTGTTAGCTGTTATTTTTAGTTGTGATAATTGTTACCGGCTTTCATTTTTTCCATTTAGTTTTTAGGCTTTTCCTTCGGTAGCTTTGAACGTCAGTTTTGAAATACGCCTTTCCCATGCTTTGGTTGCGGTCGGCTTTATTATTAAAGCCTCACCAGAGATATATTTAATTTTAGAAGTAGGAATAGAGAACGGTTAGTGTTTAATTCAGTTCGACTCATAGCCCAGTATACAGCTCCTACCTCCAACACGTAATTAGAAGTTTAAAATTTCAGATTGGCTCACTTAAACTAGGTTTTTATGACGTTACTGACTGGGACGGCGAAAAATACGTAATTCCTTTTTTCCTCTGTCGTTATGAGCCGCCTCTTCTTTCATATCCCACCGTCCCTACCTCTAAAATAAAATCTTTCAATGGCCTGACATTTGCTCTATCCGTGGGAGGCTATAGGCAACCCCAGGCTCCGTTTAGCGAAGCTCAATCGCGTAGCCAACCTTCCTAGCATAGAACTTATAGAGGCCATCTCCTCTGAGGTTGTTTCTTAAATGGAATAGTCGAATATGTCTATTTGAAGGGATTTCGTGAAGCGCATATGCCATCATGAATGACATTTTCACTAGGCTGCAATGAGTTGGGCTGAAGACCTAGACGTAATTAATATGAGTTCTAAATATTATGATATCATGGCCTAAATAACAGTATTTTCAAACCACTTCTCCTCTTCAAAAGACGCGAGTTTTCTCTTAAAGGGACGGGGAAGTGGAAATTAAAGTGATTTTTTATCGGTTCTTATAAGACCAGTCTGCATAATGAAAAATTTAGGAAATACCTCCCATTGATTTTAATATTCAAATTAGGCTAAGATTTTATGAATAATTTTAAATAAGGACCTCCGACCAATCGCGTAACGCCGTGCCTTTTTGTTCACAAAATTCTCGTGGCACGCTCCATGTCTCGCGCCACAATTGTCACATCACGCAAATTTTTTCAAATCTCGCGATAAATTGATTCAACGCGGAACGTGCCACGAGAAAATTGTTTATAAAAGGACAGGGCTCTACGCGATTGGTCGGAGATCCTTATTTAAAATAATCCATGAAATTTCAAACTAATTGACGTATAAAAATCTTTCGGTGTTATTTCCTGATAATTCACTATGCAGATTGGTCTTATGTAAGAATCAATAAAAAATTACTTAATTTTCCACTTCACCATCCCTTTAACGATCGTCTGAATTGTTTCAAAGTATCGCTCCACAAGACCAATCATATATATATGCATAAAGTGCCATAACATCTAACAAGCATTATTACGACAAAGATTCGATACTCGATTGTGAATTATCGCCATTTAAATCGAAGTTGGCAGATTTTGAATAAAGGCTGATTACTCGTGACCTATTCATCCGAATTGAATTTGGTGAAAACTTTTCAAATATGAATCGACCCCAAGGAATCCGAAAATCGCATTTATATCCTCGAGAATCCAATATTTTCAAAGTTGATAATTTTGACATTTCCGGTTTCCGGTATAAGTATGCAAAGGACAACTGTGAAACGGGTAAAATATGAAAGAGAAATGCAAAACTTTTATAACGCACTTTATTCCAGAGCGCTACCTTGAATAGTTTTTGAAATATAGTAAAATATGTGCGAAAACTGCAACGCGCAAAGACTTTTTTAACAGTCTGTACAGACTGGTGTCCATGTGGGATGGACAAAAACAAAGACCAGAAGATGGTGGTGTTAGAAGCCAGTAAGTACAGACTGGTGTCTTTGTGGGATAGACAAAAGCAACGCCCAGAAGGTGGTGGTGTTAGAAGCCAGTGAATACAGATTGGTGTTCATGTGGAATGGACAATTGACTAGTCAGATGAAATAGTAGTGGCCAGTTGAATTGTAGATAGCCTCAAGTTTTGAATTTTCTGGGAACTGTGAATCCGGTCCGGAAATGGCGAACACATTTGCTTCGATTCGGAAACTGCGAACGCGGTCCCCTGGGGTGTAGTCAGATGAAATAGTAGTGGCCAGTTGAATTGTAGATAGCCTCAAGTTTTGAATTTTCCGGGAACTGTGAATCCGGTCCGGAAATGGCGAACACATTTGCTTCGATTCGGAAACTGCGAACGCGGTCCCCTGGGGTGTAAGTCAATAACAACAGCCTGGCACACACACACACACACACACACACCCCCACACACACCTACGGGCACACGATTGACACTTGGGGACCGGTAAGGAGTGATTGACATCTGAGGACCCAATTAACTATAATTCATTAAAAAGAGGATTTCATAATTAGTTGAGCGCCGTGAAGCATATAATTAAACACTCGCTGTGGAAAAAGAACCCAAGACATTTATATGTAGGGACCTGAAAACACACGATATTTTCACCGCATAAGTGGGGACCTTAATTCCAGATTACTTTCAAATTTCAGATATAGATGTCGCTAGGTGAAAGTCCCCACTTGTCAATGAAGTCACTGCGTGGATCTTGAAAGTGTATAATCCAAAAATGTCCCCAGATATAAGGTAGGAAGACGGTTTAGGTCCCCACTTGTAAACTTGAAATCAGCTCAAAACTTAAGTGTTAAGCCTTTAAAAGGTCCGATTACCTAAATTTCATTATAATAATCAATATTTAAACTATAAAAATAAAATATACATGAAATTAGACTATGTGTGTTTAAAAGACCCCACTTGTCTGTTGAAATGACGGTGAAGGTCCCCACTTGTAAATTTATCGAGTGTGAAAAATGAAATTGAAATACTTGATTGAACCATATAGGCTTTGACACTAATTCAAAACCTAATAATTTATACACAAATGTCCCCAGATATAAGGTTGGAAGACGGTTTAGGTCCCCACTTGTAAACCTGAAATTAGCTCAAAACTTAAGTGTTAAGCTAGAAATAGGACTGATTACTTAAATATCATTCTGATAATCAGTGTTTTAACTATAAAATTATAATATACATGAAATTTGAAAATGTGTGTTTAAAAGACCCCACTTGTCTGTTGAAATGACTGTGAAGGTCCCCACTTGTAAATTTATCGAGTGTGAAATATGAAATTGAAATACCTGATGGAACCATAAAGGCTTCGACACTAATACAAAATCTAATAATTTATACACAAATGTCCCCAGATATAAGGTTGGAAGACGGTTTAGGTCCCCACTTGTAAATCTGAAATCAGCTCAAAACTTAAGTGTTAAGCCTTTAAAAGGTCCGATTACTTAATTTCATTGTAATAATCAATCTTTAAACTATAAAATTAAAATATATACATGAAATTAGAAAATGTGTGTTTAAAAGACCCCACTTGTCTGTTGAAATGACGGTGAAGGTCCTCTCTTGTAAATTTATCGAGTGTGAAAAATGAAATTGAAATACTTGATTGAACCATATAGGCTTTAACACTAATTTAAAACCTAATAGTTTATACACAAATGTCCCCAGATATAAGGTTGGAAGACGGTTTAGGTCCCCACTTGTAAACTTAAAATCAGCTCAAAACTTAAGTGTTAAGCCTTAAAATGGTCCGATTAACTAAATTTCATTATAATAATCAGTATTTAAACTATAAAATTAAAATATACATGAAATTAGACAATGTGTGTTTAAAAGACCCCACTTGTCTGTTGAAATGACGGTGAAGGTCCCCACTTGTAAATTTATCGAGTGTGAAAAATGAAATTGAAATACTTGATGGAACCATATAGGCTTCGACACTAATACAAAATCTAATCATTTATACACAAATGTCCCCAGATATAAGGTTGGAAGACGGTTTAGGTCCTCATTTGTAAACCTGAAATTAGTTCAAAACTTAAGTGTTAAGCTAGAAATAGGACTGGTTACCTAAATTTCATTATAATAATCAATATTTAAACTATAAAATTAAAATATACATGAAATTAGAAAATGTGTGTTTAAAAGACCCCACTTGTCTGTTGAAATGACTGTGAAGGTCCCCACTTGTAAATTTATCGAGTGTGAAAAATGAAATTGAAATACTTGATTGAACCATATAGGCTTCGACACTAATACAAAATCTAATAATTTATACACAAATGTCCCCAGATATAAGGTTGGAAGACGGTTTAGGTCCCCACTTGTAAACCTGAAATTAGTTCAAAACTTAAGTGTTAAGCTAGAAATAGGACTGGTTACCTAAATTGCATTATAATAATCAGTATTTAAACTATAAAATTAAAATATACATGAAATTGGAAAACGTGTGTTTAAAAGACCCCACTTGTCTGTTGAAATGACGGTGAAGGTCCCCACTTGTAAATTTGTCGAGTGTGAAAAATGAAATTGAAATACTTGCTGGAACCATATAGGCTTCGACACTAATACAAAATCTAATAATTTATACACAAATGTCCCCAGATATAAGGTTGGAAGACGGTTTAGGTCCCCACTTGTAAATCTGAAATCAGCTCAAAACTTAAGTGTTAAGCCTTAAAATGGTCCGATTAACTAAATTTCATTATAATAATCAGTATTTAAACTATAAAATTAAAATATACATGAAATTAGACAATGTGTGTTTAAAAGACCCCACTTGTCTGTTGAAATGACGGTGAAGGTCCCCACTTGTAAATTTATCGAGTGTGAAAAATGAAATTGAAATACTTGATGGAACCATATAGGCTTCGACACTAATACAAAATCTAATAATTTATACACAAATGTCCCCAGATATAAGGTTGGAAGACGGTTTAGGTCCCCACTTGTATATCTGAAATCAGCTCAAAACTTAAGTGTTAAGCCTTTAAAAGGTCCGATTAACTAAATTTCATTATAATAATCAGTATTTAAACTATAAAATTAAAATATACATGAAATTAGACAATGTGTGTTTAAAAGACCCCACTTGTCTGTTGAAATGACGGTGAAGGTCCCCACTTGTAAATTTATCGAGTGTGAAAAATGAAATTGAAATACTTGATGGAACCATATAGGCTTCGACACTAATACAAAATCTAATAATTTATACACAAATGTCCCCAGATATAAGGTTGGAAGACGGTTTAGGTCCCCACTTGTAAATCTGAAATCAGCTCAAAACTTAAGTGTTAAGCCTTTAAACGGTCAGATTACTTAATTTCATTGTAATAATCAATCTTTAAACTATAAAAACAAAATATATACGTGAAATTAGAAAATGTGTGTTTAAAAGACCCCACTTGTCTGTTGAAATGACTGTGAAGGTCCCCACTTGTAAATTTATCGAGTGTGAAAAATGAAATTGAAATACTTGATGGAACCATATAGGATTCGACACTAATACAAAATCTAATAATTTATACACAAATGTCCCCAGATATAAGGTTGGAAGACGGTTTAGGTCCCCACTTGTAAATCTGAAATCAGCTCAAAACTTAAGTGTTAAGCCTTTAAAAGGTCCGATTAACTAAATTTCATTATAATAATCAGTATTTAAACTATAAAATTAAAATATACATGAAATTGGAAAATGTGTGTTTAAAAGACCCCACTTGTCTGTTGAAATGACGGTGAAGGTCCCCACTTGTAAATTTGTCGAGTGTGAAAAATGAAATTGAAATACTTGCTGGAACCATATAGGCTTCGACACTAATACAAAATCTAATAATTTATACACAAATGTCCCCAGATATAAGGTTGGAAGACGGTTTAGGTCCCCACTTGTAAATCTGAAATCAGCTCAAAACTTAAGTGTTAAGCCTTAAAATGGTCCGATTAACTAAATTTCATTATAATAATCAGTATTTAAACTATAAAATTAAAATATACATGAAATTAGACAATGTGTGTTTAAAAGACCCCACTTGTCTGTTGAAATGACGGTGAAGGTCCCCACTTGTAAATTTATCGAGTGTGAAAAATGAAATTGAAATACTTGATGGAACCATATAGGCTTCGACACTAATACAAAATCTAATAATTTATACACAAATGTCCCCAGATATAAGGTTGGAAGACGGTTTAGGTCCCCACTTGTAAATCTGAAATCAGCTCAAAACTTAAGTGTTAAGCCTTTAAACGGTCCGATTACTTAATTTCATTGTAATAATCAATCTTTAAACTATAAAAACAAAATATACATGAAATTAGAAAATGTGTGTTTAAAAGACCCCACTTGTCTGTTGAAATGACGGTGAAGGTCCCCACTTGTAAATTTATCGAGTGTGAAAAATGAAATTGAAATACTTGATGGAACCATATAGGCTTCGACACTAATACAAAATCTAATAATTTATACACAAATGTCCCCAGATATAAGGTTGGAAGACGGTTTAGGTCCCCACTTGTAAACCTGAATTAGCTCAAAACTTAAGTGTTAAGCTAGAAATAGGACTGATTACCTAAATTTCATTATAATAATCAATATTTAAACTATAAAATTAAAATATACATGAAATTAGAAAATGTGTGTTTAAAAGACCCCACTTGTCTGTTGAAATGACTGTGAAGGTCCCCACTTGTAAATTTATCGAGTGTGAAAAATGAAATTGAAATACCTGATGGAACATATAGGCTTCGACACTAATACAAAATCTAATAATTTATACACAAATGTCCCCAGATATAAGGTTGGAAGACGGTTTAGGTCCCCACTTGTAAATCTGAAATCAGCTCAAAACTTAAGTGTTAAGCCTTTAAAAGGTCCGATTACTTAATTTCATTATAATAATCAATATTTAAACTATAAAATTAAAATATACATGAAATTAGAAAATGTGTGTTTAAAAGACCCCACTTGTCTGTTGAAATGACTGTGAAGGTCCCCACTTGTAAATTTATCGAGTGTGAAAAATGAAATTGAAATACTTGATTGAACCATATAGGCTTCGACACTAATACAAAATCTAATAATTTATACACAAATGTCCCCAGATATAAGGTTGGAAGACGGTTTAGGTCCCCACTTGTAAACCTGAAATTAGCTCAAAACTTAAGTGTTAAGCTAGAAATAGGACTGATTACCTAAATTTCATTATAATAATCAATATTTAAACTATAAAATTAAAATATACATGAAATTAGAAAATGTGTGTTTAAAAGACCCCACTTGTCTGTTGAAATGACGGTGAAGGTCCCCACTTGTAAATTTATCGAGTGTGAAAAATGAAATTGAAATACTTGATGGAACCATATAGGCTTCGACACTAATACAAAATCTAATAATTTATACACAAATGTCCCCAGATATAAGGTTGGAAGACGGTTTAGGTCCCCACTTGTAAATCTGAAATCAGCTCAAAACTTAAGTGTTAAGCCTTTAAAAGGTCCGATTAACTAAATTTCATTATAATAATCAGTATTTAAACTATAAAATTAAAATATACATGAAATTAGAAAATGTGTGTTTAAAAGACCCCACTTGTCTGTTGAAATGACGGTGAAGGTCCCACTTGTAAATTTATCGAGTGTGAAAAATGAAATTGAAATACTTGATGGAACCATATAGGCTTCGACACTAATACAAAATCTAATAATTTATACACAAATGTCCCCAGATATAAGGTTGGAAGACGGTTTAGGTCCCCACTTGTAAATCTGAAATCAGCTCAAAACTTAAGTGTTAAGCCTTTAAAAGGTCCGATTACTTAATTTCATTATAATAATCATATTTAAACTATAAAAACAAAATATACATGAAATTAGAAAATGTGTGTTTAAAAGACCCCACTTGTCTGTTGAAATGACGGTGAAGGTCCCCACTTGTAAATTTATCGAGTGTGAAAAATGAAATTGAAATACTTGATGGAACCATATAGGCTTCGACACTAATACAAAATCTAATAATTTATACACAAATGTCCCCAGATATAAGGTTGGAAGACGGTTTAGGTCCCCACTTGTAAACCTGAAATTAGTTCAAAACTTAAGTGTTAAGCTAGAAATAGGACTGGTTACCTAAATTTCATTATAATAATCAATATTTAAACTATAAAATTAAAATATACATGAAATTAGAAAATGTGTGTTTAAAAGACCCCACTTGTCTGTTGAAATGACTGTGAAGGTCCCCACTTGTAAATTTATCGAGTGTGAAATATGAAATTGAAATACCTGATGGAACAATAAAGGCTTCGACACTAATACAAAATCTAATAATTTATACACAAATGTCCCCAGATATAAGGTTGGAAGACGGTTTAGGTCCCCACTTGTAAATCTGAAATCAGCTCAAAACTTAAGTGTTAGCCTTAAAAGGCCGATTACTTAATTTCATTATGATAATCAATATTTAAACTATAAAATTAAAATATACATGAAATTAGAAAATGTGTGTTAAAAGACCCCACTTGTCTGTTGAAATGACGGTGAAGGTCCCCACTTGTAAATTTATCGAGTGTGAAAATGAAATTGAAATACTTGATGGAACCATATAGGCTTCGACACTAATACAAAATCAATAATTTATACACAATGTCCCCAGATATAAGGTTGGAAGACGGTTTAGGTCCCCACTTGTAAACCTGAATTAGTTCAAAACTTAAGTGTTAAGCTAGAAATAGGACTGATTACCTAAATTGCATTATAATAATCATATTTAAACTATAAAATTAAATATACATGAAATTGAAAACGTGTGTTTAAAAGACCCCACTTGTCTGTTGAAATGACGGTGAGGTCCCCACTTGTAAATTTATCGAGTGTGAAAAATGAAATTGAAATACTTGATGGAACCATATAGGCTTCGACACTAATACAAAATCTAATAATTTATACACAAATGTCCCCAGATATAAGGTTGGAAGACGGTTTAGGTCCCCACTTGTAAACTGAAATCAGCTCAAAACTTAAGTGTTAAGCCTTAAAAATGGTCCGATTAACTAAATTTCATTATAATAATCAGTATTTAAACTATAAATTAAAATATACATGAAATTAGACAATGTGTGTTAAAAGACCCCACTTGTCTGTTGAAATGACGGTGAAGGTCCCCACTTGTAAATTTATCGAGTGTGAAAAATGAAATTGAAATACTTGATGGAACCATATAGGCTTCGACCTAATACAAAATCTAATAAATTTATACACAAATGTCCCAGATATAAGGTTGGAAGACGGTTTAGGTCCCCACTTGTAAATCTGAATCAGCTCAAAACTTAAGTGTTAAGCCTTTAAA
>JAEQBA010000419.1:49848-75588 GCA_019434445.1 Phalangium opilio
AAAACTTAAGTGTTAAGCTTTAAAAGGTCCGATTACTAAATTCATTATAATAATCATATTTAACTATAAATTAAATATACATGAAATTAGAAAATGTGTGTTTAAAACCCACTTGTCTGTTGAAATGACGTGAAGGTCCCCTTTAAATTATCGAGTGTGAAAAATGAAATTGAAATACTTGATGGAACCATATAGGCTTGACACTAATTCAAATCTAATAATTTATACACAAATGTCCCCAGATATAAGGTTGGAAGACGGTTTAGGTTCCCACTTGTAAACCTGAAATTAGCTCAAAACTTAAGTGTTAAGCTAGAAATAGGACTGATTACTTAAATTTCATTCTGATAATCAATATTTTAACTATAAAATTAAAATATACATGAAATTAGAAAATGTGTGTTTAAAAGACCCCACTTGTCTGTTGAAATGACGGTGAAGGTCTCCACTTGTAAATTTATCGAGTGTGAAAAATGAAATTGAAATACTTGATGGAACCATATAGGCTTTGACACTAATTCAAATCTAATAATTTATACACAAATGTCCCCAGATATAAGGTTGGAAGACGGTTTAGGTTCCCACTTGTAAACCTGAAATTAGCTCAAAACTTAAGTGTAAAGCTAGAAATAGGACTGATTACTTAAATTTCATTCTGATAATCAATATTTTAACTATAAAATTAAAATATACATGAAATTAGAAAATGTGTGTTTAAAAGACCCCACTTGTCTGTTGAAATGACGGTGAAGGTCTCCACTTGTAAATTTATCGAGTGTGAAAAATGAAATTGAAATACTTGATGGAACCATATAGGCTTTGACACTAATTCAAAATCTAATAATTTATACACAAATGTCCTCAGATATAAGGTTGGAAGACGGTTTAGGTTCCCACTTGTAAACCTGAAATCAGCTCAAAACTTAAGTGTTAACCCTTTAAAAGGTCCGATTACCTAAATTTCATCAATATTTAAAATATAAAATTAAAATATACATGAAATTAGAAAATGTGTGTTTAAAAGACCCCACTTGTCTGTTGAAATGACGGTGAAGGTCCCCACTTGTAAATTTATCGAGTGTGAAAAATGAATTTGAAATACTTGATGGAACCATATAGGCTTTGACACTAATTCAAAACCTAATAATTTATACACAAATGTCCCCAGATATAAGGTTGGAAGACGGTTTAGGTCCCCACTTGTAAACCTGAAATTACCTCAAAACTTAAGTGTTAAGCCTTTAAAAGGTCCGATTACCTAAATTTCATTATAATAATCAATATATAAACTATAAAATTAAAATATACATAAAATTAGAAAATGTGTGTTTAAAAGACCCCACTTGTCTGTTGAAATGACGGTGAAGGTCCCCACTTGTAAATTTATCGAGTGTGAAAAATGAAATTGAAATACTTGATGGAACCATATAGGCTTTGACACTAATTCACAATCTAATAATTTATACACAAATGTCCCCAGATATAAGGTTGGAAGACGGTTTAGGTCCCCACTTGTAAATCTGAAATTAGCTAAAAACTTAAGTGTTAAGCCTTTAAAAGGTCCGATTACCTAAATTTCATTATAATAATCAATATTTAAACTATAAAATTAAAATATACATGAAATTAGAAAATGTGTGTTTAAAGACCCCACTTGTCTGTTGAAATGCCGGTGAAGGTCCCCACTTGTAAATTTATCGAGTGTGAAAAATGAAATTGAAATACCTGATGGAACCATATAGGCTTTGACACTAATTCAAAACCTAATAATTTATACACAAATGTCCCCAGATATAAGGTTGGAAGACGGTTTAGGTCCCCACTTGTAAACCTGAAATTAGCTTAAAACTTAAGTGTTAAGCCTTTAAAAGGTCCGATTACCTAAATTTCATTATAATAATAAATATTTAAAATATAAAATTATAATATACATGAAATTACTTGATAGGAAGTGTATTAAATATACGAATGAAACAAAGTGTTTCTACCCTTTATGTCTATTCATTTAGAGCTGTACTTCTAGACCTTCCAGAATCAAAATATTATAGAAAACAAAGGGGTAGGTTCCTCAATTATTCATAATAGATAAATCGCGCCAGCATTTATAACAAATCTTTTAAATCCTACGACTCATACCGTTCGAAGCTCTCTGTTTGAACTTTCCATCTCTAGGCACTGATTGGCGATTGAGTCTCTAAAAACTATTTAAACGATTGAATTTGCCTAATTTATTATGAATACGAATTATTACTTACTAGTATTTTCAATCCACCATAAGGTCATACGATATGTTCCATAAGTTTGTCACTGGTTACTGAGAGCTTCTCTTGAAGTGACGTTGACCAAGGCTTAACACAGACTAAATAGGAAGATGGACTGGAAAACCGAGTGTACTCAATTCTAGCGTCCATCTCGATAGCTCTCAGTAAGTCTCTAGCATAAGTTTCATACTTATGAAACATATCTTATTAACTTATGATCCACCTTATTCCCTATCGCCAGAACATAGTCTTATCTCGGGATTCGTGGAGGAGAGGTTACGCTAAGAAATTAATTAATCAGGATTATGTTAAATTTGTGTAATTAGTCCAAAATTAACATATTGTGAGGGAATTCCAAAATACATGCGAACAGACCAGAAGCCTTCCAGAAGCTATATTAAACCCATAATTCTTCCAATTAGTTGCAACAATTAATTCTTCTCTTCAACAGAGAGACACTTTACTTGTACGCGACTCTAAAATCACATAACACAAGCCTGCAAAGTACCACGTGACCACGTCCACGTGTTTAGTTATTCGTAAACCTTCGGTTGGAAACCCAAAATGTACCCAAAGAGTGAAACTTGCTTGTCCACTTTCAAAAATATATTTAGCCCAAGTCCCAAAGGCCCCACAACAAGTGATGCTATCTGTCTCTGTTATCTGAACTATTTTATTTCTTTCATGATTTATCATTATATATAAATCCGCCGACAATTCATCACGCAGATTTTCTCCTCAGAAATAAATGAACTTAAAGCTACGACTCTATGTTAAATTTTATTTTTCAACAAGCCCATAATATAATTTTAAACATATTTAGCCTTATGAAACACAATTAGAAACTCTCCCAGATAATAATAATTACATTTCAACCGTTAGAGCTCAATTCAAAAATAAACTTTTCGCGCCACGGTAATCTACTTCTGTCTCCTTTTTTCAAGTCTTTGAACACCCCTCCTACCCCAAACCCGATTTCTATCTGTTTCCTTCATGTACATGTGAAGAACCTACAATAGTTGGCAGAACAAAAATGAAGGTTTATAATTCTCCCCTACATTCACTGCACTGCCATAATGGATGGCAACCAGACAAGAGTCTCTCCTCTCGTTTTGTTGTGAAATCATAAACGCGTGAGGAAAATTGTTCTCTCGCTATAGGATAGGCGACTCCGAGGGGTCGGTCATTCACGAAATCCAACTTAAGAAATGTGAAATCAATAACAAAATCAGAAATCCGGCAAGAAATCAAACTTATTTCGCTGATTTTGAAATCTCACAAAAATCCGAAACCAGTAGCGAATTCACAAAATCCGTAACGAAATAACGAAATCACAAAATCCGTAACGAAATAAAAAAAATCAAAAAATTAGTAAAGAAATCACAAAATCAGTAAAATGGCGAAATACATTCCAAAATTTACAAAATCCAAGAAAAAACCTCAGAATCCAAGGAAATCAACGGAAAAATCTCAAAATCCGTGGAAATCACGGGGATAATCTGACGAAATCCGAGGGATTTTATCGAATCTTGAAATGAGTCAAAATCCGACGAAATCAAACGACACCCGAAGAAATCAAATTGAATTTCGAAATCCCGGACATTTTATCCAAAATGTCCAACCCCTCGCTCTACTCCCTATCTCCGACGGCGGCTGAAGCGATATATACACTGTTCCAGCTTCGATTGTCAGTACGAGCAATGCTAGGTCTCTATGTAAGGTTGGTTTTCGCGTACTGCCAACAGAAGAAAGCAATACTGATATTTAGGATTTTAAAACGCAATATTCTGTATACTGAAAAAATATTGCTTCGTCGTTACATAGAGACCTTGTTTGGCTTGTGCTGAACCAATGCTGGAACAGAGTATATATCGAATAATCATAATAAGTTCCCATCGGACGCTTTAAAAATTTTTTGAACAGCACGCGCACTCCTCGCTATTGAAATCTATAAAACCACAGGAAAAAAATCTAATCAATCAAACGACAAAATAAATCCTCCTCTCGCAAAGACTTCAATAACTCAAACTCATACAAAAAACTTCTTCTGTTATCAATAAATGTTTAGCCATTAAAACAAAAATTAAAAATAATAAGAATGGCGAAAATGGAGCTTAAAGAAAAAGTTAGCATTGACTTAAGTCGAACCTCAACTTAAACTCCATAAATTAAAATTTAAAAATTATATACAACCCAAGGTTTACTCGTTCAGCACACGCAAAGTGAATTTGTTTACATTAGGGTTCGGTGCTAATAGGTCGCGGGAATCTCAGAGCAGGATACTAGCTATGTCAATATCAGGTTAATGTCAATATACATTATGCATGACGTCACGAGTGACGACTTCTACACCTGCCCCCATTAATTGACGCAGAAAGACCCAGAACACGGCTGTTAAATTTTCCAAGCAGATGAAATCTATGAATTCCTCCCAATATATTTGGGGAGAATTCTTAACAAACACTCCGATTTTGAATTTGTGTCAAACCCTATACGATTGTTTTAGTTATTTCAACAGACGAGTGGGGTCTATTAAACACAATTTATCTAATTTCATGTAAATTATAATTTTATAGTTAAATATTGATTATCAGAATTAAATTTAAGTAATCAGTCCTATTTCTAGCTTAACACTTAAGTTTTGACCTCATTTCAGGTTTACAAGTGGGGACCTGAACAGTCTTCCTACCTTATATCTGGGGACATTTGTGTATAAATTATTAGATTTTGAGTTAGTGTCAAAGCCTATATGGTTCCATCAGGTATTACAATTTCATTTTTCACACTCGATAAATTTACAAGTGGGGACCTTCACCGTCATTTCAACAGACAAGTGGGGTCTTTTAAACACACATTTTCAAATTTCATGTATATTATAATTTTATAGTTAAAATATTGATTATCAGAATGAAATTTAAGTAATCAGTCCTATTTCTAGCTTAACACTTAAGTTTTGAGCTAATTTCAGGTTTACAAGTGGGGACCTAAACCTTCTTCCTACCTTATATCTGGGGACATTTCTGTATAAATTATTAGATTTTTAATTTGTATCAAAGCCTATATGGTTCCATCAAGTATTTCAATTTCATTTTTCACACTCGATAAATTTAAAAGTGGGGACCTTCACTGTCATTTCAACAGACAAGTGGGGTCTTTTAAAAACACATTTTCAAATTTTATGTATATATAATTTTATAGTTAAAATATTGATTATTTTAATGAAATTTTGGTAATCAGTCCTATTTCTAGCTTAACACTTAAGTTTTGAGCTAATTTCAGGTTTACAAGTGGGGACCTAAACCATCTTCCAACCTTATATCTGGGGACATTTGTGTATAAAGTATTAGATTTTGAATAGCTCGATCCATAAAATGCGGCAGAAGTGTTTCCCCCCCCCCTGTTCGAGGCAAGGTGAGAATCTATGACAAAACTGAGTCACAGGGTTATAGATTTTGCGTATTTTCCTAGAAAATATTTCCCGACTGAATCTCCAAATTTCCCCGTTTTAAAAGTGGGTGGTGCCTTTTTTGGGCGGGAGAGATTTTCAACGGTCTAGTTCGGCTGCTTAAGTCCGAGGCTTAGTAACTCAAACTGACAGTCTTAGACTGAAAATCTATGTAACAATTTAATTTTAATAATTAACTACCAACGTCAATATGTATTACCCGTCTTTCTGTTATTAGATTTATTATTAATTTTAAAAAATCCAACCCTTTTCTTATGAAACAAAAGTCATACCATCCTGTTAACTGGAAATGGTAGCTGTAAAACCCTTTCGCTAGGAATGCGAGATGTAAAACCCATTTCTCTAGAAGTGAAAACAATGTATCTGACTGAGAATTTAAGTTTATTATACTACAATTTACAATACTTATTATTCATTTCCGTAAAAAAAAAAAAAAATTTAATGTAAAAAAGATACACGAGCCACATTAGTATGAGTTACCTCTTCTTGGTCACTAAATGTAAATGATCTACGATTGCTAATAGTATACCAGCCGGTATTATGCGAACAAAATTCCTCACTATACATATTAAATAAAGGTTTTTTTATGCAATAACTACAGAAACTTTTCTGAACGTCCCAAATTACTTCTACCATCATGTCGTCTCGATGCACTACTGTATGAGTTTTAACCGCTAGATATTTCGTATTTGGTTCGTCCATATCGCTAAAAAAGACAAAACAGTCTCTGCAAACTCTACGTTGGCATTTCCTTTCACCTTTTCTCCATGTTTTTAAAAAATAGTCATATTCTATGTGGTGGTACCCATCCAATAAAAAGAAAGGGATGGTGACTCTATTCCTTTGCGTAGCTTGAAATTGAGCAAAAGTCAAGCGATTATCCACTTCGAATTCAATTTCTGATTCTGTGATCCAAAGCCAATTTGGCATTTCTTCGGGGTATAGATCCTCTTCGCCCAGGTTCCCTCGTTCACCAATAGCTGCTTTCCAAAATACCTGTTCAGATACTCCCCAAAGTTGGCGTGGAATTGTTTTCTTAATATCATTAAAGGTTTGCTCCGTATTAGCTAAAACGAATTCCATTGTTACTACCATGGCTCTAATGGCCATGGATCTCAAAGACATGGGTGACCGAGATTCCATATTGATTTTAAATATATGAAGAGATGCTTTAAAGTTAATAACTGAATGTTGTATGTGCCCTTAAGTTTTAAATTTCCCCTTAAATACCTACTGTTAATTAGATAAAAATATTCGCCAAAAGTAACATTAGGTCGATTGAAAGGTTACTTACCGATAACTGGAATCGAACCAGGATCTTTCGAATTCCATATTTAGCAGCCAATACGCTACCAATCGACCTAATGTTACACTGTTAGAAAAATGAGTCCAATGACTGTCCAAATTTGCACAAAGTAATCCAAATTTGGATGGCAAGTGATGTTAGGGTCCAAAAATGGTAGCTTTATTCCAAAATTGGATGCTTTCGATTCTTGGTGCTAAAACTATCCAAATTTGCACAAATAGTCCAAATTTGGATGGCAAGTGATGTAAGGGTCCAAAAATGGTAGCTTTAATCCAAAAATGGATGCCTTTGATTCTTGGTGGGAAACCCATCCATATCGCAACATAAACACCCTAGACTCGAACAAAGAGGGGTTAAGGTATATAAATGGATTAAGGCAATAAGGGGGAGCGAAATGATATTTGAGCATCACCTACATAAATATTTACCTATTTCTCATTAATCATTTCTCTTTATTGATAAGCAATTGCAGAAGTTAACGTAAAACACAGACACGTTAGATACAAAGCCTCTCCCCAGAGAGGTAAAAATCTACTCCCCATACAATATTTCAGAAAGTCACGCTTGAAACATCTTTGGGTCATTTACCTCAAAACGACTTCTTTATTCCACTTTAATTAACTAACGATATCAGTACTAGTCATACATTAACTTTGGAAAGAGCTTCATGGTACTGTACAGTCTTTATTACTCGCTTTAAATAAACTGTGAAATATATCCAGTGTATCGACTTCACACAATCTTCCTTACTTGTCCTATATAAACTTTGACTACGCATTTTTTGGTAAAGATAGGTTTTTCTCAAATGTTTTATTAAAATTATTTGATATTATTTATTTTTATCGAGAGTTACTTATCATACTTTTAGTTGTATCGTTTTAAGAGAGGTTTTCCCTATTATCATTTGAACCTAGCTAATATTGACGTTTGACTCCTAGAATATACCTCTTTCGCGAGTGTCTAAAAGACCACAAAATGGTGTAGTTAGATTGGGGATGACTGAAAAGAGAATAGTGGTCAGTGTACCTGCGGTTGTACAGTTTGCCAATATTCCACAATTCCGTTAACTGTGAATTTTGAACACTTGAACTGTGAAATTGAGAACACTTTTGTTCAGATTAGGAATCTGCGAAAGCAATCTCTTGGGGTGTAACAACCGACAGACAGGCACACACAAAGACAGATGGATGCGTCGAGAACAGAACCTCTCCATAGCATACATCACTCGGTGAAGTAAAGAATCTAGCATCCATATTGGCTTCATATGAGCCCGATATTTTTCGACATTTGTTCAGTGTTGGTTAGGTATTACACCAATATGGGCTCGATATTAGTCCAATATGGGTTCGATATTAGTCCAATATGGGTTCAATATTAGTCCAATATGGGCTCAATATTAGTCCAATATGGGTTCAGTATTAGTCCAATATGGGCTCGATATTAGTCCAATATGGGTTCAATATTAGTCCAATATGGGCTCGATATTAGTCCAATTTGAGCTCGATATTAGCCCAATATGAGCTCTATATTAGTCCAATACGGGCTCGATATTAGTCAAATATGAGCTCGATATTAGTCCAATATGAGCTCGATATTAGTCCAATATGAGCTCGATATTAGTCCAATATGAGCTCGATATTAGTCCAATATGAGCTTGACATCGTTTAGAAATTTGTCCAATCTTGTTTTGAATTTAGTCCATTATTGGGAGGATACTAGTGCATTTTTGCCCATTTGCGTAAAAATTGGATAACATCCTGTCCATTTCTGGGTAATTGTTGATCCCTTAATAGATGATTCAGGATCCAATTTTGGATGAGACTCCCAATCTGGCTTATCATTTGGCCGTCCCTTTTTGGACACAAATTACGTTATCCAAAAATAGACGATAAACTGTGCTGTCTCAGAGTCAGCCGTTTGGATCCATTTACATCCAATTTTGGACAACATTTTTTAACAGTGTACCTGTGATCTTTGAGTGTGAAACTATAAGTCTACTTTTCCAATAACTACTATTTATACAATGTATGACGGAGGTGATATTAGATTTTTTGGCAAAGGTAGTTTAAGTATAGTAAAGCATATATAAGGCTCATTAGACTTCAAAGTTAATTGGTGCGTTGAGTCATAATTCCAAGAAAAATCCTTCTATGCCAGAACTTCGAATTAACTAAAACGTCATTGTTTCTAAGGCTTGAGTTCCAAGAAATTTTAATTTTATTTAAAGGTATGGTTGTTAAGTTTTATTTCTCTATTCGTTTAAGTATGTCGCGCCAATTTTCCCCTGCTTTCACGTGCAAAAGCGGTAGGCATGATAAACTACATAAATTACCTTTTACACTCCCTTTGTAACGATCAGAACCGTGCCACAGACCCTTTTCTTTCGTGTCAGTGCCCCTTTTGTTTTTCATCCCGTTGTAAACTTTTATTACCATGCTAAAAGCCCCTTTTCGATAGAAACCTCTTCGCTCTTCTACTGACCTTCGCTCGATGTATCCCCTATGTTGTTATAAGCCTATATTGCGAGTTTTATTGTTTCTTATTTTGTATTGGGGAGAGAGTTCGCTCTTGGATGCCGATCCATGTAGTCGCGCTCTCCTTTCTCCGTTTTTGGTTTATATTGATTAAACGTATTTTTCCATATTATTTTTGCCTCTTCATTTAAACTTTTTCATAATGTCCCGGGCTTGGGCTGTCACCCCCATACGGGCCATTACATTGGCGCCCAACGTGTTTTTTGCCCTTGCCGTGTTTTTTTTTGCCGTGCTTTTCTTAGCCTTGTTGTCATGTCCGCGTCTTTTCGCTCCGCTTCGTCTCGTGGTGGGGGTGATGTGTTCGCGGCCGTCGACACCGCGAACACTGCCGTGTCGGAATCTGGAACTGCTAAGCCCAGACATCCTCTACCAGTGTTAGTAATTAATACAGTAAGTAAAACTGTTAAAGTACGTTCGCGTTCTATGGAGAACCTAAGTGTCGTTCAAACGACAGACAATACAACCGCGTCGAAAACTATAACTACAGTGAAACCCGCGTCGCCCATTACGGGGCAAAACTTAAACCGCAGTCGTCTTGCCGCGTCATTTACAAACCGCCCAGTACACACAAGTACTCCCAAACCACCGTCAAATCAACCTCAACAGGCACAGTCAGTGTCACTACAGCCACCTCAGCATAACCAACAACAATCTCAACCTCAACTACCACAGAACACCCTGCAGACATTAATGACCACCTTAACTACTCTAACCACGCAAATTAACGACCGTTTCAACATCTTGCACTCAGACTTTCAAACCGAATTCATTAAACAATCTCAAGATCGAATCCAGCTAACACAGGATCTTGACCAACGTTTCAAGCAAATAGAAGCCCGGCTTGACAGCCTGGACAATGCAGCCGCTACAAGGCAAGTCCTATCCGTTCAACAGCAGCCAGGTATGAGAACTTCTTTACCTAGTATGCCCACCTCCGGAAGCCAAAATGTCGCTAGTTTTGCAATCGCGCCGACTATAGCAAACAAGATGGGCTCCCGGATTTGTTCTAATTGGCTAGCCACAACAAGTTTCCGCGGCGCTAAATCGGAAAACGCGTTCCGTTTTTTACGAGACGCAACAAAAATTCTAACCGCGAGCGGTACACCTACGTCTCAGTGGCTCGATCTTATTGTCCACACCTTGAAAGGCAACGCATCCAGATGGTTCGATAATCGCCGTTCTTCATTTACTGAGTGGTCCGACTTTTCGACGGACTTTTTATGCGAGTTTCGCCAGAAAACGTCATTGGAACTACTAAAGGTAGCTCTGAGTAGAGAGCAAAAGGTAGGAGAATCTTTTGATAAGTTTGTCTGGGATATTCAAGATGCGCATGAGCAGCATGATCCATCGACCACAGAAGCGACTATATTCGAAACGGTTGTAAACGGTGCCTTACCAGAATATAGCCGCGAGTTACGAAACGTACCGGACGGGAAAAAGACAATCCAAGTACTCTTACGTGTCGGACGTGTAGTAACCATGGATTTAGACAAAGCCGCAGCTTTATACGGTTCGCGAAATGACACTAAAGCTAAGACGGAGCCAAAACCGCTGGAAAACCGAAATGAAAACGCGGAATCGCGCACCTCGCGCCTGTCGACCCTCGAAAAACAATTGGTCAAGGAACAGAAATGTTTCTCGTGCCAGAAAATCGGTCATAAGCGAGTTGATTGTCCAGAAAAAGCAAGCCTAAAGAGACTGTCCGAAATTTATGGGAAAGATTGTCAGCATGTTTCGGTATTAATAAACAGCATCGAAAAGATTGCCTTTATCGATTCCGGTGCCACATACTCAGCTATATCTGAAACCGAGTTAGCCAGCTTTGGGAAAACCGTTAATGACGTCACTCCATGGCGTAAAAATAGTATGACTCCAGCGATTGGTCCTGAAGTTGTACCACTGGGTACCTGTGCCATGGAGCTTTGTATACAGGGAGTTTCCAAATACATTGATTTTGCCGTTCTTCGGAATTTTAATACACCGGTTCTTTTGGGTCAAGATTTTATAAAAGGCTTTGGATTTGTTGTCTTGCCAAATAGCAATGTTTACGCTTTTGAGTCGAATCTAAATTGTAGGTGGCCCCTACACTCGTTTGAGCCCAAAGATCAAAGCCCAATAACTAACAATGTACCACCTGGTAAGATGAAACAGGCTATTGAGAAAAGCCAGCCGCAACTTAAAAAGGTTTTAGAGACCTTTAAAGATGTGGTTTCGTCCGGAAGGCTAGGCCATGTCACTGAGATTAAACACAAGGTATCTACAGGAGACGCCAGACCTATAAAATGTCGGCCCTATCCTTACTCGCCATCAAAACGAGCTGAAATCAGGCGACAAATGCAGGATATGTTGGAAGCAGACATAATAGAACCCTGTAGTTCGCCTTGGGCCTCGCCGGTCGTCCTTGTGACGAAAAAGGAAGGAACGTTCCGACTTTGCGTCGATTATCGGCAGCTAAACGCCATTTCATCTGACGACGCATACCCCATGCCATCCATCCCAGATATCTTTAACTGCCTGAAAGGTGCAAAGTACTTTAGTCGGATTGACTTAAGGTCAGGCTATTGGCAGGTAGACCTGGATGAAAACTCTCGAGACAAGTGCGCCTTTGTTACTGCAGAAGGGCAATTTCGTTTCAAAAGGATGCCATTCGGGTTAAAAACAGCTCCCATGACTTTTCAGCGACTAATGAATAAAGTGTTGGCAAATTGCCGCGACTTCGCGTGCGTCTATTTAGATGATATTCTCATTTTTAGCTCCACGGTCGAGGAACATTTACAACACCGCGAAACAATCCTCGGAACACTAAGAAAAGCAAACTTAACCTGCAATTTAGAAAAATGCAGTTTCTTTCAAGAGCAGATCTACTTTTTGGGATTTGTAGTATCGGCAGAAGGAATTCAAACTGATCCTGAAAAGGTCAATGCCATTAGAAACTTTCCGGCGCCCTTGACTCAAACCGCCATAAGATCATTTTTGGGGTTGGTTAACTTTTATCGCTCGTATATAGCCAACATGTCGGATATAGCAAGACCCCTCTTTCGGCTTTTAAAGAAAAACGTTCCATGGAGATGGGAAAAAAGCGAAGCGGATGCTTTTGAGCGCCTTAAACAAGAACTCATTAAGAGCGCCGTATTAGCTTTCCCGGACGTATTATTATTATTATTGTTGATGAGGAGGGTACGCGCCCTAGCACCGATGCCAAAGGCATATTGTGCATCCTCGTAATCAGGCCTTGAATAGGCCTGTGGCTGCAGCGTAGCGAAGAATTCGCTCCACCGTGAGAGAGGAGACCCTCGAGGGTTCCAGGGTGTGTGAATCAAAATATTCTAATCTAAGCGAGGCGAAGTAGTCGCACTCGCAAAGTACGTGGGCGGATGTTTCTTCCATCTCCTGACACGACCTACAGAGAGGGTCGTCGGCAAAACCCATCAGATGGAGGTGCCTATTAAGCCGGCAATGCCCGGTCAAAAGACCGGTGGCCAGCCTAATATCCCATCTGCCGAGCGAAATTAGGTCCCTAGCACGAGACCTGCAGGGACCATCGACAAACAACTTTGTCTGTCTCTGGCCCTCCATGCTGTGCCAGAGCTGATTTTGTATGACAGTCAACCTGTCATGCAGACACCGTTTGACGTGCCTGTAGGGGATGGGGACGGCCGGCTCCGGCCCCAAGAGCTTGGCCTCCGCACCCCTTTTCGCAAATCTATCGGCTTGCTCATTGCCATAATATCCGCTATGCCCTGGCACCCAGTACAGCAGAACCCTGTTGCAGGATGCCAGTCGCGCTAGCAGGTCGAGGCAGCTACGCACCAGTTGAGAAGAAATCTGACACTGGTTCAGAGCGTTCAGGGCAGCCTGACTGTCAGAATAAATTCTCACAGTCCGTCCGGTATACCCTTTGTTAATACAGTAATCTGCGCAATAACAGATCGCGGCAATTTCAGCCTGGAACACACTAGCGAAGGTGCCCAGGCAAGCAGAAAAGCCGACCCTTGTGGTTTGACAGTAATAGCCGGCGCCAGCGCCGGAATCAGTCTTGGAGCCATCGGTGAACCAAATGGTTTCACCCCCAGTGCCAAGAGGCAGCAGGTTAGTCCACTCTGCCCGACTGGGGAAATGGATACTGAATGGCTTAGTGAAATCAAAACTGGTAACGGTTTTGTCAGAGCACATCGTAAGCGACGGCTCAAGTGCGGCGTACTCCCGAAAGAGCTTCGTATGGCTGTAATCCCAAAGTCTTGGAACCCAACAGCCACTAATGTTGAGCCTGTAGGCTCCCATGACAGCCTCCTCCTCAATGAAGAGATGAAGAGGAAGCATGTCAAGGAGCACCTCCAGGGAAGCAGTTGGGGTCGATCTCATGGCCCCCGTAACACCAATGCAGGCAAGCCTTTGAAGCTTGCGCAGGGCAGCCTGCACCGTCTTAAGCCGGACCCTTGTCCACCAGACAAGTGCCCCGTAAGATAGTATGGGTCTGATGATCCCAGTATAGAGCCAGTGTACAGCCTTGGGGTTGAGGCCCCAAGTCTGGCCGACAGAGCTCCTGGTCCTCCAGAAGAGCATCTTGGCCTTCTTAATACACCGATCAAGATGCGGCTTCCATGTGAGTCTACAATCAAAAGTCACCCCCAGGTATTTCACCTCGGAGGACTTTGTCAGGACCTGGCCAAAGAAAGAGATATCATTGAACAGATCCTTAGTATTCTTCCTCGTAAAAGGAACAAGGACAGTTTTATCAGGATTAACGGTGAGGTTAACCGCCTGACACCATTGCTCCACGCTAGAGAGAGCAGATCTCATAAGCGCGGTAACAGTATCCGGGAACTTCCCCGTAAAGACTATCGCTACATCGTCCGCATACCCGAAGCAGCAACAGCCCCCAGCACCCCCGAGCCTCCCCAGGAGCTCGTCCACCACCAGGCACCACAACAGGGGGGAGAGCACTCCACCCTGAGGGCAGCCCCTGCTGGTAGTCACCCCTAGAGAGTCCCCAAGGAGGGACGCCGACACCTCGCGGTCGGTAAGCATGGACTTGATCCAGCGGCCAAGAGTGGCGCTGATGCCAAATCTCTCAACAGCTTCAGTAATAACCGAGCTAGAGACCTTGTCAAAGGCCCCCTCGATATCGAGGAAGACAGCCAGTGAAATTTCCTGAAACTCGAATGCCCTATCCAGGCAATTCGTAAGGCCGTGAAGGGCCGTCTCAGTGGATTTGCCTTTTTGGTAGGCAAATTGTGAAGAAGAGAGAGGAGTTACCGAAAGTACCTCGTCTCTGATGTACCTGTCCACCAACTTCTCCAGAATTTTGAGGAAGAAGGAGGTCAGGCATATGGGTCTAAATGCTTTCGCCTCGAGATAGGAAGCCTTCCCGGGCTTGGGAATAAAGATGACCCTAGAGCGTTTCCAGTCACGAGGTATGTGACCGAGAGCAATGCAAAGTCTGTAGATCTTGCATAGCGGAGAGGCGATGTGGTCTAAGCCCTCCTGCAAAAGCAGAGGGAAGACCCCATCGGGTCCCGGAGACTTGTAGGGCTCAAAACAGTTGACAGCCCACCGAAGCTTGGGAATCGTGACAACCTGTCTGGCTACAAGCCAGTCTTCCCTCTTAGCCCTGTGCAGGACAGGGTAGAGAGAGTCAGGGTTTGTTGGATTAATAAAAGTAGAATCAGGAAAATGGACCTCCAGCATATGCTTGAGAGTCTCAGCCCCAGATTTAGTGTACACACCCTCCCGTAGCTTAATAGCATTAAGTCGATGTGTGCTGTCGTGCGCTAGAATCTTCATGACCCTAGCCGTGGCAGGGACATTGGAGATTTGCTCACAGAAGGTCCGCCAGGAGTCCTTCTTAGCAGCTCTAATGGCCCTGTTGTAGGCGTTAAGGGACTGCCTGTATCCAGCCCAGTCACCCGTGCGCTTGGCTTTGTTAAAGAGCCTGCGCGTGTATTTACGAAGCCGGCTGAGATCCGCGTTCCACCAAGGGACAAGCCTCGAGCGGTTGACGGTCTTAAGTGGGCAGTTCCGGTGGAACGACTCCATGATGGAGCACTGTAAATCACCAGCAGCCCGATCAAGATCCTTAGGTGAAGTAAGTTTAAGAGTGTGACCCCCTCCGTAGCGTAGGATTAGGTCTTCCCTATAGCCGGCCCAATTAGTCCGTTTTGGGTTGCGTATCTCCGTCCCCGCCGGGACAGAAGTAATCGCGACAGTAAAGCAGATGTGCCTATGATCCGACAGAGACGGTTCATTTGACACATGCCAGTTAGACACGGAAGACACGAGGTTTTCTGTGGCTAGCGTGAGGTCAATGACCTCCCTTCTATTAGAAGTAACAAAAGTAGGTTCATTGTTTTGATTAAGAATATAGAGTTTACAACCAACTAAATATTCTAGTAAATCATCACCCCTCTTGTTGCAGTCAGAGCTGCCCCACGTGATGTGATGAGCATTGGCATCGCAGCCAATGATTAGTTTGTCCCCTCTCTTTTCACATTGATTGACCAAATTGATCACCTCAATTGTCGGGAGAGAGTCCGCGTCGTGGGCAAAGTATGCGGAGGCAGCCGTGATAGTCAACTTGGCATGCCCAGTGGCCAGGACTAGATTCACGGCCGCCGTGTCCTGGGAAGTGTACAGCGGTAGAGAGATACAACAAAGATCCCTCCGAACCAAAATACACGCCCTAGGTCTAGCAGCAGTTTGGTCATAGAATAGTGACCCCGCCGCGTCAAGACCGAGGATTTTGCCATGGCAAATCCACGGTTCTTGTATGAGGGCCAGATCAAGACCCTCTATAGCAAACCTCCTGCAGAGTACCGCAGAGGCCGCCTTACTATGGTGCAAGTTGATTTGAATTGCACGTAGCGTCCCCATGGTCCCTAAGAGAGGGGTTCAGAAGGGACCTAGCTACACCTCATCGGTCCCGAGAGGGCTAATGGCACCTCCCCCCCCGACAGGCGAGCTCCCAGTCCCAAGATCCTCCCCCTCACCAGGACCACTAGAACGCTCATCGGCTGAACCCCGAAGGGTCCCATCCGATTCTTCCAGTAGGGTGGACTCATCCATGGAAGAACAGACTTCCGAATGAGCCACCCCCCCTCCCCCTCTGTGCCTAGAGCGACACCAGAGAGCTCCTCCGCGAGATCCCCCATCTCGCTAGTCCCACCCCCCGCCGCAGACTCGGCTACAGTGGTTTTAGTGGTTTCCGTGTTCTGAAGGAGTTTGAAGGAACCCTTGTCCACTCCAGTATAGCCCACGAAACCAGCATTCTTAATGGCTTCCAATGAGGAGCCATCAATTAGCAGTACCCAGTACCGTACGGCCCTGTCCACGTACGTCCGGATACATTTCCAGCGTTCAGTGGCAAAACCTGCATTAAGGACCTTTAGGCGCCGAAACAGCACCGCCGGCTCCTTGGTGATCTGGTCCTTGGTGCGGAACATTACCTTAAACGGCTTAGGGAGTTCGCTAGCTCTCATTACTGAGAGCACCGCATCCCCCACCACCGAGTAGGCTAAGTTGTCCTTCAACCATTGCCCAGTGAACGAATCCTCACAGGAGTATACTAGGGCCCCGGTCGTCAGGCTAAAGTTCGCAAGGCGCGGTAGAGGGCTCCCCGAAGGTATCCCATCCAGCGCCCTTAGAATCGCCTTCTGAATTGGGCCCACGTCTTCCTCCGTGATGACCGCCGTCGGATAGCCTTTTTTGACAATGGCCATCTTTTCTGAGCTGGCGGCGTCACTATAGGACTTAGCCTTTTTCGACGCCGCCTGCGAGGTACTTGGTGAGGGAGTCGAATCCTCCGCTCTGGGCCTCTTCATTGGGTTGTCACGAGCCATCGCACCCGCAGCGGCGGTGGAGACCGTTTCAGACCCCGATTTGACCTTTTGCCGAGCAATCCGTCGTTTGAGACGACGACGCAAGGTACTTTTCGAGGGCTTGCCAGACACACGCACCGATAAATCGTCACGAGTATCGCTGGATACAAGCCCTTGTGAAGTGGTATCAGTGTGGGTTCTGCCTTGAGCAGACCCCTGCACCGTAGGTTTGGTAGTGTTAGAGTTGTTTTGATTTAATTTATCCATGGGAATCCCACGAGTAAGGGGGCAAGTAAAAGGTCACCACCCGGTAGTCCCCCACCCGGGTGGAAGGCTAGATACAACGGGGTGTCGCCCGGTGCCCCGAGGGGATCGTTAGCGATACCGAAGTTTTACTTCCCCAGTACCATGCAGCCCTCGGCACGATGCCTCAACACCTTGGCTTGGGAAGGGCGCGTATCCGCTTAGCCCACACAACGTAGTGGTTAACCAGCTCTCACCACCGAGGAGGTGTGATACTCCGCATCGATGAGGACCCAAGCTAGCGTGTGTGAAGTTAAAAACGCGAGCGGGAAGCCAAAGCAAGGGGGGGAAAAGATACACCCCATCTAGCTTGCGTCCCCAACTTCGAGAGCCAACACTTTCCCGGACGTAACAAAGCCATACATTTTACAAACCGATGCCTCGCAAACCGGGATCGGGGCTGTTTTATTGCAAACAGACGAGAACGGAAAAGAACGAGTCGTCGCGTTCACAAGTTATACTCTGAAACCCGCCGAACAACGATATCACGCGACAGAGAGAGAGCTATTGGCTGTAGTCATAGCAGTAACGAAGTTTCGGAATTATTTGGATGGAAAAACGTTCACTCTCCGAACCGATAATAAAGCCTTAATGTGGATGCATAGGATGAGAGACGTAAATAGCCGACTCGTAAGGTGGGCTTTACTTCTTCAAGAATTCAGTTTTGTTGTTGAGCATGTCGCTGGGAAAAACAACATCGTCCCTGACGCTATTTCCAGAGCGGAATACAGTGATGCGGGAAAGGGTGCCGCCCCCTTTGATGTAGACGATGAGAAGATATTCGTCCCAGAAACAGCACATGCAGTAACTCGTTTGACACTTCTTGCGGTTCAAGAAGAAGAAAAGAAAGAATTCGACACCTTACCAGCCCTGACACCGGAAATTTTACGTGATCATCAAAATGACGACGTTCGTATACGTCGCATTACAGACTTCTTGAATCACGGTACACTACCAGACGCCGGACCGTTAGCCCGCTCGATTCGTAAAAGAGCCGCATTTTATCTGCTATGCGATTCAATCCTCTATCACGCGGAGAATACAATTAACACGGAACCAACATGGGTACCGTGTATCCCTCTCTCTTTACGCGAAACTGTTCTTGGATTGCTTCATGACGATCCGTCCGTGGGTCATCTCGGTGTCGCGAAAACCATTTATCGTGCGCGACAGCGTTGTTATTGGGATGGAATGGTTCGCGACGTGAAAACGTTCGTTTTATCTTGCGATATTTGTCAAAAAAGTAAACCGCGACACGAGAAGCCCGCCGGCTTTTTACAGCCTATCGAGCCAACCGGTCCAGGAGAAGTCTACAGCATAGACTTAGTCGGACCATTACCAAATAGCGCGAAACAATTCGTTTTTATCTTAGTAATCGTCGACACGTTTACTAAATGGCTTGAAGCGTATCCGCTACGTCGCGCCACTGCCACCGCTGTACGTAAACTCAGCTTTGAGCACATGTGCCGGTACGGTGTTCCGCGAATCATCATTTCTGACAACGGTAGTCAGTTTACTTCACGCGTGTTTACGGGCATGTGCGAAGCAAGCGGTATCGCGCACCATACAACCTCAGTCTACCACCCTCAAAGCAATATGGTCGAGAGATACAACAGATCTCTGAAACAAATCCTTCGCATCTACGCGCATGACGCGCACCGACAATGGGCCGTTCGTTTGCCGCAAGCTGTGCTCGCGTTGAATTCTGCTGTAAACTCTACAACCGGCTATCCACCAGCAAAACTTATGTTCGGGCGTCATTTACGCCTACCGGTGGATAACAAGCTCGCGCAGCTGCCCGCTAGACCACTTGCTATGCAAGAATATGTCGATAAAATAGAGGAGACAATGCAGGAAATGGAAAAGAGGGTCCGAGAAAATATCGCGCGCGCACAAAAACGTCAAAAACGTAACTATGATCGCCGCCGCCGAGCGGTGGACATAAAAGTTGGGGATTTGGTCCTGGTTCAGGCACATCCTCAATCATCGAAAGACGATGGTATCACAGCCAAGCTGGCGGTTCTTTATTTGGGGCCGTACAAAGTTGTGGACACCGCGGGTGACCTTGCATTTCGTTTGGAAGACGGAAATGGTAAACCCGCTGGTACTCAGCACGTGTATAACTTGAAGTTATATACCAAGAGGCTGGAAACGTCCACATTGGACAGCAAGCAAGCTGGTAAACCCACCAGTCCAGCAAACCAGCAGGCCACGCGCGTCTTACGACCCAAAACCCGCATTGACTATGCCAAACTTGCTGGCGTTCGGTTTTAATAAACTTGCACTCCTTTCCGAAAAATATCTAATGTATATATGTATATAATAATTCCAGTTGTTTTGTTTTGAAGTACCTCCTGTGTGTGTGTACATTTTTAGTGTATTTTTGTTTTTGTTCTGATATATCTTGTATTCAACTATTTTTCCCTCCTTTTATATTGTTTTCTGGTTTAGAGATTGACTAGTTCACTAGGGTAGAAGAGATACCAGTGCTAGACACATGCCGATGCCCCACCTTAATCATTTGCCAGGGCAGCCCATGTTTGGGAATGATTTAGGTTATTTGTTTAAGTCCACTAGAATAGATAAGGTCTAGAGCTCTAACACAAGCCATTATGCATTCAGATTATTTGCCAGTATGATCTGTCTCATATTTTTCTTAGCCATTTTAGTTATCAGGTCTAAATATTAGATCCAGGGTTGCTTTGTTGTTTTTATTGTCGTTCATATAGCTTAGTGGAGGGGGATGTAACGATCAGAACCGTGCCACAGACCCTTTTCTTTCGTGTCAGTGCCCCTTTTGTTTTTCATCCCGTTGTAAACTTTTATTACCATGCTAAAAGCCCCTTTTCGATAGAAACCTCTTCGCTCTTCTACTGACCTTCGCTCGATGTATCCCCTATGTTGTTATAAGCCTATATTGCGAGTTTTATTGTTTCTTATTTTGTATTGGGGAGAGAGTTCGCTCTTGGATGCCGATCCATGTAGTCGCGCTCTCCTTTCTCCGTTTTTGGTTTATATTGATTAAACGTATTTTTCCATATTATTTTTGCCTCTTCATTTAAACTTTTTCATAATGTCCCGGGCTTGGGCTGTCACCCCCATACGGGCCATTACACCTTTAAGAAGTCTGAACAATATAAATACCGCACCCACCGCCCCGCAAACTACAAAATATCCTCATTGCTTTCGCTTAATCTCCCTGCTAAAATTAATAATTTCTTCAAAATGGTAAGTAATATATATAAATATATATTTTTGGTACTTTTTCTTACTACCCCATAGTTTTATGTTATCTAGGCTCAAAGCAGCAACCCTTGGGAGACTCTTCAACTACAGTTTAGTCAATCCGAACAAATAGGAGTTAAACTATGCAAGTTTAATAATAAATTATACGTAGACATAAGAAAGTACGCTCTACCCAGAATACCCCTTAAATCGGGGGTATGCATACCCATTGAAATAGTAGATGACTTAGTTAAGGTTTTGAAATTAGCATCTCTGAATAAGTTACCGCAAAGTTCCTGTTTGCCTGGGATGTTGGAAATCGAGAAAATAAAAGAAAAGGGTTGTCTAATAACGAAATATAGGGGCCAAGCGCGCGAGAAGCAACTGGATTTGAAGGCCGTCGATATACCGGAAGTAGTGGAACTAGTATCGAGCATTTTGAAGAAGGTTACGTTGAAGTAGTAAAATGTCTGATGATGAACCGCTAGACCTTTCTATTTTTAGAGCAGAAAACTTTTATGAATTAGTTAAAGTAAATGTAGCCAGATCTAGGAAATTTAACTGTTCATCATACGAATACAAAATTATCTTTAAAAACCTAGATAAAATATGTGTGACGGAACTATATGAAAAATTGAAACTCATATTTCAATCAATCATTGAGACTATTATCAACGCGGGTAGAGACTACAACAGAGTCAGGTTTTGTGTTAGAAGTGACCAGCTGAAAAATGCCATAAATTTAAGATTTATGGCGTTGAACGAACTGACAGTTGATAGGCTTTTTGGTGGTATAAGTCAAGTTAGTCAATCAAATCGTAATTTCATTTTAGACGGTGATATTAGAATTGATGCAATTTTTCTAAAAACTGATATTCCAATATCGGGTAGAAAATCAGTCAGAAATAGATCGATGTTATCACTAGAACATTACATGAAAAACGGGAGGACTTTTTTACCAATTTTAAACGATGACGATCTTTGCGTAGCTCGAAGCATAGTGTGCGGAAAAATGGTTGCGGACTTAACCTATTTAAAACAACAAAAACAAGATAGATCTGGTTTCGACTATAACCGATACCGTAGAATACAGGCACCTAACAGACCGCTACAGAGGGAAGAGGCCCTAAAACTTCACCATGAAGCTAACTTACCCGTAGGACCCGTTAGTATAGAACAGATTTCGGCTTTTCAAAAAATCTTAGAACCCGAATACCAAATTATAGTGTTTAGCGCTGAAAATAATTTTAAGAAAATTTATGAAGGTGAAATTTACGCTGAAAAAAAATTTTCCTTCTGCTTGTAGATACACATATGCATGTTATTAAAAGTTTAGCAGCCATGTTCGGATGTGTTCTTATTGTAACAAATGCTTAGTAACATTTAGTAATGTATTTAGGGCCTCAAATCATAAATGTTATAATGAACCCACAAAATGTTGGCGATGTTACTCTGAGACATTCCACGAGAGCCCATCCTTGGACGTCGTGAAATGTCCAGATTGTAATAGGTATTTTAAAGGTCCCGAATGCTTCCAAATACATAGAACTAATAAAATTTGTGAAAAAGTAAAAAGATGCAAAATTTGCTGCGAGGAAATTGAAAAAAATCACAAATGTAGTAAAGTATGCCCAAAATGTAAAATTGAAACCTGCCTAGGCTTTGTTATGTCCAACCCCTTACTAAAAAGTATAAGGAAACAACTTATTGTTATTTCGATACCGAATGTATAGTAGATAATTCCCTTCATACCCCAATACTTCTAGTTTCTGCTATGCAAATAGAGGAAAATGTTTACGATTATAACATTTTTAGAGGACTAGATTGCGTAGACAAATTTATGCAATACCTAACCCAAGTAGATGAAAAAATTGTTTTTACAAGAGACAACAAAAGACGTAGAGTAACCAAACCTAGGTTTGAAAATGTTACTATTGTTGCTCATAACATGAGAGCCTATGACGGGTTTTTCATTTTACAATGGTTAATCCATAATTATGGAAAAATAGAAATTATATTCGATGGAGCAAAACTGCTAGCAATGTTTGTTAAAAACCAAAATTTAAAATTTATATGTAGTTTTTCCTTTCTGGCTATACCATTTAGGGCTTTTTCGGAGACATTTCAGTTGGGTTCAACCTGCAAGCAGTTTTTCCCATATATCTTTTTAAACAAAAACAATTTAGATTATTGTGGAAAAATTCCCGATAAATCTTATTTTCAGCCAGAGTTTATGAAAAAAGATGATAACATAGCTTTTGAAAAGTGGTATAGTGAAAAGTCAAAACAACCCGTTTATAATGCCATGTTAGAGTTACAAGAATATTGCGTGGCTGATGTCCAAGTCCTTCAGAAGGGTGTAGACTGTTTTCGTAACCATTTCAAAACAGTAACGGGTTTAGACCCAATGAATTGCGGTGCGATAACCATAGCTGGAGCTTGTACTTCGGTGTATCTTCACACATACTTACAGAAGAATACCCTTGGTGTCGTTCCAAACCCTGGATTCCGTGGTTCAGGTAACCAGAGCAAGAAAGCCATAAAATGGATGGCATGGGTAAGTAAGGAAAGAAAGGTCGAGATTCAAACTGTAATGTCAGCATCAGGAGAAAAGAAAATTGGACCATATGCAGTTGATGGTTATTGTAGTGACCCGGAAATAATTTTAGAATTCATGGGCTGTTTATATCACGCGTGTAAAATGTGTTACAAAGGAAGTGAGTGGAATAGCGTAGTTAGGAAACCAATAAAGTTATTTACGAAAAAGGACTTGATAGAATACAATACATTAAAGAGCTTCATCCTAGGGCTGAGATCATTACTATGTGGGAATGTGATTACGATAAACTGATGGCTGAAAATTCAGATTTTAGGGAATTTTGTAATTCAGTCGAAGTGTGTGACCCTATCTTATCAAGATCAGCGCTTTATGGAGGAAGATGCGAACCCCTAAAGTTATACTATAAAGCAGATCCAAGTAAAAATGAACGTATTTTATATTTTGACATTATGTCTTTATACCCTAGTCAAAATAAATATGGTATTTACCCGAAGCATTTCCCTGAGGTGATTCAATTCAATTTTGATTATCGGAAAGACGCTTATTTTGGAATCATGTCGGCGACATTGTTACCCCCATATGGTCTGTACATTCCTGTATTACCCTACAGACATAATGGGCGATTGTATTTTCCTTTATGTAAATCTTGTGTAATCGAAGAAAATACTGAACTTTGTAGTCATAGCGATGGTGAAAGGTCAATTTCGGGCGTGTGGTGTACCCCAGAAATTTATAAAGCTATGGAAATGGGTTACAAACTTTAAAAATATCAGAAGTGCATCATTATAAAGAAACTTTCAAATATGAAAAAGGTGTAAGCGACGGACTTTTCGGTGGTTACGTAAATAAATTTTTAAAGATTAAGCAGGCCAACTCGGGGTTCCCCTCCTCAGTTAAAACCTTCGAAGAAAAGAGGGAATATTTAGATTCAATTTATGAGACTGAAGGAATCAAAATCGAAATGGATGAGGTAACTAAAAACCCTGCTATGAGAGCAATCTCAAAAATTTGTTTGAACTCACTATGGGGAAAATTTGGATTAAATACTAACAAACCAAAGTCTATCATAATAGATGATTATAAAGATCTAATTGGCATTTTAGTAGACGACACAAAAGAACTTATAGATTTAAGGCCCCTAAACGAAGAGCTATGTTTGTTAACGTATAGTTTTAAGGATGAGTTTCAACCCACATATTATAAGGGGAACCCATATGTTGCCAGCTTTGTTTCATGTTATGGTAGATTAACTCTTTATGAAACACTTGCAAAGTTGAATGAGCGTGTACTTTATATGGATACTGATAGCGTAATCTTTGTTGCAAAAGAGGGGGACTACATACCCCCCACCGGTATTAACTTGGGGTGTTGGGTAAACGAACTGGGAGAGGAATCAATTTTAGAATTTGTTTGCAATGCTCCAAAAGTTACGCCCTGAAAACTACAGACAACAAAACTATCGTGAAAGTAAAGGCTTAAGTCTTCAAAATCGAATAAATGAAAATATTGTAAATTTGACTCCATATTTGAAAGTATTCATAATCAGTCGAAAAGAATTAAAGTAGCCGTTCCTTTTAATGTACGTAGAGATAAATATACGGCAACAATAATAAATAAAAAATGGAAAAGACATTTGGATATACATTTAAGAAGCGCGTAGTTAAGGGTTTTAATACATTGCATATGGTTACTTAACAGAGACAACTCAGGATGAGTAGATCTAAAAAGAATGTACATTTTTCACCAAATGTAACTGTGTTTGAAATACCTATCGAAGATAGACGTAATTACGCCCTTTACGATGCGCTAAGGTTTAAAGATCGTATTCGAAAGTGGAAAAAATGTTACTCAAAATATATACAATTCGAACTGAGCAATAAAATATTCGAGTGTTGAATTTTTTGTGTCATTTTAATTACATTTATTAACCATGGCGTGTCGAATAAATTTGTAGCGCCCTTTCAGATGTTATGCGCAGGCTCTAGCATGTGTGGTAATCATCGTGGGTTTTTATTTATTAAGATATAGAACATGCATGATTAGTCCAAAACCAGATCGGATAGTTTATGGCTATTCAATTTACCAAATGAATTTGGTGATCTGAAAAGGGAAATCCCTGAAATAGAATTTTTGGAAGGGTTACCCCCGAATAACGAAGAATTTTGGAATAGAAATCAAAATAACCTCCTGGTGTTGGATGATTTAGCTTCAGATGTGGTAATAGTTAAGAAATAGCTGATATGTTTTATAAAGGGAGTCACCACTATAATA